>NW_019776054.1:94508-127455 GCF_001039355.2 Lingula anatina | reverse complement strand
ATCTCTATAAATATTTAATTCATTGACGTATTCTGGTATAATTGTTCATATCAAAGGACCAAATATTGGTTTTTATGCGACCTGTTTTAACCATCCCTGCTTTCATCACAAGTAAAAAAGCACAGACCAGTGGGTAAAATAACATCATGTACGTAACATTACTAAAAGGACACTAGTCACGTAAAAATCCATTTCTCGGACTTTGAAGATTCGGCACTCAATGTATACACTAAAGATATGTTTTAATCGATCTCCACCATTTAAAAAGTATATAAACAATCTATTAGTAACAATAAAGCGTTTTAGTAAACCTCATCTCAGTATGCTTTTAAGTGAAGCAACAGATCTGGGTCATGTGGCACTCTGACGACAAAGACGATAAAGGTCTTTGAGAATAGCCGGGCTGCATGCAGTTGACCCTTTTCATCTTTTCCATGTTGGAAATTGCATTGTGGGAAAGTGAGTCCTATGCTATGTCGAAACACTTACAGCGGTACTGAAAACCATGCCTGGGTTTACGTGCTGTGTGTCCCGCGGCTACAATAACAGTAAGCGAGATCGACACATGGGTTTTTATAAGTTCCCAACAAACCCGCTAAAATGAAAAATATGGGTAGACAACATCGGTAGAAAGAAAGGAAAATTTAGCAGGTTTGGATCATGAGCAGGAGACCGAGTTTGCGCCGAACATTTCGAAGGCGGGAAGAAAACTTAAAATATTAGGAGATCAACGGTGTTTAAATAAAAACCATTAAAGTTTAGTTAATCAACGGATCTAACGAAGTATCGACAAATAGAACTCAGGGGAAAACAATGCTCGAAAAAAAAACATAAAGATCTGAAGAAAAAATAGAAGAATAAAAAGAAAGAAATGACTTCAAACATGAAGTTACGGAAAAAGAAACTAAAAGCTGTTAAGTTTTACAAGGGGTTTTCTACTTACAAAGAATTCAAGAACTTTCACGACTTCTTGTATAACAACAAAGAGAGGGTTCGAAAAGTTTTATATGCAATATCATTTTTGGTGTGTTTTATTGATAAGTAATAATTTTAACTTTTATGAATTTTAAATGGAGTATCACAGGTTTTAGTCTCTCATAACCCTTAGTAGGGTTTCATTTTTTTAACGTGAGACGTTACTAAAATTATTATTATTATTATTATTATTATGTATCCAGTCATGTATTACTGAGGTGTAAAATGGGGCTCAAATTATCAAGATCGATAGAGATATACGAAGAAGAAAGTACATCGGCTCAGAACTCTTGTTGAACGCGTTATCGGTAAATTAAAAAGTCATTTATTTCTGAACTCAATGACCAGTGAATTGGAAAATTTATGGGTCATATATTGTTATTTAGAAAATGCAGAAACGCCTTTCTGTAAGCTACACGTGCAAAGTACATGTCCATGTATGGTAGAGACATAAAATGGATAATAATTTTAAAATAATCTAACAACGTGTTTGTAAAGTAATACAAATGTGATAAGTATTAAAGTATACATATTTAACTGTCTTAAATACGTTGGAAAGTATGAAATGTATGGAAAACACTTTATTTGAATGATTTTATTTGATTGAAAACAATGAAAATACGCATGAAAACATTTTAAAAAATCAAATAATATGCCCTATTGCTATAATTTTGTTTTGGTCTGAAGGCTTTGTTTCAGTTTGACAGAATTTTCACACTTGTTAGACCGAAAGTCTGACATTTTTTACCTGTCGTAAATTTTGAACATATACTAGTGTAAGGTACGGTAAACAGTGTAATTATAATCTGGAGAGGAGTCGAAAATTCCTGTCTCACCTATTTAACACACAAAATTAGAATGTTTTAATTACAGAGGAAAGACCATAGTTCTGGCCGCCCCTCTTACCGAACAATTGAACAAGTAACACCTGATGCCAGGTACCAAATGATTTAATCAGTTAACCGACGAACAATCTGCGTGTCAGTTTTATCTGTATACACAGTAGGTACGAGTCAAGCAATGCAGGGAATCTTTAAAATTTTATTATTTCAAAAATCTCTTAAGACATCCTTCAAACAGGACAAAAACCGTAATGAATTAATACTACCGTACATGTACACATGATAGTAAATGAAGTGATATCGTCACGGCTTGCATATATACATGTAATATTATGAAGACATATGTACCTGTCCATACGCTAGAAAGCTGTGTACGAGTCTACTTCCTATTTTGATTTTATAAAAAAAATATAACGTGTCTCTTTCGCATATCTTTATTGTTGGAAGCATTTAAAAGAACTCTGAAGCTATAGTTCATCATCACTAAAAATAGTGCAGTCAAGGCTCGGACACTTAGGTGAAGTATAGTTGTACACTGCGTCGTATTTAAACTGAGAAATAAAACATTTAATTGCTCGATTCTCTGTCTAAATAGCTGTTTTCTTGGCTACAGTTGACGCATTTCTGTGCTTCAGCCATCTTTTTAGTTTGACACAAAGCAGTGCACGCTTCAAACACCCTGTACATCATCTACACCTACATGTAGCATTGCCATGCTGGAAAAAGCAGAGGACTACAATGACCCCTGTGGCGCGTGGTTCCTGTCACGCGCACTTCTTATTTCCGCAGAAGATGAAAAGGGTCAATACAGACAGAGAAGTTTAGGAAAGTTGTGATGAACAGAGTCGAGCAATTTCCTTATGTCTCAGTGTGTTGCCGTGGGATGAACTAAAAAAGGGGGAAAGGATCTGACATTCGCTGACAATCTTCTTTCTTTGTCTGTGACGGTCTTCCGTGACTTTCTTACTAACTTCGGTGACAATAGATGTGATGCTCGAGCTTATGGTCGCCTCAAGTGGTTTAGATCATATCAAAAGTTGGCAGTCTTTCAAATAAAATGTCACCGGTTGACAAGCTTTCTAATGGCTGATGCATTTTAAATGCATGGTAGTTGACCAAGAGCTCGTTAACAATAAAACTTGTTAATTACGCACCCTGCACCTCCCAAGCCAGGTAATAATAACCTGTCAGATTCTTGTTGGGATTTAATATTTTTTCAATATATCTCTTTTATATTATGGGGTGCTGTTATTAAAATGACGTTTAATATCGATATTTAAACAAGTGAGTTCAAACACCGTCGCGAACATTAATGTAAGTGATTGCTCTCAGGGTATCTTGAAGCCTGCGTATGCCCAGGCATTACATCCGTAAAAGAAAACGTGGTTGAGGAAAACTCGATAAGGAGCGTTAATATTTAAGAAAAAAAGAATGGGAACTGCTGTAATAAAATGATTCATGAACCTAATTCGTTACACGACAAAAATGTTGTGTGCTTTGAGAATTTGTTTCTAAAGGGTATTTCAACTGAAATATTAAATAATATAAAAGATTTATAATTTGAAACCCAAGGTCTGCGTCTGTACGCAAAACTTTTCGCAAATTCATTAGTTTTGTCAGAAACATATAGAAGAACAAGGTAAAAAGCAATGTTTGCTATTAGTATGATGTTTAAAAATCATAACTTTTATGTGTCCACCAAATGCGCTGTACTTGATACGTACGTTAGTAGTATTTTTAATTATGCATGGAGATTTAACATGGCAAGGAATATAAGAAAGGCACATACGGTATTATTTCATAGAATGTTGGGTGTCAAAAGGTGCACTAGTAATAACTTTACATGAGAACAAAACTAAGTGTATTATGAAACCGGAAGATACCTACTTCTAAATAGAAAGCTAATTTTTTTAATATTGTTTAGAAATCCGCTCCTCGAAAAATTGTATATATATAACAGCGTGCTATACAGATCTGCTTAACAAAATTTTTGTTGGGAAATGTGAGTACGGAATGGACTTGGGACAGTTGGCTTGTCATTTATTTTTACGAAAATATGTCAGATAATTTTATACTGTCCTTGAAAGAGCAAAGAGTGAAAGATAATTTTCGACAAACATTGTCCGGGGAAATATCCAAAAGGAGTAAAGGGCTGTTGTACCAACATCTTGTTGATAATTTTACAGTGCAATTCTATTTAAATAAGACAATTTCACATAAATATAAGGAATTAATTGCCAAATTTAGACTTTCATCACATAATCTAGCTGTAGAAACTGAAAGGTAAACAGACATACAGATAAAAAAAATTAAGAACCTGTAAACTACATATTTAAAATGAATTTCAGGGACCATTCAGATCGAGAAGAGCCGACGGCTAGCTAGACCTAAATATGGCGGACCTACATGAAAAAAAGACCGCTTAATCCTGTAATGGTCTCTCCGCCTCTCACAGGCCTCCCTACGCGTCAAATCTCGACCGGTTGAATTGAGCCGAGATTTAATTTCTGTGCCCCTGCAGGGACGACGAGTGGGGAGGCGTGTGAGAGGCGGAGAGACCATTACAGGATTAATCGGTCTTCTTTTCCTGTAAGTCCGCCATATTTAGGTCGCGGCTAGCACTCAGCTCTTTTCGATCTGAATGGTCCCTCATTTTATTCCTTAATGTCCTTGTACAGAGCGATTGGGCATAAATACATCAAAAATTGTATTATATAAAGCAAACTGTTCTCAAGCTAATTAAATTGTTTTCACAATATTTCACAATTAAACAACTTAGGTAAGTACTTAAAATGTGCATCGGAGCTAAGATTAACGTCAGTTGTAGTTGTATTGTTGTTGTTGTTATTGTTATGGCTTTGTATTTTTACTGTATTTCATTCTGATGAGCCATAGGGCTCAAGGGTTTAATAAAATGAATTGAATTGAATTTTACAATTGACATGGATCTCATACCGAATGATCAAAATACCCTCAAATCATTCGAATGCGGTGTTTTACACTATTTGATATTTATGCTAGTTAAATAATTGAATAGACAAACACCTGGCTTTGCAAGGATATAAACCCCTCTGGTGAGAGAGGTGAATGGGTATGAATTGTTATATTCTAATTCGTTTCACTTAATCGCATATAAATCATTTATTGTCTAATAACTCGCAACGAAAACACCAACCACCGTTTCCAATTCAAATCATATACTTCGTTAACCCTTGCTATGAGCTGTTGCATGCCTGTCTGCGTCACAGAATGCGTACATACCACGCATTAACTGTACTTCACCCACTCTCAATCTATAACCCTCTACCAACTTCTCTTATCCAATACATCTGCTATTTTGTTATACACATTCACATTTTAACCACATTTTATCATCTTCATTCAGTGCCCTGCTGTTCAGCGTTGGCGATCATGTCTCTCCACACATCTAGATCTCCACCTTTTATACAATTCAATAAACCCTTTTAATGGTTTCATTCTTATCTGTATTACCGAATGCGTACATATCACGAACGAACTGTACATCAGAAACTATCACCTTCTCAGGCTTATCACTACTACCACCTCTTCTTTGTTACCTACACCCCGCTTTCACCGTTTACATTGTTGAAATTACACTCGTGAATACTACAAAACGTATACCCTTTTTCAATACATCAACTTATGTCAACTGGCCCCTCTTATACCTTTTCTTATAAACATTACTTCTCTGACCTGCTTATAATTTCTTCGTATGCTATCTATACTATTTAAAATATTCTTTTATCACATATTTGCGATTTGCTTCACCAAAACAGTCTCGAATGAAAACTACTCGTCTCGCTATTCCTTTTATACTAATGCGCAATACTCAATCTGCACATCTCGAATTCCCCGCCCTATGAACTCATTTCCCCACCTTACTCGCTTCTCTAACACATTTACGTTGACTCGTTAAACGACAATAAATTAATTTATATTCTTATTTGTTTCACTTAATCGCATATAAATCATTTATTGTCTAATAACTCGCAACGAAAACACCAACAACCGTTTCCAATTCAAATCATTTACTTCGTTAACCCTTGCTATGAGCTGTTGCATGCCTGTCTACGTCGACCACAAAGAACGGGCAATTTTATTCAATTTTAATTTTGATTAAAAAAACGACAACTACTAATCCTTTTATTCTAAGATATACATGTATACTTACCACCTGAAAAAAAATACCTACCGCAATAACAGATTGATAATGATCACGAATTATGAATCCGATTAAAATAATGTATTTTACATCTTAAAATTTTACAACATTTAGATACACTTGACTCCTTTTTTAAAAACTCTTGTATGTGTCTTTTGCTTTATCTTAAATCCAACGTCCGTGCTTTTTAAACAAATGATCTTTAACTCCAAAATTTGCTGTAGCTATCGCTCCTCTGCACGCACAGTATGTAAACCAATTTTTTGTCTTACTAATATATCTAACTTTTCTAAAATAACTGCTCTTATTCTAGTTTACGACAATTTCCCATTTTTACTTAAAATGTGCTTTTTGGATTTCTTTAAATAAGTAACTGTTCTAAATATATAATTATCTGAATTTTCGTCAATAGTACCTACTTCCAAATATCTTTTTAACATGTAGCTTTTCCGGTTTTAGCAACCTTAACAGTAGATCCGTCCCTGTAAATGTTAGTCTTTACTTATTTCTATAAATATTTTAAAATATCCGATCTCTTAATATTGCATACTTCACTCTATCTTAACAAACCTGCAAATGATATTAAGAATATACCAACATCTCGTAAATCTGCTAAACTACAATTTGAATTCTAATATTTTCGGAGTAACTATTTCCTTTTTTACTGTTTTCTTGCATGACATTCTCTTTGACGCTTCAACAATATTTATCATAATATTATCGCAAGAATTTGTATTTATACCTGATATTTCATCTGCCCATTTTAAACCGTACTTAACGTCTTGAATCGTTCCTGATTAACAATACTGTTGTATAAAACTAAACATGTTAAGTGCAATTTCATGCTTGTTAGCTGTAAAAATATTCACTTCTACAAAATTACTCGCCCATTGTTCTCTGAAATACATATGAGTATTTCCGTACAGTTTTTTCTGCTCTCAAATGTTCCAACATCTGTGGTAAATTTGCAGCCAAAATATTTAGTGATGTGTCCTTTGCCTCTCTCAACTTTGTCCATATCTCCGTTTTGAAAATCTGCAATGGAAAATGACTATTTGCATTAATACCGAAAATGAATTTCTATGCTACTTATCTCTTATCATCATCTCTAAGCTCGATCTATTTCAGTATGGTAACTTCACCATTCCACATTCACCTTACAATTTCTCTTTTTCGCATATGTCTAATCAAATTTTTCTGTCTGCCATATAATCATTGTATTATTTGCAATTTTGAAATCTAAACACATTTAGACTATGGCGTACTCCATCTCATCTCAATTCTAACTTTTAACTTCAAACTGATATCAAATCCACACTCATCTAATCAAATCACATCTCGATTCATATCGAATCATATCTCAATTCGTATCGACCATATCTTGATTTGTATTGAATCACATCTCGATTTGCATCGAATCACATCTTGATTCATATTGGATCACATATCAATTCATGTCAAATCACATCTGGATTCATATCAAATCACATCTTGGTTCATATCGAACCACACCTCGATTCATATCGAATCACATCTCAATTCATATTGAATCACATCTCAATTCATATCGAATCACATCTCAATTCATATCGAATCGCATCTTGATTCGTATCGAATCACATCTCGATTCGTATTAAATATCTCTATTCATATCGAACCACATCTTGATTCGTATTGAAACCCACCTCTTGATTCACATCAAATCACATTACACTTCTTATCGAACCACACCTCGGTTCGTATCAAATATCTCTATTCATATCGAACCACATCTTGATTCACATCAAATCACATTTTATTTCTTACCGAACCGAACCTCGGTTCGTATCGAACCACATCTCGGTTCGCATCGAATCACATCTCGATTCGATTATCAACCATATTGATCATTATCTCATTATGTCTTCTTCATAAATGATTATAATACATACAAATCTTATGTAATTAATATCATGATCCATTGTAAATCTGTCAAATCACTTCTCGATTTACTCGTGCTCCATTGCATTTTACCTGTTATATTTTAAATCAAAATAATTTGCCTCATTGTCTTTCTCTCTCATTAATTTTATCGAAACAAACATCGTTTTACCCTCTTCCGTGTCCATTTCAAACTCGCTATATAATTTTCAGCTATTTCAATTTCTTCTAAATTCGACCTCGATCTAATCGTTTCATACAGAGCAATTTATCACTATTTCCAGAATTTAATGCTTGAATTATTTGATCCTATATAAAACCTTTTTGTTTTTCCTGTTTGCAAATGTCTGTTCTTAAAAGCTATGGTATCTTTAACATACCATTTCCGCTTTGAATTTTAATCCTGTAACATAAACCAAAATGTTTGCGATTTCCAATCTGGTGCTACTAAATTATCTCTTAATTTGCAAAATAATAAATGATTTAGAACATTTGGCACTAACACCACTGGAGGTAATAACCAATTATTTTCATTTGACAAATCCTGTAAAAACGAATCATCATCTTCTGTATTTTAGTTCCTTAATTTTGAATTACCTTTACGAGATACCTTTGTATTTTCGTAATTTGCAAATCTATCTATTGTATATGTGCCCCATTTTTTAATCTTAAAATTAAATAAATTTCCCGTAACTTGCCAAACTTCTGTGTCTATAATTTTACTTATGTAATCCTCTTTTTCGTTTTGTGTCCTTGGAATCCATTTTATTTGCAAAATAGTATTATTTTCTACACTAAAATTGAAATGTTTAATGCCAATGTTTGCAAATTCACTTTCGTTAATCCAGTTTGTACCATTCTCACAACATTTTGATTATCTGTAAACCACCCGATTTTGCGATTTTTAATAAATTTTGTAAATGACTGCAATGAAATAAGTAACGACTTAAATTGTCTTCATATTGAGCTCTGCTTTTTCTCAATATCTGATCACATTTTTTTAAACAAATCTCAAAATTGCATCAAAACAAATAACGGCCAAGTGTGTGTTCGCTTGCATCTAAAAAACCCAGTATTTTTGGTACATCATTCACGAACATGTCTCTGCGATTTTGTCTGTTTATGTCCGACAACCAAAAATTTAATTCATTTAACATATCTAACTTGTCATGCAAATCATCGAGGCCATCCCAATTTTCCTAGCCATTTATGACTTTATGCAAATTTCTAGTCATCATTCTCGTTACATCACCTATTACTATATGTAAATACATAATTTTTCTCGTAACTCTAGCTTAACTTCGAGCAGATATTTTTGATATATTTTATATATTATATTACATTTTGATATATCCATTAAATGAACTTTAAAATCTGCAACTGTTTTGTTAATTATTGAAATAATTGCTGTTTCCAAATCCCAATTTAACCCCAACCAGTTCGACTTTTGTGCTAATTACCGTATACCAGAAACCAGATTTAATAAAGGGTACCGGAGAAGATCAGCATTGGTCAGAATTGTGCCGGAAGTGACGTGTAGTGGTGTAAGACGTGATGCTGAGTGGTCATTTTTAGCTGGAGGTGAATGGGAATGAAGACGTAGGCTTGGAGAAAAAAGCAGTTTTTCAAACAACATAGTAAGATGACATTTCTTCTTTACGCATTTTGGGCAGAGAATACTTGTAGAAACAATAGGCACATGATATGAAAACGTGTCACGGAACTTGAAGGTGCAAAATCATGGTTAATTTGCGGGCAACTTGTTTTGAAATACATGCTGCATCGACCGCCAGCGCGACAAAGAGCGTAAAGGGAAAAGAATTCCCGGGAGGCTATAAATCGTTGTCATGTGGAATTTTGGCATTTATATAATCTGATGTGTCCATATCTAAGTATTTTGGGGTGTTTTATGGTATGGGCTGCAATTATAACGATGTTTTAAAGTTCTTGAAGGACCTTGTGAAAACCAGGAAGCAGTTCGTAATTGACAACTGAGTCGTAGCGATCCACAACTACTGTTCAAAGATGTATCTATTTTTAAATATTTTGACGAATTTTTTATCTTTATATGTCCATCTGACATGAAATTCCACACATATGATCACATTAATACACCTTTTACAACGGGGTAGCCACTAATCAGTGACAAATGCCAAAACAAAGGTGACATTTTGACAGCCTCTTATCTGAGCTGAAAATCACTAGCAAAAGAGACTGGCAATCAATTTCCTCAGGCTGTAAGTCAATAGCCTTGAGAAACTGGTCATGTTATATCTTATCTACCTGTCAGAATCGCTTTTCCAACTGAGTATTGCATAATAATGTCAATTATTAGTAACTTAGAGCTAGTCTTAATTACCTGTTAGCTTTGTGATCGGCTCACCTGAATTCTTTTTTCATCTTTTTGGGGAGATCTTGTAAGATGCCATTAAATTCCCGTCGCGTACTTGTGATTAGTGCCTACCCTGGTGTAAAAGGTGTATTAGTCAGGGGCGGATTTAGGCCGTCTTCTGGGTCTTCCGGAAGACGGTCAGGTTTTCAAGTTTACATTGACGGGTATTTAATTTTTTCTGTCCGCCCCTACATTAGTGTGATCATATGTGTGGAATTTCATGTCAGATGGACATATAAAGATAAAAAATTCGTCAAAATATTTAAAAATAGATACATCTTTGCACAGCAGTCGTAGATCGCTACGACTCAGTTGTCAATTACGAACTACTTCCTGGTTTTCACAAGGTCCTTCAAGAACTTTAAAACATCGTTATAATTGCAGCCCATACCATAAAACACCCCAAAATACTTAGATATGGACACTTCAGATTATATAAATGTCAAAATTCCACATGACAACGATTTATAGCCTCCTGGGAATTCTTTTCCCTTTACGCTCTTTGTCGCGCTGGCGGTCGATGCAGCATGTATTTCAAAACAAGTTGTCTGCAAATTAACCACGATTTTGCACCTTCAAGTTCCGTGTCACGTTTTCATATCATGTGCCTATTATTTCTACAAGTATTCTCTGCTCAAAATGCGTAAAGAAGAAATGTCATCTTACTATGTTGTTTGAAAAACTGCTTTTTTCTCCGAGTACATGTCTTCTCTCCCGTTCACCTCCAGCTAAAAATGACCACTCAGCTTTACGTCTTACACCACTACACGTCACTTCCGGCACAATTCTGACCAATGCTGATCTTCTCCGGTACCCTTTATTGAATCGTGTCTAACTAGATTCGTAAAATTTCCACAAGTCTCTGAATTTTCACTAAATCCCAAACCATCTATATAATAATTGTAATATGATTTGATCTCTAATGTTAGACTAAACATTTCAAAACTTAATTGAATATATAACCTGCTGACGAAATTCTGAAAATAAAGCATTGTATCAATATCGTATTTTGTCTAACTGTTCATACATCAAGAAAAATTGGATGAAAGCAAAAGCTGTGATTCCCTAATATATATGTGACAATAACCATCTTTCAAATCAAACAAACTTATACCTTCCTAATTTAACATATTGTAGATCCTTGTTCGCATCTTTAAATTTTACTTTCTCTTTCCAAATGTATGGATTCACGTGTCTTAAATCAAGTACTGCCGTTAGAAATAACCCTTAACGGATTTACCACCTTTGGAATTTCTTTCACTTCTCAAATTCTAACAAATTTTAACAAATTTTTAATGTCTTTGATGACATATTCTGTGTTTTCGAGAGATGCTTTGTTATTCTTGTTAACTGAATCCAACGGAGTCTGAATAAATGGAATGATTTATCCATTTTTGAATACGTCTATAACACAGTTATAATTCTGTATGCTTTCCCAGAACTGGTAGTTTCTCTTACGTCTCCCTTTAACATTAATGTTTTGTTGGTAATTCTTCAACTTATCAGAATCTCTCGAATTATTATCGATCATATACTTATCTTGTAATTTTGATTTGCTCGTCTTGCTTCTATTAGTTCTGTTATCTCCCGATACCTGTAGCTTCTCTTTCCCCAATTGTGTGTCCGTATGTTCTTTCACGTGGAGATACTGTACCCTGGGTTAATATCTGTTTGTGCAGAACTCCCTCCAATGTCCATATTTCCCGTAGGCAAATCACTGGTTTTGATTTTGGGCATCTTTCTCTTCGAAAAAGAAAATATCCTCTGTCAGAAACACATGCAAAATTGACTCGTGCAGTTTAAATCCTTTTACCGCTTTCCAACCTGCTTTTGACTTCTTTGCTATTCTTATGTGTTTATTACGCTTTTGCAAAATTTCAATGCTTTCTTTCAATACCTTACGGTCTTCTTTTACCTGCTCATCCTTAGTTAACATATCTGCCTTTTGAATATTTTCAATTACTTCGGTATTTATTTCTTACTGTTTTTGATTTCCCGTAAATTAAGATTTTTGCTATACCGTCTTGAACTTTTTGTATTGGCTTTGACTTTCTTTTGCGTGTTCTCTTTTCAACTATTTGAACTGTTTTTCCCCTATATAGGCTTTAAACAACGATAACGTGTCTGCCATATTACCGACTGAACTGTTTTCATTTACATCACCTGTCCTTATTTATGTCTCTTCGTTACACTCTTCTTTATCGTCTACCACCAACTCTACAAAATCTCTGCTCTCTCGTTCGTCTACGGAATCTTAATTCACTATCCGAATCCGACTCCTGCCTCCTTTTTTCACACATTCGCGATTTACTTCACCAGTCCGACGCAGACGGCTGAAACAGTCTCGAATGAAAACTACTCGTCTCGCTATTCCTTTTATACTAATGCGCAATACTCAATCTGCGCATCTTGAATTCCCCGCCCTATGAACTCATTTTCTCACCTTACTCGCTTCTCTAGCACATTTACGTTGACTCGTTAAACGACAATAAATTCATGTCCTATCCGGAAAGGTCTATATTTATTTGTTTTCCAGAATGACACAATAACAGCCATCATGACATATGTACAACGGGGCTGTGACAACGGTGTTACTGGCTGTGAATCACAGTTGACTCCAGACACGGCCATTTACCAAGGAGTAGGTCAATCACCTACCATAAGTGAACTATTCTTCAGCAATGTCCAGATGTTCGGTGAGGTGAGGTTACAGCCCGATGTTATGGGGAAGAAATGCGCATGCGCTAGTCACGAATACTGTAACAATGTTCCGGCTACGGTGCCTCTCGACGCCTCTCAAGATGCAACTAGTCCACCCGTTGAGTCAAGTAGTTAACAAGATGACGTCATGATTGTTCAGGGTGACGTCAGCATTGCTGTTGATGACTTCAGCACCCCTGAGCCGGTTTACACTATGACTCCGTCTATGAGTTCGACAGATACGACGAGTGATGGCAAAAGCGCACAAGGCTCTTTGCGGTATTCAGCATTTACGACTGCTATTATGTTCTTCTTCAAGTTGTACTTCTATTATTCGTTATAATATAGACTTTAACAGATCAATGATCTTGTATATGTGCTTATATTTGAGGTTATACGCAGATATTGCCAAATTGCTGATACTGTATATTTTGCACAAATTGTAAAAAATGTCAGGAATCAAACCAGGATTTGACTAGATCGAGTAAGAATGCTGCTTTTAGAGCCTTTAATTTGCCAAAGCGAGTTATATTTGCATCTTCATATTCAGTAAATGATGATAGGGTGTAGCTTAATATTCAAGTTTTTTTAAAACTCTATTTAGAATATATCTAAAGCTAAGGAACACTTGCATACAGTTTTACTTGATGTACTGTATATTTTACCCTGTCCCCTTCTTCACCACGATATATACAGCCATTATTTATATATAAATGTCTGGTGTCGGTTACTTGTGTAGGAAACCTACATATAAATGAGAAAACTACTTGTAAATGAAATAATCGTTTGATTTCCTCGACCGGTTGAGTTCACTACATCTATTTCAGCCTAGATTTGAGTGCATTTTAATGAAAATGATAATTACATGTACGATGAAGTCACCGGCAACTGTCACGTTATATTTCAAAATTAAACACAATTAAAACTCAATTACTCTACGTTACTATTTCAAATCATTGCTCAATTTAATGTGAACCGATGGCAGTGAACTTTCATAATTAAGATTTAATATTAAAACTGGCAGTGAAATCAGAATTGGAAATAGCCCATTAAATCAACTAGACGCTGCCTGGCGGATTTGAATATAATAGTGGTCGTTATCATGATTGAATGCAACAAGTAGGGTAAACTGGTTTAGAGAGTCACTAGAACTGTTACAACATCAAGTTGTCATGGATTTAGCAAAGGAAGCAATTTTGATGTTGTTACCTTTGCGGATTGAATTAATATAAGTAACTTTGATAGAAAAGGACCTATCAATATTAACAAAAAAAGTATTTGTGTGTGTGTGTTCTGTCAATTTTTGACAACGTCGACTCATGTTACACTTTTATTTATATCAAGGTATTTTAAACCTTTAAATCAGCGAATGACATACTGTACTTGTATATCACATAAAACAAGAATAACAATTTGGCAGTGTTAAGTGAAGATTGGAGTGCAGATTCGTTTTTTTAATATAATATGTGCTTTATCTTGTGGAAGTATGATAGCACGTGGATATCAAATAAGTAAAATGATAAATAAATTGACGGATTGGTGGATGGATGAAAAAAGGAATAAAAAACTACACAGTGACTGGGCACAACATAAGTTGTTTATTTTTCATAACTGGGGTTATTCAGACGTGACAGAAATAACTCGGCGTTTTTAACTTCCAAATGGCAATTGGTGAGTTAAAAAGTATTTCGACAACGTCCTTAAGGTCAGTAACGAGTTAACAGCCCATCTCATCAGAGTTATCTGGGCAGTTGGCATAACCATTACACTTCTGAAGGGAGCTATAGCAAATACCCGGACTACAGGCCGTGGATCCCTGGGGACAGGTTCCATCAGCACACTGCACGTTCTTTGCCTTGCACACCATCTCGTCAGCACAGTGGTGTAGCCCCTTGCTGCACTCCTCTGGTGCGCAGTTCCTCTCGTCAGCGCCGTCAGCACAGTCGCGGTGGCCGTCACATCTCAGCTTGCTGACGTAGCAGGAGTTGTCTCCGCCGCCGCAGGGTTTGTCTTCCAGGCGACAAGAACCGTCTGGGCATTTCTTGTAGATAGGGACGCAGACCCCCGGATTATCACACCAGCGGTACAAGGTTAAAAGCCCCAGGTCTTTAACGTCACTATACTCCAGGCGATGGTTAAAATGCTTTCGCATTATGTATATCTCAGCATTGTTAATTTTCAGACGCTTGCATGACTTCGGCGAGCAATTTGGGTCGACACTTCCGTCATCGCAGACCGCTTTTTCCGTACAGCGCACATCTTTACGGTGAAGGTAATTCAGTGCGCAGGGCCCATTGGGACACATCGCCCCTGAAGCATGGCAAACGCCGTTGCACGCCTCGGTCCATGGCAGGCAAGACTTGGTGTAAGCACAGTATGGGGCGTGGCTCTGGCAGTCTTCCGGACGGCAGTCTTTCTCGTCTACGCCCTCGCCAGGGCAATCCTGGTTGCCGTCACATCTGGCCGAGTTCATAATGCAGACGTCAGAGTCGTCGCCGCAGGACGTGTAGCCCGTTTGGCAAGCCCCAGCACATTTCTCATTGGGATAAATGCAGGTTTTGGCAGAGGCACAAAACCAGGTTCCCTCTTTGCACTCCTCTGCTGTGCAGTTCGCCTCGTCTTCTCCGTTTGAACAAATACGGCGACCATCGCAGCGTAGGTTGAAATCGGGGCACTCCTTTGTTCCCACGGTGGTGACGCATGGAATATGCCCAACTGGGCAAGTTCCATCGGAGCACTGCATATATTTGCCGATGCATTTCGAATCGGATTGGCAAAAACGGGTGCTGGATTTGCAGTCTTCTGGATTGCAACCTTTTTCATCCTCTCCTTCATCACACAGTTCAACACCGTCGCATCTGAAATTGAAAATGCACGTACAGTTGTGTCAAACGGAGGTAGTGTTCCCCGAGACAAAGCAGGGCCACTAACATTTACTACTTCTTTGTTCTACTACTACTACGTAAAAGAAGAAGATGGTGATGATGATAAAAAAAGCAAACAGGGAAAGAATTTTTGTTACAATTCTTGACCATTATGTGGTTTTCAATCTATTTTGGGAAACAAGGATTAATGCATTTATTTCTTAAATGAGCAATGTCATTTTCGTTTGTTCAAAACAATGCGCGGACATCCGCGGGCTACTCATACATCTCGTCGAAATTATATATGGGCCGCCACCTTCACTCCATTACAAGACAAGCTCTATCTACACCCGGACTTACCTGTACCGCTCTTCATAACACGTTTCGTGGCCGCCCGCCCAATTACACTTGTGCCCGCCAGGGGGACACTTCCCGTAGCACGGCTCAATGAACAAGTTGCACGTCTTGTCCTTCTTACAGTACGTCCCAACGGCAGGTCCCGGGGTCCCGATCATCATCACCCTACACTCCTCTGGTCGACAGTTTTCTTCGTCCGAGAAGTCGAACCCGTCACAGTCGTAATTTCCGTTGCACCTGCCGTGCCACAAGATGCATTTGCCATTGGACGTGCAGTTGAAGCCGTGGGCGAACTGTTCGGGCGTTTTGCACTCTGAAAATAAATACATGTATCACAGGGAAAGGGTGGATAGTCAATGACCAATACTTTGATATTAAGCGGAGGTGTAGGAATTAAAATGTTACAGTGCTCGTCACATTCTGAGAAGTAGGGGTGTATGCAGTGGAAACGTTTTTTAAAGTTCTCTGTCCAACAGTATTAAAGCATGTTTTTCGGTCATATTGGTGGCTGATGCAAAGTTCTTTAAACGGACAGGTGGAAGACGAAATAAAAACTAATAAAAAGGAAATTGGAATAAAATTTTACAATGCTAAACACGATTTTTCGAAATCACAGCATCGATCGTATAGTATTAAAAAGTCCAAAAATAATAATAATAATAATAATAATAATAATAATAATAATTAGCCCAAAGAAAGTGTCAAAACGTGGACATCCCATTTTTACAAGTCTGGAACAAAACTAAATGTTACCAGGATTATATCAGAGAGAACGTTGAATAGCGATAGAATAACCAGGTCTTTCCCACCTCAAACTAGTCCCTCATACCCTAAATGGCGTCTTACAAACCTGGCACTTTCGCCGTCACTTCAGTTGGAATGGCAGATAAGGCAACTGCTGCAACAAAGACACAAAGCATGGACCGACCAGATAAAACCATTGTGCTCGAAATCTACTACAACTCAAAGCTGAGGCAGATCATCTACGCACATCTATTTATACTGGTCCAAGGTCGGTAACTAGAGTGACAGGAAATTATTTTGATTTAAATCCAATTTACTTTCATCACGAAATAGGATGTCGGTGAAATTGGATAATTAAAATATCGTTAGTTGGTGCTTGTATTACACGCTGACATAATGCGTGTGGAACATATGGTAAACGCTTTACCTATCCTTAACTTCACAGTCCGTTTCATGTATGGAATTCGGTGTAATGTAAAGAATATTGTCGTCTGCGGAGTGAAATGCGTTTGTTGTTCACTTCTAAATTTCGAAATCGCACCGATAGAGAGGGACATCGTCTGTTCAAATGACAATGGCTGCTTCAACCAACGTCAGCAAAAGACTTCCAAGTCTTTCCTTTTTTCGTGGAAATTTATGAGTGATAAATATAGGTATAATAGCATGTGATTTTCTTCTACCGTGCATATGACACACCCAAGATTTTCAAATACTGTTTTTTTCTCGTTTGCTATTAGGCATTTAGGCGATGTATAGTTCACAATTCAGCGATGATTCTACTTTGTTTTCTTTATCATAAGCTTTCTTTAACTAGGGGGTACTTTGTTAGCAAATATTTCACATTCACATTTTGATGCAATTTTGATGATAAGTTCACAAACATTATTAAGATTATTGTGTAGAGTATTTCAAATAGATACATGTATGTCCAACTTTAAAATAGCACAATAATTGTGCAGTTCGAAAGAAATTCACACAGACCCACTAGTACTTCAGGAAATAACACTTATACATTACTGTAGAATATTTTGAAAGATTTTTCGGTGTTGCTTTACGTTTCTGAACCAGTATATACTGCATGGTTTGGGTAAACAAACACATCAATTATTGAAATTTAATTCCAGAAAGTATCTATCGTAGTTCAACGAAATTAACGACATTTAGTACTTCATCATACCGTCCTTTGTTACATAAAAGCTTTGATTAGAATAGCTTTGAATTAATACAAACACGTGGCATTCAATTAAAAAAACGACGGCATTAGTGCAGTGGATCATATACAAAAAATAATTCCAATACCTCCATTAATTTTAGTACCTTTTCAACACGAAATACATAAATTATTAATATTAATAGAAATTATTCCTTGAACTATTGTGTAATTATTGATGCAGCTATTGGCAACTATCAAAACCGCTATTGTCAAATAAACATACCCTGGCGAGATCAATAAAAATAAATGAGTCCTTGTGTTTGCTATTTTGACATCTCTGCAAAACCATGCTATCAGTTTACAATAACGAATATAATTAGAAGCATTACACGTCTTAAGAAGAGATGTAAATGATTGAAGTGGTTGGCAACAAGTGAACGCCAGCGGAACTGAAAACTGCAACAAGCGTACATGTACGTCAGGGAAATCGCCATTTTTCGCCTCCATGACAAAATCGTGTGGGCTGGTGTCTGAAAACGGATGTTTCAAATTGATAATTTTAAAGAAATTAATAGTAAAGACTCAACATGAAGAACCCGTCTTCTTTGTCTTCAATATAATACCTGCGTAAACTTCGTTAAAGAAATATCTTAAATAAATGCAAGATGTGGTTGTGTACCACGTGCGTGTGTGTGTGGTTGTGTGTGTGTGTGTGTGCGCGCGCGCGCGCGTGTGGGAGAGAGAGAGAGAAAGAGAGATCAATTACCAAAAAGTGTCTCTTTCAAGCAAAAAAGGATACATCATCATATCATCAGCTTCTCCACGAATGACACATTTTCTTAGTAACTTCATAAGCCTTTCCCATTCTTCCTTGATTAAATTCACTCTTAAATCTGACATAAAACGTTGTTTCGCTTCATTTATGTTTAAGAGAACTTCCTCCATGTCCTTGGTTGATAGATCGCGTTCCTCCAAGGAGAAGGACCCCTCTTTTTCAGCAACTAATCTATAGTAATTTTGTTGGGTCAAATCAAAACAACAAACGGCCTCATTAGTCACCTTCAAATTGCCAGTAATATCAGTATCACATACAGCTCGGTCTTCAGGCCCTAACATCGGGTACAACAATTCATTTGGTTGCGCCTCAGCCATCATGGGACATTAAAAAATTTTTTGTTTTTTTTTTAAAGTTTGGTTCTTATATTCCGCCATCTACCTTCTTCGTTACAGCACACGAACAGTAAGTTTCTTTATTGATTTCAGACACAATCTGTTCTCAGCACGATTGGCTTACGCACCATGCAAATTTTTCAAGTACAAAAATGCCACTTGCATCATGTGAAACAGATCGATATGTAAGCTAGGCTAGGTAACTAACAGTTCAGGAGAAAGCAACAGAGCAATAGGAATATAGGAGGAAAATATGGGAACACTCAAACGTTGAGATTCGTTTAAGATATATTAGGCAGATGGCACAGCCTCATAAAATCCAGCAGTTTACCTTCAAAAAATTAGGAAATACTCATTCTATTAAAACATTTATTTATTGAGATGTGTGTGCAAATTATCAACGATTTAATAGAGACCCAAAAGCAGTCACGCTATAAGCCACTGATCCTCCAAATGACGGCAGACGGAACGAAACTCAGACATGTTTCCTTAAAGAGGGCGGATCTACTCGTCCAGAAGAAGAGGCATTGGAAATATTTAGCAAAAAAATGAATCCAGTTAAACACTGGCCAGTTAACTAATTGGTTGTTTTCCGTCAGAAGACTGTATATGAAACACAATTTAACCATCGTTTAGTTAATGGGTGTTAGGAAAATATATCCACTGGTTAGGCTTATCCACTGGTTAGTGCTAAACGTCCTTTATAAAACTGGGCCCTGTCTTTTAATTTCTGGCTTGTTTCTCCGACGTACATTTGATGGCATTTTTTACATCTTATCAAGTAGATGACGTTCTGAGAGTCGCAAGTGTATTTCCCCCTAGGGATGAGTGTCTTGCCTCCCGGAGTGATGATGGGGTTGTTAATGATGCACGGGCAGAGAAGGCACCTTCTGTTGTTGCAAGGATCTATACGGTGAATCAACATGAATCCTCATGTCCAACGGGAAACGGACGACTAAAAAAGAGGAAACAGTGACAACTGTCCCGTCAAAGAGCCAAAAAACTACGCCAGTACAGGGCTCTGTATCCTGTGATATTGCAAAGGCAAAATCAATCGAGCAAAGGCGTAAAATGGAGATATTTTTGTATCAGCTGAAAGTAACAATGAACAATCTTGCTACTCTTTACACCGAAATGGAGAACTCTATTGGTGGACCATTGCGATGGACAAATGACCAATATGCCCGTTCCACGCACGAATATCTCGCAAACATGTGTGGCAATTACAACCCAGAGTTAAGTGTACAATTTTGTTTACAGACCTAGATCTAAACATTAACACACTTACTGGCCACGTAATTTCACATTGTTTAAACGAGGTGAATCTGGAACGGATAGCAAAGACCTGCTCGCAATATACTATTTTAGTTCGTGATATGGACGTGATAGGGGCGCTCTACATACGGTCAACATACTCAATGCTTTTTTTCCTAGCCGCAAATTACCCGTAAGGAAAACGGTAAGAGAGGAAAACAGCGCATGTACTGCATATGTATTGCTTATGTATTGCGGATGGTTTGCGGAAGTATTGCGCATGTCACCCGCAACCCAAATTTTGGGCAGCTCAAAAATCTCGCCAACGGAAAAAGTGCCTCTGCGGATAATTGCAGACATGAGTGGATGCTGGCCGAATGATGTAAGCATGTATCACGAATATTGCGGGTGTTAAGCAAATATCAAACAATTTTGTACGCAATTCATGCGAAATTCATCCTAAACGCCAGTGGGACTGGGCCTCTAGTCGTCACGTGTGTGTGTGTGTCAGTGTGTTAATTCATAATAATCAGAACTACTATATTGTACATATACGATGGATAAATTTGCTGCCGTTTTGTGTTGTCGTTGGATAATTTGGCTATCAAACGCCAATTCTATGCATTATTTAATAGGATAAACCTGTAAATAAATTGTGATAATTAATCTTATTTTACTCTTTTCAGTTTTCAAAATCTCTATTACTATTAAAGGTATAATAACTCTTCGCATGAGGTCTATATTTCACAATAAAAACATTGTGAATAACTCACAGAAATATAATATATTCTGTTTTATGACAAAAACAGCAGTTATAGCTATTATTTTGATATCTGAGCTTGTCTTCAGACCACGTGACCTCCATTGATAGCTACATGTATACTCTGTTATAATCTCTTAAGAGATTTTAACAAAAACCAAACTTTTTAGAAAAAAACCAGGGACTAACTTTCAATGTAAAAATGGATTCATTAACCATTGGTAAGTATGGGAAAATTGTTGTTTACTCCAGGAAAATTCATTTTTTGGCCAAAACGAAGAGTTATTATCCCTTTAATTTCATTGACGTATTCTGGAAGAATTGTTTATATCAAAGCAACAAATGTTGATTTCTATAAAAAGATATTAAAACCTGCGGTCTGTTTTTAACAATCACTGATTTTATCACAAGTAATGAAGGACGGGACAGGGGTAAAATAATATCATGTACATAATATTACTTAAGTTCATTTTTACAATAAAAGAGGCGAGCGTTCTATTATTGAACCAACAAAACTACCCTTTAAGCATTAACTCAAGTTTTTCATTGGGAATACAAGCACTCCAAAATATACGTATTATTTGGGAACAATGTAAAAATTTGCAAAGTCACTAATATCGATTTATTGATTCACATATTTTTCAAAATTCTTAGCAATTATTGACTTAGGCTGAGGTTGATTTGTTTTTTCGCAATTTTCATAAAAGAGATATTGACTTTAGCAGATGTCAAACATTTTATGACAGCATTTAAGTAGGTGTCCTGAGAACGCAATTATTGACTTTGGCTGAGGTTGATTTGTTTTTTCGCAATTTTCATAAAAGTGATATCAACCTTAGCAGATGTCAAACATTTTTACAACAGCATTTTAGTAGGTGTCCTGAGAACAAAACAAGTGCTGATCGAATTTTCAAAGTGAGTAAAACACAATTGTTGACTTTGGCTGAGGTTGATTTGTTTTTTCGCAATTTTCATAAAAGTTATATCGACCTTAGCAGATGTCAAACATTTTTACAACAGCATTTTAGTAGGTGTTCTGAGAACAAAACAAGTGCTGATCGAATTTTCAAAGTGAATTCTCAAGGTGAGTAAAACAAAATCAATTATTTTTGCCAAATAAGTCTTCATGAATCTGTTCGATCTCAAGTGTGTTATGAACTCAAACAAATTACTTTTAGGGTCCGTTATTAACCATTTCTTTGTCGTTATACCATGACTTGGAGGCTAAGACTGGGATTTTTTACGTTTCAATGTTGCGAGTTGGCAAATAAGAGCACAAAAAAGCAACTTTCGCAATGAGTCAAAATGAATGACTCAGTCATTGCATATTACAGCTGAAAATAAGGAATTCTTCGCGCCATGGCTAAAACGTACGTAACGTATATTCCACTGAAAAATGTCCGAAGAAAGTTATACTTATCCAAGCACTTAGTGCATAAGGTAACAGGGATTTTATGTTTCAACTGAAAAATCTATATAGTGCGTGGTTTGACCTAATTTTTCCTCTACCAATACTGTCTGTATGCTGCATTTTTTTCTTTTAATAGTATCCAGTGACAGTCCAAAATAAAAATGGCGCAAAAATTAAATGCTCAGTACAGAAGATTGATATGTTTTTACAACCTTATTCCTGCAGGAAATATATTAAAGGGTTAGATGATCGATGAATTATTTTGTATCATTCATTGTCGTAGGGCAGTGAAACGTTGATACGAACTTCTTCATTTGGGACTTCACATAGTTCCTGATCTGCGCACTTAATAATTAAATGAATGCCTTTGACGTCATTTGCACCTCTATATTGGGTTTGAGTGTCCAAAGAGTTAGTAACATTGAGTCCAGTGTCCGATCGTAGTGTGGAAATTTAAATTCTTAGCATATTTCACTTTTTTGTCGGTGCTTTCATATGAATCTAGATAGGTTACCGTCGCAAGGCCTGTCAGCTCATACACGTTAATGTCAGAATAGGGGAGGTTTATGTAAAGTAGTCTATAGACATGATAATGAGAATCTTTTACTGTTACACTGAGGTTGAAGATAATAGAGAGCTTTCGCACCAGTACGTTTAGGCGAACGACTACGTTTAGGTCATCATATTTTGCTGTCTAGTGACGTGTACACATACGGTTAGAGAGAACATTATCCGCAGCTAGATTGCTACCCGTCAATGAAAAACGGTTTGACAAATCAGCATAATTGTATGAAATCAAGCCTTTCAAAATTGATCGTTTCTCTGCTAAAATCACATTGGACATTTTATTTTTGCAACATATGTCAAACATGTTGTCAATGTTATTTGTGTCTATGTTTTTGTTACTATTGAAATATAGGTTATACCCGTAAAAAAAGGCATTTTCCACTGACCACAAGGCAGTCAGAAGTGGCCTTCCGCAAGCGTGACTGATTGTTTTATAAGACTGTTAGGTCATCATTTTGTGAGCAGTTGTTACGAGTACACATGCCTTTATAAGTGGTCTGTAGACTAGCCGTCTGCACTTGACGCATAACAAGCAGGATATCCGTAAGGTAAGTGCCGTTTAGTAAGATACTAATAGTACATGTAGCTCGATTTTCTCCTTTAGTTGACAGAGCGTCTCCTTGACTTTTAATGCAAATTTTATGAACCCTTGTTTAGAAAGTCACATGGCGTCCTGTTTTGTGTATTTGAATAAATGAATTATAAATAAAAGTAAGGACAGCACATTAGTAGCTCGATTTTCTCCTTTAGTTGACAGGGCGTCTCATTGACTTTTAATGCAAATTTTATGAAACCTTGTTTAGAAAGTCACATGGCGTCCTGTTTGGTGTATTTGAATAAATGAATTATAAATAAAAGTAAAGACAGCACATTTTCTTTACATGAAATTGTCTCTAATAGCAAATATCGATTAATATTTATTATATCAGTAACAAAAACTGACGCTGAATTGATTGGTGACCCGCTTATTTTTTTTCAGCTAAAATTGCGAAAACATGCAGGCAACTAAGAAGCGCCGTACTGATTCACCAGCAGATTACGTTAGTAACCTGAAAGACAAGTTGGCCTTCGAGAAAGAACGTTTTGAATTAGAAATGAAAGAGCGAGAAGCTCAATTTGAGAAAGACAAACAAATGATGGAGATGGTTACGTCTTTGGTTAAGAAGAAAAGCTGAATTGCATACTAGGCTCTTGCTGCCTACAAGATACACGTGGACTGAATCTTTGTTAAAACATTAGTTTTTTATTCAAGATTTCATTTAAATAAATGTTTGCTTACGGTATGAATTTTACATTTTACTCTTTAATTTTCCATACGCACAATGTACACGTGTACAGTTCATGCTAAATAGTCCTCCGAGGTGGGAGGATCTAGTTAAAGTTCCGACTCATCTGATTGCCATACACACAGGTATGGCAGTTGACCAGAAGACCACCTACCAAGTACTGCTTGGCTAGAGGAGACAACAGAATTTTTAATTCTTTCGAAAGTCCAGGAAGGCAAAGTTTCACAATAAGTTTCCGAACTCCCTCTCGACGCATTCCCGCACAGAGGACATTCTCCTGTTGAATTCTTCTTCTTCGGTACTAAAATTTGCTCCTAGGACTGAAGGGACTCAACAGATACCTTTTAACGGGATAAGCCGGATCTCCATAAATTGCGTATGGAAGACCATTCCAAAAATTACCTAACCTGTCCAATGGCGTATGACCTAATTTGACGTCTCTGCATAAGTCTCGGTCACAACCGGCCGTACGAGCTCCTACGGGTTGTTTGCGTCCAAAATTTGCGCAGAATCTCACGTCCCACTCAAGGCCTTCTTACGCAATTTCGAATTCGCAGACAGCCCGTAAGCACGTACGGAGGATGTTGGACATGTCCAAAAGTTTCTACGAATAGCCTGCGAACAGCGAGGCCGCAAGCGTAACTTGCTCCCCTCGCACGGAGTTAGCAAGAGAGACGCACGTTGTGCAAGATGCACGTAGCAAGCAATGAAGGAGCAAGTGCCCATTGCGTGTTGAGTAAGGCGCACGCCCTCACAACTAACGAACAAAGTCGAGAGCACACCGGGAATACGTCGCACGTGCGTCACCCCCACGCCTGGTGTATAAAAGGCGTGCTCACGACGAACGCTTGTGTCTTTACATGAACATCGACTATGTAACGTGTACAGCAATTTTCAAAATTTTCAATTTCTTGCTCAATTTTGTTTCTTATATGCCTCCAAAAGGCAAGAGAAAGAAAATTACATAGTAGATAAAAGAAAGGAAGAGGAAAGAAGAGGAGAACAGGAAGCAAAACTGACGTACGCCGTCAGTACGTCACCACAAACGTGTGAGGCAAGTGTGAAGCAAAACTGACGCAAAAGGGCACTTCTTTCGCCACGCGTTGCATTCCCTTCGTAAGTGGTGAGTGTGTGCCACGTACACAGGAAGCAAGACAAACTCAAAATATGAGTACAATTTCCACTAATTTCTGCGATTCGCAAGGCAGACTTTCCTTTACCTCTACGACCTCCACAGCCTCCGCAACACCCAAAGATCGCAGGGGAACTACGATCCTGAAATTCGTGCGTCCGGTTGTGACCGAGGCTTTACAGCATGTGAAACATGTATCAGCCTACTATTCAATTCGACTATCCGAAAAGGCTAACCGGGTCTTTCTGCGAAATCAAGAAAAAATAAACGTTGGTCATTTTACGGTTACGGATAGCTAAATGTAGTCGGTCGCCTAAACGTGCAGGTGCGAAAGCTCTCTATTTACTATTTGAATTATGAAATGTCATCATTATTCTGATTTAAGATGAACAAAAAAGAAGTTAACTTTGATAAGAATATCAATATTAGGCCGTCATCGATCAAGTAATAGAATGATTCGGTGAACACTCAAAACGAAAGAAGATAAAGCATTTTTAAAGATTTTAAATTGCAGAAAAAACGTTTTATGAAAAATCCCAATTTAATTGGAAAAGACTAATTATCATACTTCATTCCGCGTCGTTAAATGAAAAAAAATATTGATACAAGAACGCAGAAATCAATGTAGAGGACAAATGCTATAGGCTGCTGTTAAAAGCCATATGTTGCCACAATGTGTATTTCCCGTTGAGCTCATTAAAAATAAGTGTTCGTTTGCTTGCCTTAAACGGTTGCTCTTCTGGGATTATTCTCTTCAAAAACATGTTATTAGTTAATGGCAATGCATAAAATTTGGATGCACTTTATTTCTTAATAAAAGATGTCATTGATCGAAATGTCTTTTGATATATACGATTTATTTTCTCAGATATGAATAAATGAGTCTTTGTTGTTGCAAGCCGTAGGAAGCATAATAAAGATTACTCACCAATACAATGTCTAAAATTGCAATAAAGATGGAACAAATCATAAAACATTCGTTTTATTTTTTTATCATATTTAGAAAACTCCCTTTATAATCTGTTAAGTGTTTTCACCGAATTAGTTTTCTTTGACATGAAACACCTTACAAATATCAGTACATTCATCTTCGATGGGCCTGTGCTGTGCCCAAGTTTGTGGTTGTGATCCAGTAGCCTTAACATGACCATCATTAAAAATTTCTGCATGGGTACCTATACCATAAATCATACACACAATTTTAGTTTCTTTTCTTTTTCGAAATCGCATACGACGGTACATTAGCCGGAAGTCAGAATTACGACCACGTAAACACGCGTGATACAAATTATCTTCTACTTTAGAATTGCAACTGCTGGTAGGACGGTATCGTGGGTGGTTTTCGAGTTCTTCTACTTTACGGGGCAAGAGTTTGTGCTCGTTCCCTTGAGAGTCAATATACTGCTCATGCTCATGCGATAACGCCACTAAACAGGGTAGTACATGGCCAGAAACGTCGGGATGTAACTCGAAGGATTTTTTAAATTGAGAAAAAGATTTAAACTCTATTCCTAAATTCCCTGGAATTATTTTTGCTTTCTTTTCTACAACCCCTGGATTTGTGATGGATTTCCTTTTCACTGTTCGACGTAGAAAGAACCCCGACGGCTTTATGTCGGCTAATTGACAATGGACATAGGAAACGCCATGACTCAACATAAAGAACCTGTCTTCATTGTCCTTAATATAATACCTGAGTAAACTTCGTTAAAGAAATGTCTTAAATAAATGCAAGATGTGGTTGTGTACCACGTGTGTGTGTATGTGTGTGTGTGAGAGAGAGAGAGAGAGAGAGAGAGAATAAGAGAGATCAATTACCAAAAAGTGTCTCTTTCAAGCACAAAAGGATACATCATCAGATCATCAGCTTCTCCATCAATGAAACATTTTCTTAGTTCCTCCATAAGCCTTTCCCATTCTCCCTCCTTTAAATCCACTCTTGGATCCGACATAAAGAGTTGTTTCGCTTGATTTATGTTTAAGAGAACTTCCTCCATGTCCTTGGTTGATAGATCACGTTCCTCCAAGGAGAAGGACCCCTCTTTTTTAGCAGCTAATCTATAGTAATTTTTTTGGGTCAAACCAAAACGACAAACGGGCTCATTCTCGTCCAAATTGCCAGTAATATCAGTATCACATACAGCTCGATCTTCAGGCCCTAACACCGGGTACAACAATTCATTTGGTTGCGCCTCAGCCATCATGGGACATAAAAAAGTTTTTTAGAAAGTTTGGTTCTTATATTCCGCCCTCTACCTCCTTCGTTACAGCAGGAGAACAGCAAGTTTCTTTCCCACGCCAGGCACTTACCACGCAAAATAAAGTGTATAGCAACATCACTATCATTCTTATCATTCAAGAAACGATACAATAACATGAATAAATAATCCCACTTTTATTGATTTTAATTGCAGGTACAATCCGTTCTCAGCACAAGCTCCATGCAAATTTTTCAAGTCCAAAAATGCCACCTGCATGAGAAACAAATCGATATATAAGCTAGGTAACTAGCAGATCAGGAGAAAACAACTGAGCCATCGGAGTATAGGAGGATAATACGGCAGCACTCAGACGCTGAGATTCGTTTAAGATTCTATTAGGCCAAAATTCTATTAGGCCAAAAGCCTCATGAAATTCAGCAGTGCACAGTAAAAAAAATAAGAGACACCAATTCTGTTTAAACATTATTTATTGGGATTTGTGAGCATTTAAAAAAATATCAACGTCCTAATAGTTGACCAAAAGCAGCCACGCCACAAGCCACTGATCCAAATGAAGGAAGACTAAGTACGTCTCAAACATGTGTCCTTGAAGAGAGCGGCATGTACTCATCAAAAAGAAGAGACAATGGAAAGAATTAGCAAAAGAATGAAGGGTCCATCCCCTCCGGCTCAAAATCGAAGGGGAAAACGATTAATCCAAGCAGCCAGTCGAACAGAGCAACGCCACTCCGTAAAGGAGATACAAAATGACAAAGCGTTTGTCATGCCCAGCGAGAAACGGAAAACTATAAAAGAGGAAACAGCAACAACTGTCCCGTCAAAAAGCCCAAAAACTACGCCAGTGGAGGGCTGTGTATCCTGTGATCGTGCAAAGGCAAAATCAATCGAGCAAAGGCGTAAAATGGAGATGTTTTTGTACCAGCTGAAAGAAACAATGAACAATCTTGCTTCTCTTTATTTCGAAATGGAGAACTCTATTGGTGGACCTTTACGGTGGAAAAATGACCAATATGCCCGTTCCACGAACGAATATCTCGCAAACATGTGTGATAATTACAACCCAGAGTTAAAGGTAAAGTTTTGCGCATAGACGCTAAAACTGACGAAATAACTGACCAATCTGTAAGCTTGCAAACAAGCTATTCGACTGAACGGTTGAAAACTTATTGAATGAAAGCAGGCAAAATTGTCAGAGGATGCCCCTTGATTCATTTGAAATCTTTTGTGAGGGTTTTGTAGCTGACCTGGATTCGTAGATTGGTAACTAGTGACAAGATAGTTAATCAACTTTTCTCTTATGCCAAGGGCACGGACCCTCAAAATTGATTCAGTTTGAAGCGGACTTCTCAAAACAACTATTTCAAAATACAACTAATCAATTTTGGACTAAGGTCCCTCATTACTCTAATGATAGAAGTGGAGGAATCTGGACAACGCCAATCTGGTATAACTCTTTCTTTCAAATAGAATTTTAAAAACATGGTTATTGTTAAAAAATCTTTACGATAAAGGTTGTCATATTATACAAGATGTGTTTCACTGTGAATGGGAGTTTGGAACATAGGAACATGTTAGAGAAGGGTAAGAGATACATATTCATTTACTGTTAATAATGGGCAATCCTAATTTTTATCTAGTTCATAAACCTAAATGCAAATGAGGTGTTACCTTATAATTGCCTCTCTTCCCAAGTACAAGCCAAACAGTATATGAAAAGAATTCAAAGAGTTTAGGCGCGCGCGCGCGCGCGCGCGCGCGTGTGTGTTTGATATCTGTCAAACCCCAAAAACTGAACAAAAATGTGAACAAAATTTGGGTGTCAGAATATCATGGCAACAAACTTACAAAAATGTAGTCGTTGATGTTCAGGAAGTGACAGTAAACGGTCACCTTCGGTAAATGTAAATATTTTATTAATTATCCATATTGTAACTTTTGTAAGATATTTTAGAAATGTTTATTCAACGGACGTGGATTATGTTTTAATCTATACGGAGATACACGTGTAACATTGCTTTATGGTTCTTACACGTGTGCATTTGATGTTCCTTATAGTGTAAGTGTAAAACTGTGACTAGCACACCATATCCCGATGTATTTGCTATTACAGAAATCATCACCATATTTCACCTGACACAGTACTTACGGTACAAGATCTTATCTCATTTTACTTTTAGTGCGAATAGAGCGGAATTTGAATAATAATTATAAAAGGATGTATAGATGTAAGCTAATTTCTCATAATATCTCAAAAGATCTTATAAGTTCACGTTTGTTATGCAGTATTTAAAAGTGTTTGTGCAAAGCCATCTTTTTTGCTTCTTTGGCTGTTAATACTTATTACTTAATTATTTATGTAAATTTATGTTTTATATCACAGCATCACCTGTCGCTCTTCAAAATAAATGTCTTAAGCTGGCAGCCATTCCACTCTTTTCATAACAGGTAGTCAAGTGGTTAAGCAGAGGTGATATCTTATTCTCCTGTTGATTGTCATTGCCGCAATCCTTTTCTTTTTTCGACAAAAGAGAGCATCGTTCTATTCTTGAATCAATAAAACTACCCATAAAAGCTGCGCTTTTGTCCCATGTAACTTCTGTAGAATATCAATATTTCACCACTTTTTGCCTAGATATACAGTTTTTTATCGATTAGAACATAACAAGGGGAGAGACAACTACAATAACCTATGAGTAGACACAATTTTAAAGGAACTCTTGCTATTCTATCTCTGTCACTTGCAATATCGTCACCAGGGAAATGTCTAATTTGTTGTCATGGAGGTTAATAACAATGGGAGAACGATGATGGGCTTGCTGTAATTGTAGAAGCACGTGTTTGGTTCTATCCAACAATGAGGATGAGGATGAGGATGAACTGTAAAGGGAATTAAGCAAAATTTATTTTTTTAATTGAAATTCATTTAAATATACATGTACACCCAATAAAGAATGGGATTAAGTAGTTCCGGTCAATGCTGCCTTAAAGGTTCTTTAGGGGTTTAAATTTATGATCATCCAGATACCATAAATGAGAATTTTCTTGCATCTAATTGAACAATAATTCATCTACTTTTTGTGTCGGTTAAAAAAATAATAAAAATCCCTCCAAAAATATAAAATATCGGTGTTTATATTTCACGATGCTAAGCATAAACAAAGGCACCTGAAAAAATTTTTTTCAATTTAACACCTTTCTAATTTGAGGGGAGATAGCAATCGTTATGGGGCATAACTCCAAAACAAAATTTTATCACAAAAACTAGCATAGATGACGACAAGTGTATGTGCTTCAATCCCGCGCTGTTATCTTGGTTTGAATTTTTTCATGGAATTATGAGTCCGTTATTAGAATGCATCATCGAACAAAGTCTCTATTTTGCCATATTAACGATAAAATCTGAATTAAAGCTTTTTAGAAAAATCGATGGCGGGATGTTGAAGCACTCTGTGATGCCATAAAATTGGCGTTAAAATGGTGTTAATGGGTGGTCAGGTAAAGGAGATATTTGAGGAACCGATTTTGCATTTTTAACCAAAAATCGCTAATTTGACCATAACGATAGAATGAAATTTATGCAAAGGCGCAGGAATTTAGTCAGTGAACACTGAAGATTCATCTATTATCCAAAAGAAGGTATGCAATGCAGTGGAAAGGGATTTTTCACCAATCCTGACAGTACATTTTAGATTTTGCCTTAAAAACGTTCAGATCAGCATCCGTCATATTGAGTAAAGTCACTTTCTAACAATTTTTACTTGCAGATGCATTAGATGCTCAGTTTGAAATGTGTTAGATGTCACGCCGCTGTTGGCTGTTGTGTTATAAATCTCCATTCTTCGGCACTGAATATACCCGTTTAAGTTTATTCTAAATATCTATCTTAGTTTGATAGATACTGTTGATGTACTGATAGCACGCACACGCACAAAAATACAAACGAGTATATGAATAAGAAAACGTATCACACTTTACATGTTCATTTCTCAAAAAAGGAAAGAGACATGACATTTTTACAAAGAACTCCACCATCATAGAGTATCACAGGAATATTAGGAAAGCTAATGATTAAAATGTCTTCGCTGAAGACAATGCCATGAAGTACCACACAGCGAAATCTTATTGAGTAATAATGGTTTGTGGCAATTAAAATCTTTACTCGATGCCTTTTCATACTACAAATATACAATTTTCATTTTTTTTTTTTTTTTTTTTTTTTTTTTTTTTGGGCATTCACTCATCCAATTACCTCTTTCTTTTTTTCGTGCACATAAAATAATATTTGTTGATAAAAAATTAAATATTGTAAGCCTTTTTTGGGCATGACTTTTCGAATCTTTCAAAAGGAAACTTGATCACATGACCTACTTGCAACGTGAGGTCCGAAAATTATGATGCGCAGGATCAATGGAAACGTCATCATCCCACCAGAGACGAACCTTTTTCACCACAATATTTGTTGCCTTATCAATATTTGATGAAACGTGCACACGCTTGAGATCAAGTTATGAACAACCTATTCTTGTTGTAACGCATTTAGCTGATTGTGCGTTACTAGCAAAACATAATGCAATTTACGTATAAGCATACATTGGTCTAAACAAAGAAGAAATAAACAATGTAATCGACTGCCTGTGTCTATTTTCATCACATTAAGAACAACCGATGTGCATTTCAAGGATGTTACGAACGCGTGTTAAGCATTATAAGAGCATTTAAGATTGGGTGAAAATGTTTACGCTTGATTCATGTTTGATATGGTGCTATGAAACTCATTGCTTTGCTTTCTTTTCTTTTCCTTTTGTTCAAATTTATTCAATTAAACCTTCGGTCCACTTCCAGCGACTTAGTAACGAGTAAGTCTTGACTTATGAAATACTAAAATTTGAAATTATAGATAACACAAACATGTCCAACCCTGTGAGTTAAAGGTATCCTATTCGAGATTTTCTCTGCCAAATCATTTTTATGTTGGACAACTTAATTTTTTTTTTTTTTTTTTTTTTTTTTTTATG
>NW_019776054.1:54446-94363 GCF_001039355.2 Lingula anatina | reverse complement strand
TTTTGTTCAGGATAAGAGAGTCGTTGAAAGAGGCTTAATTATTCCAATCGCTTCATCCGTTCATATAAGGAGCATTGACGTCTCTGTCCCTACGTTATTCCAATCGATAATTGATCGGATCAGTTTCCCAGAGAAATGTGTTGTGATTACTCCCAACACTTCTGAATATGCATTGTGTCTGTTACCAGTATATCTCACTCCCTGATCTAGCCTGGGAAGGGCAGATATAATTACATCATTAATCAGAAGTCACTTCTCATGTGTAATACTCAGAGGAATTTGATGGTTGAATACCGGTAATCGATCGAATTAACGGCGATCCTGATGGTGTTGAAATACACTGGCGGTTGATGCAGTTAATGTTTCTGTCTGTGTACTAGTTCACAACTCTCTTAGCGCGCATTCAGAACAACGGACTAATAGATTCACGGATCAAATATGGCCGATCCACTTGAATGTTTGTTGCGAGGGGAATCTATTCAGTGTCTAATCGGGAATTAAGCGGCTATCTTTTTGGTGAGAGGTCATATTTGATTTGCGGATCTGATAGTCAGCTGTTCTGGATACGTTCGAGCATTGGACCTTGTTCGGGCTGCATCTTCTATTTCAAATTCCAACACGTGCCCTCTGAGATCAGCTTGTCGAATTCTGATCGAGACCCAGCCGCAAATCATGGGTTGTGCAATGAATTTAAACAAAACCACCGCCTGTGGAAAAAAAACAACGTTTCTAGTTTTAAAAAGAACATTACTCCAGAATAAATCAGTAAGATACATGTAAGTGGTTTTATTTGTAATAAAGAAATAAGCCGTTATCATGAGAAGATTGTTATAAGCGCGTACTGTCCAATTATAACGATTGCTTTATGCAATGCAGCCAGATAGCACGTGTGATATACATGTTATGTGGGCAGGAAGGCACGTAAGACCCCCCCCTTCCCCTCTCTTCAAGGGAAGCAAAAATAGTACACAACCACACACACGCACTCGCATTCACAGGAACACACCCGCATATTATAAAACTAATGCAGAGAAAAACGCAAGGAAATTTTCTATACATACTAGTACATACATCCACATCATACACAACTGTTATAATCTAAAATTGATCTCTTTTTTCATCAATCAAAGTCAATGTGCTTTGATCATGCGTTTTATCTCGATTTGTACATGTAAGAGTCCCAATCCACGGTAGCTAATATTAACTAGGCCTACGTCATATGAGGTCATGTGTGGAGGCAAATCTTATTAATGCAGTGTGTTATGCTTGTCACATAGCTAAACTTCCACTAATTGCAAGCAAATTGGTTTTTGTCCCACGTATTGTGTCCGGTTATGGAAAATTCACGGAAAACCTAAGTTGATCTTCCCCAAAGGTGTTCTCCATTTGAAAGCATGGTTTTTTTCGGATGTGTTCACGGTGTATGTTTGTCATCCCAAGTAGAGAGAAAAGTAACATTTATTAATTAGTGACAGTTTTATGAGCCCTCAATAAAAGAAAACTGACTTGTTTCTTTAAGGTTCTCTCATCATTATTATAAGGAATCAAAGGCGTCGTCTGTCGTGTGCAATAATTGTATTCACAGTTTTCGTGTAAAGTCCATGTTTCTGAAGATTGCCACACACTGAAAAGAGGGTTCTGTAGAAAAAATATGGGAAAAACTAAAGGGTGGACTTCAAAAAGGATATAATTTTTAAGTGTTGTTGAAAGTATACTCGCCACAGTGAATAAAACCTGGATAGTTATTCCGTAATGCTTCGAGGCAAGATCAGGAAATACAGTACTTAATTGTGACTTTCAGAAATCTCATTAAAGGGCCTAATCCTGGATCGATTATCACCACAGCTCTCTGTTGCATAAGTCCAATAGCTTTACTCGGTTTTTATCCTCAATCACAGAGCGGAGGTGTTTTGTAATTTAACCAAGTCTGTCTAATTCCACGCTCTTAGTTCAGCATTCAAAATGATTCTTGAACAAAAGCTAGTGTGCTTTTAGTTTATTAACTCGTTCTTAGCGTTCCATTGACAGGATCTGTATTTAACACCACTGAAGGGTTTAATGCATTGCCTCAGCAGAAGTCGCCTTTAACTGTACCTGTTTGAAATTAGGCAAATTTTGTTTTAGCAATGGTGAGTCATTTTGACCAAGCCCCAACGATTCCTGCACAAAAAGTAGGGAGAGCTGGTCTGACACAGTAACGTTCGCTCTAAATGCTTGATCTGTGTGAACGCAATATTTACCAAATCTGTCTTCCACACATGCAATCTAAAACAACGCATCAAAAAATTGGTAACGACAGTTTTATGTAACTGACACTTGGCACCGTGTAAGATTTCTCAGAATATTTCACCCGCCTGGGGAAAACAAGATGATGTCTTGGCAAGATAACACTGTACCGCTGCAATGACATGCGTAGACGGTAATTCCAATAAAGACCGGTGTCTGATTGGGTTATTCGTCCGAGTTATTCCTATCTTTAGTAGCCTCCTCGTTGCAGCAGTGAGTGATTGCAGATTGCATAGCTGAACATTAGCGACATTTCTTTGGGAGTTGCTGTTCGGAACAGAAGGAACGTTTTGCTGTGTGAGAGAAGAGAAGAGGATTGAAATGCCTTCTCCAAGTCGTTATGTGATGTCTTTATTGCTGTTGGCATCAGTTGTGCTTCTACTTCAGGTAAGAGAATCTAGATCTAGATCTATTGAAAAGCGCTAAACGACAACAACAAACAACAATAACAACAATAACAACAACAACAACAACAACAACAACAATAATAATAATAATAATAATAATAATAATAATAATAATAATAATAATAATATAGTATATTGAGCTTTGAAGGGTAAGTAATCGAAATTGCCAGCTGTAGTACAAATATAAAAAAGATTAGTATGAAAAAAGATACTCTATCTGTAGCATTGCTGCTTTTTCTGGTGTGACGCACACAATATGAGATTTTCTTTAAATTAAATTTTTAAACAAGGTGTACAATGCGCGTTAGGCATTTACATGTATGTAGTAAATCATTCAAATATCTTTTTTCGCAAAATTATGATTCTTTAATCCTATTTTTTTAGTTCTTCGTGTTTATGTTCACCGTTAATAGATATAAATGTTAGCAATCAATTGTATATCATGTACCCATTCATTTGTGAAGGCAAAAAAAAATGACGTGTTTTGGGATGGTGAACAGGATTACATGTTGGTAATACTCCATTGCAAATTTGATTAATGCGTATTATTTCACTAATTCGTTACTTAAACAGAACAAGAGCAATGGCCTAATCAATTAGCAAAAAGAAAGCTTACTACGCAGAATGTCGTCAACCAATACCGAAAGTAAAACTAATCATTATGAAAACGTTTATGAAAACATATTCATCAAAATTTTATTGAGCCAAGTATTCACAATACTAGAAACGTAATGACTTATTAGAAACTAATAACATTATAACATTATAAGGTTTTTATAACAGAGATGTCAACAGTACACCAGAAATACTTAAAATTGGCACATTTATGGTATCCAGGTTAATGGTAAGAGACAAATCCCTGAAACGTATGGAATTCAGTATTACGACTTGCGAATTACACGTGTGTGTAAAATTAGCAAATCCCAAAGGCCAAAAGCATTCTCGAATCGTTATTGCCAACAATACAATACAATAAGTGCAACATGTTACGTCACCAGATCGCCTTGTCTATTGCCACTAAAACAAGACAGACAACTTGCACACCAATACCACACTTCTGTGATAATTGGACAATTGTATCAACGATCGCACAGGGGAATAACAGGGGAATAAATTCTTTACTTTACCTTATTTCCAGTAACGTGACCAAATTAAAAGAAAACATTGAGTTGTTCGGAATATCATGTAGAGCAAAAACATCCGCTCATTACGCAAATGATAATCTCGTATTGTAGGCGAATTGCACCATTGTTCGACAGAATGCGTTCACGGGATTTGTATTATCAACCCAGAAAATGTAATAACTTTGAAAAGGGACACAATATGTGATTGGATTAAGGGGCTTGTTGCAGCTTGTAATGTCATTGCCTTCCTCGGTTTTGTTATATTTTTAGTTGCATTTCCCTTTATTTAAATTAAAATTCGTTTCCGAGGTACATGTGTGTCGCAAAGCTTTCCGCGTCTATTGAAATGACCTTTTTCGACTGACTCTATCTAGATTGTGACGATTGTTCGTTAAATACATAAACTAACTAGGTTTAAACACATTCGTCTCAATACCCATAATTTATTACACCCGATGGTGTTTTTACAAGAAAAAGAATTGCTGTTAGCGTCAGACTTGTATTCGACCTGACACCATTAATTTTCTTTACTGACTCAATTATTGGAGGATTTTTCACTCGAATGTGCAGTGTGATCATACAAATGATTTGATTTCCCCTACGCCTTCGTACCCAATATCTTATTCAATCTTATCCAACAGAGAATTCGTAATGCGATGCATGGAAGATACTTGCCCTTGGCGATACATGGCGCGTTCACATGTGGAATAGGGCCACCCAGCCTGGCGCGACCCTATTTAACCCAACTAATCGAACAGGCAACAAGTGTGAATGGAATTATTTTTGGTGAACTAATGATATATATTCATTGCAACTCATATTTTTTTAAATTGTACATGTACGATATTAGATTAGGGACGGGGTCGATCTACCTGACCACCTAGCGGTCAGTGAATATCAACATCTACTCACATCAGTTTGATGAAGGCCTTCGCCCAGGTTGGCCGAAAGCTAACAGTACGAAAAATATTTCGGCTTGTGTTTGATAATTTTCATTTATGATATTAGGGTTTGTTTAAATCCGATAATTAACGTCTTGTCCTAATCACATGACTGACGTCAGCTCCGAAAATTAGGGCTAGAAACAATGAAAGCCGTATTTTACCACTACATAGATGCTTCTACATGTACAATTTTAGCGTGCATCCTTTTTTTTCAGGAGTTCACGGCTGGGATCAACGTGTATCGGCCGTTTGGTCGCAACTGGCACGTTCAGTCTGCGTTCAGGAGCGGCTCCCCGGGGTACGAGCCTTGCCCGCCCATCCCAGAGCAGCCGTATGTCTCTTGTGCTGAGGTGTGTGTCTCACTTAAGATCATGTAGCGTCAAGTAATTATGATCAAATTATATGGGAAGTTATTCAGAAATTAACACTGCGTGACATGTGTGAGATAACGTTACATTCCAGATTAGAATTGATAAAACAGTCGTTTCTAAAGAGCGTGTTGGTCATTAACACTGCTATGTCGTGTCCAATGTGACATCTGAATTATCTCAACTAACACACTGCTTCAAGTGTAGGTATGCCACACCCAATACAATGCTGCACTGTGAGCGAAAGCTCTCTCTCTCTCTCTCTCTCTCACACACACACACACACACACACACACACACACATCCAGACACACGCGCTCGCATGTACACAAACACACAAACACATTATTGCTTTTACCATGCTTTTAACATTCTGACCTTGACTGACCTAATCCTACCGTGACTTTTTAAATCATTTTCTCAACATTTCATCGTTATCTCGCCAGGTGAAGTCGAACTGTCCTCCCGGCACCCGCTGTTATCCGCCCCAAGTCCGTCTTCCCGAGCCATGGTACATCCCCAGCCGATGCCGCCGATACTCTCCGCCTATATTGTGTGTAGTCAATGAGGAAGAATAGGATGTCCAGAAAAAACTTTTTGTAATTTATTTCATACACGAAGTCAATAAAAAACATTTGCTCACAATGATGGACAAAAACAAGATGAAAAAATTGATGTGACAATGACCATTTTTTGGAAAACTGTAGAAATGTCTCGTTTCCAAATTTTGCCATTTGCTTATTTGGAGATGTGTCCAGTGGGAAAATATAAGATTAGGATGACTAATCCAATGGAATATTGTTTTTTCTGCCGTTTAGAAAATAAACTCGTTTTACTGTAGATGGTGTATCCACAACAACAGTCTTCATAGAGAATGTAATGTTGTATTACAGGAATGATGTATTTCTTTCTCGCACATGAAAATGTAATTTATACATATCTGAAGGACAAAAAATTACTGCGTAGTATAAACTGCCTTTTACCATACAACTTTTCTTTTATTAATAAATGTTTATAAAATGTGTCTGCCGCATCTCTTGCAATAGCTACAGTATCTACAAAAATGTTTATTAATATATGTACATGTACTCGTGTATACCTATGATACTTTGCTTATCATTTCTATCAACAAACTGTTTTCATTCTGCTATAGATATCAAACGTTGATAATAACGATAATGTTGTTTTTCGTTTCGTGGTATCATCGCATACAGCATGTCTGGCAGTAATAGCATATCCGAATTTGGTCCTGACACGAGAAAAACTACTGTATTGAATAAATGGCCAAATAGCGAGTTGGCGGTATTTGAACTTACAGCACTGCTTTGAACTTAACAGAGAACGGGAATAAAATGTCTATACAAATAAGTGTTTCAGTTAGTCTAACATGGGACTGAACATTGTCTTCCTTCTTTCTTTCTTTCTCTCTTCCCTTTCTCTATCATTCAATTATGTCTTTTTATGTAACTACTATTTTCCCTCCGTTTTTCTTCTTTCTTCTTATTAGGAAGACGAATCTCTTCTCAGATGCATCATATTTATATTAGCATAATTTGTGCATTTTGTGTTCTCGAAATTTTAAAACTGTCGAGCTTAATTATTTAGGGCACATTGCTGAGGTCGAGTGAACATGAATGTTTCTTTCACCTTTGTTTCGATTTACGTATAAATTCCATTTAGTTAAATATTTGAAACATATCCAATTTTCCCCATCGAGACAATATTGAAAATATACCGGTAGGTCTGTGAATTACTTTAATAACATGTTACACAGGCGGTGTGCACGAAATGATACTGCTCTTGTACCAGCATTTATGTTTCCTCTTAATTGTTCTCATTATATAGAGTGTGATATACCTTCATATTACAATAACTGAAACATCGTTTTTATAATAACTGAATCGCTAAAACTAAATTGCGTTTGAAAAGGATATGAGCCCTTCGGTAATAGGGATTATTCCCATATTGTTTCTGGCAGTTTTAAGCAGTTTAGGTTTAAAGTAAAACAGAATGACACCGAATTCCTTGGCCTGAAATACAATAACAGTCGATCAGTTTCTAGAAGCATGCTTAAATGGCAGAACGCGGTGTGTGTGTGTGTGTGTGTGTGTGTGTGTGTACGGGGAGAGAGAAAACAGACTAGGTGAACGCACACACATCTCCGATCATTAAATGGGACAAAAATATCCATGAACAACACTCCCCCCGCTTTATTAATGATTGGATTATAATAATTAACAATGATTTATCAAAATTGCTTCAACACCTTATATATCCCAGGGAATAACTAATGCGCAAAACTTTTATTCCCCTTAAGCCCTTTATAACTGCACCAGTATTTTGAGAAATTAAATGACTGATACACTCATATTAAAAAACATCAAGACTGCATCAGTGACACGGGTGGATAAGGGACAGTCATAAACAGAGGTTAACGAGGCTGCCATTCGACTGTTTAAACCACAACTATTAACTATTATAATGTTTTTTGCTTTTGCAAATATCAACAGAACACAATAGGTCAGAAAAGCGGCAGAGATGATGACGGAAATTTCGGCAAGAATTGCCGTCATTCTTGCAATATGCACGGAACTTTCGCTGGGGTTCTCAGGTAGGTTGTGGGTGCTACGAGATGTAGGGAAAATATTAATTTGTACAGCCGGATCTGTGGACACTTTCCTTGGGGTTGGCCCAACCAGAAAAATATATTTGACATTCTAGGTAAATGCCACGTCTGTTTCATGTCAGCTACGGTAACATATTAGATAGGCACAGATATGCCGGGCTTATTATGGATAGATAACGATTGGATGTATTTGGCAGATCTCGTATTAGCTGGGTCCTGTTCACTAAACAGCGTCAGACCAAAACTGGTCTAATCTTTTAGACCAGATATTTAGTCTATTTTTACCTATGATAGATCAATAGTAGTCTAAAAAAATCGAAATATTGCACTCGTTATGAAACAGTTAACATGACTACCTTTTTAGACCTACTTTAATTCCGTAGACCACTGTACTTTTTTAATGAAGAGGACTAAAATACTGGGCTAAATCTTAAGCCCAGATTTCCGTTTAAGCTGCTCTGATTTCTCACACCTCAATGGCCTAGTCTAAACAGCTGTTGGAATATTCAATGAATAACTTAATTACAGTTCTACGCAATGGAGGCCATGATGACACGATCTAATGTATAAAGCATCACTTTACTGCCGCTTAATTTATCATCAGTATAAATCATATATGAATGGAATATGGAATTTAGATCGACATTCTCATTATAAGTCAATATACGATTGCGCCCTTATTCATAATTGTTATGATATGATTGTGATGTACTCTTAGCGCCTGTATTACTGTATTTGATATATAATTGGAATAATATACGATGTAAGTCGTTGAATTGTCATAGTTATTATATATTTCTCATTACTTTATGTGCAATTTAGCACATATTTCATAGGCTAAGGCCGATTAAAACAATCAATAACATCCGAACGCCGTCGCATTATGTCCTTGTTGGGAGTTCGCTTCAATGAATATTTTAATCTTATGATGACAAAAAAACAAACTTTTATCGACATAGCCTGTCTTATCTTTAAGCTTACAGTCTCACTCTGCTCCATGAGTAAAGTTAGCTTGCAGGCGTGAGACCATTCTTTTCAGAATATTTGAATTCTTTTTTAAAATTTATATACCCATATATCTTTATACAATATTGTTTTGTTTGGTTTATTATTATAGAATGTCCAGAAGGGTGGATATATAACTATAGAAACGCACGCTGCTATCAGTTCAACCACTTTCGAAAATGTTCATGGGAAGTTGCCCTGGCCAACTGTAGACTAGAGAGAGGAGACCTGCTGTCTTATGAGAATCAGGGTGAAAAGGTGAGTAAAATTCAACACTGAAAGCAAAAGGGTCGTCGTTTCAGCTGATATGATTACCATGTTGGGTATTCAACACGTTATATCGCTATAGGTGATATTGCAATAATGTTTATGAAAGCTCAATTGTGTGCCATGCGTTCTACATGCATATTAAGAGCATCTGACTGAAAAATGGCAGAAAGAGAATAATAATAATAATAATAATAATAATAATAATAATAATAATGAAGCAGTCTTTAAGACCACGATCCACATTTGTCGCAGCGATGTGTAAAATGTTGAGATAAAATGTTAATATATCTGAATCAGAAATTCTCAAACGCACAAAAGGCCCGCATGTGCTTTCACTTATAAAACCATTAACAGTGCTAATATTGCTTTCTAATGGCAACAGTGAGGCAATTCAGCACTCAAAAATCAATCAAGGAGGATTAATCCGATTAAACTGTTGATAAGAATTTAAAACATATTATAGTCAAATTACGCCCACCAACCGTGTTCATTACTCCATATAATAGCAGTTTAGCACTTCTGTATAATACTCTCTCTCTCTCTCTCTCTCTCTCTCTCACAAACACACTTATCTTTTTATTTATACTACACTTTTTCTATGCTGTTGTCAATCAGTCGAATTACCATATTGATTACATTTTTAGTTGGAGTAAAATTGCAAAATCTAATTTGGTCTAGGTATATATAGAACATCAGTGTAGTCTGTAGTCTCCTGATCTAAAACGGTTCATGTTACCAGTATATTTCATTATGTAAACCATTCACAATCTCATATTTCCCATTTTATTGTTATATATTTCTAATAATATAGTGCTACTAATTATCTTAATCTTCGATAAGTTAATTACTCGCAAAAAAGCAATCACTTCATCATCTTCTTGACTTCCCGTCATTTGATAGACATCAACTCAAAATAAACATCATTCCATATTGATATCATCCCATATATCATCGACACCAAAGGAGACACCCAGTCTGGGACAAAGTGCTATTAGTCGATTACACTAAGGTCTTTTACTAAATACCAGTAGACCACTTATATAAAGTACACAGAAGTGTCCAGTTGCACCACAAATCTTTAGACCAAGTTTCAAAAGAGTCGAAAAGAAGGTGTAAAAATGGTCATCCCACAAGCAAAGCAAGTACCGCAAGGAACAAAACTTTGACTCATTCTATTCGAGATAATGAGAAACGATCTCTTTACGACTGGCGACTCGTTCCGACGACTGAAACCTCAGGCCTTTCAGCTCTGGAAATGACACCCTATAAAAGTGAAGGAATATATAAACGACACAGCAATTGCAAGAGTGGAATCTGTGGAATTGTGGCCTTCAGATTTAGCCAGGGCATAATCTGGGATAAACCTGTACACCATGCCTAAACTGAGGCTAGTCAACAGTTACACCATACTAAAACGAGCCAGTAAAACAGTAAACGGGCTATCTAGCATTTAAATGACAATATAATAAGACCAACACTGGCGTCCGCGTGTCAGGTTTGACACCCTAGCTTCACAAACAGTCATCGTCATTATTATTATTATTATTATTATTATTATTATTATTATTATTATTATATTCCTACTAGGACTGGGTCCTCAAGAACATGGTGGTCAATTTTTACTGGTCAGGGCTAAATGACCGTTATGAAGATGGGCGCTATGTATGGACTGACCACACGGAGTATAACGCGACACTGGTGTAAGTTCCGTAAATGAGTTCATATCAGTCACAGAGCCTGGCTTAGATAGAAAAGTAATACCGCTGACTAAAAGCGATTAAGCTGTTATCATGTTTCCTTAAGCTGTCCTTCATACAATATAAACTAAGGTTCATGTACTTAGTCACATGCATATAGTCGTGTTGCTTTAGATTTTTTTTTTTTTTTTGGAGGGGGGGGCTAGGAAGTGGAGAAAGCGACAGCGAAATAGCCTAGTGTTAGGTTCCTGTACTCTGTTTTTTCATCAAATTTGTATTTTTTCCAGGCATTGGGCACCCAGAGAACCTAACAATTGGGGCGGCAACGAGGACTGTGCTGTGGCCATAAGTAATGGAGATATGAATGATATGTCGTGTGATTGGAATATACCGTATATATGTAAACGACGACCAAAAGGTCAGTACACCATGCAGCAGATATATCTTCATATTTTGTCTATTTTATGATTTCTCTCTCTCTCTCTCTCTCTCTCTCTCTCACACACACACACACACACACACACACACAACCACGCACGCATGCATACAAAAAGTTAGTAACAAAAAGCGTTCGAAGTAATACCTGTACGGTATGACTTTTTGCCCCAATCCAAATATAACTGATACACGGTCTTGTGAACGGCATCCCCCATATTTATATTGTACAAATAACATGAATAATTAGATACGCTCTGTCCGATGTGCCAAGTGCTATGACGTCACACAGGGTAATAGCATGACGTCACAACGCCCTAACACAGGACTTCATTCTGCACTCCTACATAAATATCACACCTACACTTACGGGATTGACTTTGTCCTTAGTGTGTCGTGTGTTTATTTTAGATGGACTCTGCCTATCTCTAAGTGCACGTTTCTCTATTATTTTTGTAATAAATTAGTACCCATTTTTCTTTCATTTTAAATCGGTGAAGAAAAAAGTGGCCATGAACTGGTCAATATGGTCAGTGTCAGTGTCTGGTCAGTGTCTGGAATTCGCACATAGTCTCAAGCACCAACATGATCTTGTCCGTCGGAGCTAATTTTAAACACTTCTGAGTCTAATCATACTAACGCATAATTTGTTTTTTTATAAATAACTTTTTAACATATTTTAACTTTAAAGTCTATGTAATAAGATAGGTTTAAAGCGAAAGGTAGATCAGACAGCCCACTCAGTAGGCCTACTATTAATTGCGATATACCGCTTCAGATTTCGTTTGCTCATTCCCCAATATTTTAAATTATCAACAATATTTTAAATTATTAACCATATTTATTGACAATTAACGCTCTCAATAAATCATCATGTGGGTTCTGTTTCACTCACGTATTTCACACATTTCACTTCATTCATGGCAAATTATGCTACAAAGCATGCGCATTAAGTGAGCTATTATGCGGGTCAAGGGTCATATTTATACCTCGCGTCTTTTAAGACATTCTCATTCACACTTACAAGGAACTTAAACAAATAGGTGAACAATGCGATATCAAGCGTGGAAAGTCTGTCTTGTACTGGTAAGACTTTTTTGTTACTTGTACTAAAGCTAGAATTGCTGCTCCATCAAAACAGCAGAAAATCCCTTTTTGTCTGCCTATTTATTTAACTATACCATATGATTTTTTTTCACTTCTAAAATTAATTATGAAAATTACATTAGAATTAATAGAAAAAGTATAACAAGAACAAAACTTATAACAGAAACTTCTGTTACTTAGAAAATTAAACCGTTTGTATCCATCAAAAGAGGATTGTAAAATACTGCATATAAATTAATTGTCCGTGTATTCATCACAAGTAAGTCTTAATCAGGCAATGCCTTTTTGACCTAGGTTCTGTGCTGCTGCTTGCTAAGCGCCGTAAATGCACGCAAAAAGAAAAACAAAAATAGGAAAGGAAACAACAAAGCTAGAAAAAGAGGTAAAGTGAAGAGAAACTGTTGTATATTTATACGTAATATTTATATGTAATCATCATATCCCGTATCGTGTGGAATTTTCTCGTAAAATAATGCTACATTCATCCGGTATACCTTTGCCTATATGGTGGAAACACTTTCATGGCATAAGGTACTTTCTATTTCCTTGAAAACCTGCGTTTGTCATTGGATTCCATCGGTCCAACATTCAATTTTCAAAATCTAGACCAAAGAAGCGATATGGTGTGCTTCGTACATGTACATGTATTTTGTAATTGTCTTTTTTTCATCATTTGCCGGGTTCCATAAGAATTTTACACGCATCTCCGCCCATGAGCGCCTGAAAGGCGTCCTCATATTGCGTCATCGGCATTTGGTGGGTAATGCCGACAAAGGATTTCTTGGTTTGAAGCGATATACAATATGCTGTCCACTAAAACTGGAGCTAAGCTGTATCAGTAGCTTAACACAGGGTATGTACATAAAAATGGGCTGCGTGACTTAACATGTAAATTTGTTAAGCGATTACTTTTTATCAATGGCAACAATATTGTAAATTAATACTCCGTGTGGCCGCACTAGTATTGAACTAACCACATTGAATCCTTTGCTATACACTCACCTATCAGATCAACCGGGACATCGATTGTTTCTAAAGTAAAAGAAGGCACTGGTTCTCGCTTTAATAACGCCTTCATCTGACGTGGGATTGGTTCTTCCGTCATGGTCAGTAAGTTGACACAACAAACTGGACACGACTTAGCTAACGTGTTGTACAGCGCAGGATGGACGGAAGACTGGAAAGTGCTTTGAGAAACCCAGTGAAGTAGGTCAGGGACATGTTACCCCATAGATAACTATGGAAAAGGGTCAGAGACAAATTACTACATAGATAACGATACCTCTTATAATAAAACAATGTTACTTAATTCAGGTCATTTTAACGACACTAAAGGTATAACAGTTTAAATGTTCCATCAATAAAAAAATAATTAATCTCTTGGCGTGGTGCACTCACGCGTGATCTGTGTTTTTAGACTGCACCAGTTCTAGTTCCACGCACACGCTTTCGATTTTAAATGTTGTTGATGTGTTATAGAATTCTCCTTACTTTCATATTTATCGGAAGCATTTTTAATATAAGCAGCACTGAGCATAGTTCTAGCTAGACACCAAAGATGATAACCAAAACCTATCTAAAAACCAACTTGTAACATAACATAACATATATAACATTTTGACAAACTCATCGCAAATTGTTGAAAATCCAAATAACATGTTCAATACCCAGACAATCTGGCAGTTGACCTGATGCCGCCAGTTAGCTCGATTGCGGTCCAAAATGGCTCATGTCTAAACAGACTCTGTGAAAATGTCCATATGTTGCGAAGTGCTTTGCTGAAAGTATAACTATCATTTAGTCCCTAGCTGACTACAAAAGCACGCCAGTTTCAGACATCATTCACAAAACATGTTTATGACAATATGACACGTTTCTTCGGTTCATACATCAAGTTCTAAAAACAAAATGACTCTGATATAATCAGTAAATATACGTTGATATACCGGCATATATCTGCTCGATATTAAAAAAATTGATAGAAGTACACGTATTTGCGCAAACCTTTGTATTACCCAACAGCCCACAAAGAAAAATAGCAAAGAAATTTTGTTAGAAGTGTTCCTAGTCTACATGTTAAGTTTTTTTTCGCTGAAACATGTTTGCCCACTAATATATGTATCTTGCTCTGACCAGAACATGTCACTGTTATTACATCGTAGACAGGTTTATCATGTAAAGCAAAGCCGCTTATGGATAAACTGTGACACTACGACCTTTGGTTGTTAAACATTGCACCATTCACCGTTAACATCTATAATTAAGACCTACCATCTAGGAAGATTTTCAATGATCGAAATGAAATCATCTGTGTGTCTTGTTCTTCTTTCACTCAGCTTAACCACGAACTCCCAGGATACAAATGGTAAGAGCAGCAACAAAGAGGACTTGCTACGTATTCTTCATTTTTCTGTGCATTCTCGACTCTGTCTTTGTGTGTGTGTGTGTGTGTGTGTGTGTGTGCGTGCGTGCGCGCGCACGCGCGTTTTCGGGATTTCGATTCCGCTTTAGATGCGTCTAAATATTTAACGTGATCAAGCGAGTGGGTATCCGTGTTTGTAAATGTCACAATTATAATGGCAATGTTAGCAGGCTAAATGTGATTTATTTTAGTGTGGTAAGTTGATTTGGATCTTGTGACAAAATATCACTGTAAATTTTTAAGACCCTTAAAAGGGGTTCCAGCTATTTGCTCCAGTCACACCCCAAATATTATTACCTCCGCCAAGGTTATGTTTTCACCTCTGTTTGTCTGTCTGTCATAACTCTGTTTGTTATCAACATAACTCAAAACGTTATGGACCGATTTTGATGAAAATTTCAGGGTAGGTCAGAAATGGGTTAACTTAGAAATTATTAGTTTTTGGTGGTGATCCGGATCAATAATCAATCAATAATAATCAAAAATCGCTGCCTTGGCGGAGGTCTGCGCTCTCGGAGTGCTTTTCTAGTTGGAAATAAGCTACTGCTTGGGCATTTTTCTCCTCTTCGGTGGGTCTCTGATTAGTATTTTCAAAGGGACCCGATTTGATTTTGGTAAACGAGAGATACAGTATTCTGCCCCCCCCCCTCCCCCTCCTCCTCCCCAACCATCAACCCAGTATCCGCCAATGATTTCAAAGCGTGCATCACCAATTCAAGAAACAGCATGGACATTCAGTTTCCTATTCAAAACATAGGAAATGTCTCACGGGCTGTAAACCTGGTTTTTTACTTTTAAAAAATCTATCGCAAATGTTTCTCTTCTCCTCAGTATGCCCAGCAGGGTGGCTATATTGTGGAGTCACTGGCATGTGCTACCAGTTCAACTCGAGAGAAAACGTGAAGAAAACCTGGTCAGCCGCTTTAGAAGACTGTGAGCAGAAGGGTGCTAACTTGTTATCTTATCAGTCAATGGCCGAAAAGGTAATTTAGGACACATCTGTCCTCGATTGAAATAGGAGGTGGAGTTGTCATTTGCTAAATATGATGGAATATTTGGAGAGCTATTATAGTATTGGTTCGACAGTAGATAAATATGAAACAGACTGCAATATTTGGTACTCTGATTTGCTCAAAATGTGAAAAACATGCCAAATATGCGCCCTTTCTTACTCAAGTAAACGACCTTCCGACAACATTAGCATTTTTGTCTTATTTGGTCTTTAATTTATATACATGTACCAAACCGGACACAAAAATTCAAATCGTGCGATGAATAACAACACGTGGTAGCCGCTTTCAGCCCTTTCATTCTCTCATTCTGAGAGCAACGCAACGTTAAAAACATTATTGATTTTACAATTATTACGTTTTCTTTTCTGATTTTCTATGACAATTTCATTTATTTATTTTTTTTTAATTTCAGTACTGGGTCCTCTCTAAAATGAAGTCGTCTGCCTTCTGGTGCGGACTAAATGACCTGCAGACAGACGGCAAGTGGATTTGGTCAGACGATACCCCGTATGACGCGAAAATTGTGTAAGCTACGTGACATAATAAATTATCAAAGACAAGATAACAATGGCAGCTTCCTCTCTTAGCTTCTGCAGTATTTCCTTCGCTCTCTCAATTCTTTCAACCACATCGTCAAAAGCGCAGGGGAGGGGGGGGGTTAACGTAGCCTCTGGTTGCTATTTTTTATGAACACGCTTTTAGTAGGCTGCCAGAGAATTACATTGCTTAAGAGCATAAATGCATTTTTAAATTTTGAAGTTACTTTTTTATCACATATAACAGTTATGTTTAAATAATTATTTTGCGCACGATTTATCTTTTGGTTGATGTTTGACAGGCCTATACACACAGGTCGTTAGACATTGTGTTTGTTGAGACAGTGTTGAGATTTGAAGCAATGCCGATTATCATTGATCGTGAGGTGACCACTAAATGTCATTTTGAGTTGACATTTATGCTTTTATGAAAAGTTACTTCACATCCTTTTCTTGTTCCATTTTATGCAGAAATTGGGCGCCTGGAGAGCCTAATAATTGGGGCGGCAACGAAGATTGTGCTATTGTAATCGGCAACGCTCAGATGAACGACCTGAGCTGCGAATGGAAACTTCCCTACATTTGTAAAGGACCAAGAGGTACAAAGAACACTTCGTTGTTCTAATTGAAATAATATAATATTGATAGACATGCCCCTATCTGTCTGGGTACCTAGTTCGACTTTAATTTATGCCTATCTCAACTTTTTATCTATCTATCTACGTGTACTTATAAAATCCCCCCCTCCCCATTTTATTGTTTTTACGTAGGATGTTGTTGTGCCATTTAGTAACGAAAGCCACTATCTAGTTTTTCTTTCATTCTTATCTTTTCAGTGTAGAAAACTACAATGGACGGGTTCAGCGTTCGAGTTGTAGCGGCCAGTCCCTAAACTAGCCACTGCCAGTTGCCTTTCACAGCTGTCCCTTGGAATAGCTGTTTTTTTAAATTCTGCTTGTTCATGAAATGATGAAGTGGGTTAAAATTTTGTGTTGAACTATTTATATTTCGATGTCTATTATACATGCAACTGCATAAAAGTTGGAATAAAGGAATATTAAATTATTAATCGTAGTTACTAATTCCTAAAGTCTACCGTAAATGGATTCCATCCCACAAACACATTCTATACAACTTTTAACTTAATGATGATGAATATGATTTAAGCGCAAAATGTTTAGGGGGAGGGGAAGGGAAGGGGAGGGGAGGGGAAGACCTCAACTCGATTCCCGAGCCCATGGGTGCTTGTAAATATTATGTTCGGGAGAAGCCTATACAGGTCATCCGGTTCTCCTACGATTTGTTTTCATTACAGACTTTGAAAATATAACAGGCGCCTGTCATCTAATTTAAATCGTTTCTTAGTCTATCTTCCCTGAAATATTCACTATTTTGAGATACTCCTGCGCTAGATTTTTGTAGTTTTTTTTTTCGTAGTTGAGTGTATCTGTTGGGAGACTCGGGTGTAAAGTAACAAATACAGAGGACAGTCTCCACACTTCGGTTTAAAAAAAAAAAGAGGGCCTTGGAGCTTCGTGTTGACCTGCTGATGCCAAGTTATTGAAATTTATATTTACCGTGCTGAGCGTGGTCAGCTAGAAGCAATGAGATTTCATGCTTTAACGGTCATCTATCTAAATATCAGTCTTTTTAATTAACTGTGGATTTAGATAAAAGTCACATGAAGTGACTTGCAGCTCTGAAAGAAAATAAACAATATTGAACATTTTTGTGAACATATGGTAAAGCTTTTCTTGGAAAATTGGGGTGGCCCTGATAAGGGCCGTTAAGTTGTGAAGACAACAGAGAAGTATTTACTTCTTAGCAGCCTTGGCCTTCTTGGGAGACTTCTTCACCTTGGGCTTGGCGGCTTTCTTGACGGCCTTCTTGGGAGACTTGGGCTTCTTAGCTGCCTTAGGCTTGGCAACCTTGGCCTTCTTTGGAGACTTTGCTTTCTTTGCTTTGGCAGCCTTCTTTTCGCCGGCGGGTTTCTTTGCCTTCTTGGGGCTCTTAGCTTTCTTCACCTTCTTTGGTTTTTCGGCCTTGGGCTTCTTCACTTTCTTGGGCTTGGCTGCTGGCTTCTTGGCGGCAGCACTGAGCTTGAAAGAGCCAGAGGCACCCTTGCCCTTGGTCTGAACAAGCTTTCCGTCAGCAACAGCCTTCTTCAAATACTTCTTGATGAAAGGTGTGATCTTCACGACATCTACCTTGTAGTTGGCGGCGATGTACTTCTTGATGGCCTGGCCGGAGGAGCCACCGCGTTCCTTCAGAGCGGCGATGGCAGCGACGACCATATCAGCGACCTTAGGGTGGGCAGCGGGTGCCTTGGCCTTTGGCTTGGCAGCTTTGGCTTTCTTCTGTGGTGAGGCGGGAGCAGCATCGGCCATTTCGACGACTTCTTCTTGTGGAAAATCCGCGTATATCTTCTATAGTCAGTGACGTTAAAAGGTATGATTAAGCTGGTGTATCGCGCCCAAAGTTAAAGCGTGCGCGCGGACCTGTTAGAACACACCACCTCCAATACTACGAAAATTGCAATATGGAGTCCGCCTTTAACTCAATGTGTGCTTCTTTGTCTAATAAAGATGAATTTTTATGCATTACATCAATGAATGCTATATAGAAGGTTGACTTTAAAACAAAGTAGACAAGTTGATGATTCAATTTTGAAAATGTTAAGTATATGCGACAGTCTGTTCAGGGAATATATCAATGGTAAACCGACGAAATACCTGTGACATTTAGATTAAAGCGTAATAAAACGCAAAATTTTCATAATTTATGTGTATAACCCTACTGAATTCCCATTGATTATCAAATTACAGTATATTGGAATACCATTCGTAAAAAAATAGTAACTCTCCGTCAGGTTTAAGTATTTTATTTCGAATATTTAGAAAGTGGTAACAAACACACTCATCCACTCGATGGCCGTCAAATCATTTTAATGTTATTGTCTCTCAATATCATATTTAGACAGTTTTCGACGTTTCCGTCTCAAAAATGCACCAACTTGACATTGTTTAAGTCACTTGGGAATAATTTTGACAATTTATAGAATATTTTGACATTGTTTAGTATTTTAATGTGAATAAAATAAATTTCCCATTCATTTCATTGCTAGCATTATGCGATGCATCAGCACTTGAAGATCACGTAGCATGGCGAATATGAAATGGTACCATATCTTTAAAATTTGAGTAATATGGTCTTTATTGTAAAAAATATTAGTAAATGGGGGTGATGAAGACGACACCAAACAAAATAATAACCACAAAGTATACGTAGAATGCTACTTTGGGCTTTTTGAAGGGCTAAATCACCTGCTGGTGTTGGGTTACCGAAGTCTGTTTACCGATATGAAAACAGATAACCCAGTTTGAACTCTGGTTTTATCCATCTCATTCAAATTTCCTTACACATCCTTCTGTTGTTGGCAGATCTTGAAAAAAAGTGACAAATTCACGAGCCAAGGTGAGAATGAGCAATTTGATAAATTCTAAGATATAGCTTTTAGAGCGGAACAAGAAAAATGTTGATTCGTTTCATGTACGTGAACGGTGTCAGACCAAAGACCCGGTTACATTGAATACAAACACTGCAATGGAAAATGATCAACGCAATGATTATTTGTTTATTAATTTCAAGAAAAAAAAAGAAAGAAGATAGGAGAGAAGGAAGGAAGGAAGGAAAGAAAGAAAGAAAGAAAGAAAGAAAGAAAGAAAGAAAGGATAAGGAAAAAAGAAAAGAAAAATGTATTCCATTTTCTCATGTCAGATCGCTTCATCCTCCTCAAACAATAACTTACAGGCCTATTGCTAATAGTTGTTAACTTATAAAACAAAAAAAAAAGCTTTTTTCTAATTGACCCTTTGAAAACATCTGACACCTGATTTTTACTGAAGCCTATTTTGTAGACTTGTAAAGAGTCTTTTTTTTTTTTTTTTTTTTTTTTTTTGCATTTTTTCAGATTTTATACAAAGTTTTAAAAATGTAGGTACAGTTGACGTTAACAGAAATTAGGGGGTGGCGTTATTATTTTCATATTTTGGTGGGTTTTAATGGGTAAGCTTAAGGTTAGGGATTGACAGCTTATATTGTAGTTTTTTATTTATTATAATTGTCTCAGAATAGACATCGAATGGTAAAAGTGTGAAGTCAAGTATTTTGTTTCAGATTTTATTAAAATATATCTTCATTTTCAAAGCATACAACAGGTACATTTTTATTTTAAATTTGACGTTTATTTGTTTACGATAATTCACCCGTGGCGATATAAACAGTTATGTCAATAGACCTAAACGCATGCTTGCATGGTTAGGTTAGCTGGATTTGGAATATAGGCCTAGGTCTGTTTACATCTTTTAATCGCGTTTAATTGAAGAATTTGTGAATTTGAAATTCAGCATTAGCTTTGTCAGGAAATATACATTTTGGTCAAATAGAAAAATAGATCTAAGACAGGTCATTAGACCGGGCATTATAAATAAAGAAAAAATGTGACGCACGTCCTTGCATTAGGCACTGAGTAGGCTAAATAGGCCCCCTCGAATCGATAAAGAACAAATAATTGCATCGGCTAAATGAGATTCAGCTTCCAAATGTATTTTTAGCTATAATGTAAGAATCCTTTGTATAAACTAGAAGTCTACAGCAGGATAAAATGTAGGGCCTACGTATTTACGCAGCTTTTACTAGAACACAATCACGTACAAGCACTACTACCACATTCCGGGACGTTTCACCAAACATGTGCGTGCGGATTTATAATACAACTTATCAGGTAACATTAAGTCTTTTAGTTAATAAAATATCCCATTAGTTTTTGAAAAAGTGATACAAAATGTATTGAACATGACCTTGTGTATGTTAGAAATTGAATTAATCACAAGGATAGATTTTGTTAGAGATTTTTCTGGAACTAATTTTTGTGTATATACATCCGTTTTTACTGCAGTGCGGTAACCACTTCCGATCAACATGGCGGTGGTGAGAAAGAAAGACGGTGGTGCAAACCAAAAGTTTTTCGAGTCGTCTGAGACTATTGCACAGTTTGATTCAGTTCGGACATGGCTTCACAAAAACTGCAAGAAAGTAAGTTTGTACTTCGACCCTCGTTTTGCAAATAATGGCTTTACTTACATATGATGACTTGTATTAAAATATACCGGTCCCCGTTTGGAATGAAAGTTCTTTGTTTTCACATGATATTTGAACTCCATTTACATACATTTGCTTTGTGAATAGCGGCTTTATTTTGCTTAACTTAGTAGCACTTATGCAAGTGTAGTAATATTAGTTATTGTACATGTCAATTTTAGGAAATAGTATTTAAAACGTGCGTTTCATAGATAGCAACTTGCAACCAAGAAAACAAATGAAATGTCAGAGTAAGACTGCCTCTATCAGTAACACAGATTTAGAAGATCATACACTACTTTTTTCATTCACTTGGGGGATGTCAATTTTGAATTGTACTTTGAACATTATTTCCCAACTTTTCTATCAGTGTCCAGCATGTAACAACCCAACTAAAGCTCTTGTTTTATATTTTCAGTACACACAAGCAGAACCCCCTACCAACAAAAGCTTGGCCAGTTTAGTGGTACAGCTGATACAGTTTCAGGAAGATGCCTTCGGAAAACAGGTCAAGGCCCCTCCCCTTACCAAGCTACCAGTGAGTACCCCAGTCCCACCCACACATGGCTCCTTATAAAGTTAAAGCCCTTCATAATACATTCATTTTAAGAGATAAAGCTATTTTTATGCCACCAGGATAATTATAAAAAGATGGATTTGATTATAAAAATAGATTTGATTTTAACAGTTCTGAATTGAAATTACCAAGACTTGTCTTGGTTTACATAAGTGCATATTGTTTTCAAAGTGATGATTGATAACCCAGAAATTAATTAATGCTATCAGTCAAAATTATCTTTTAGATAGAATATAAAAGTTCACATTGATACAATAAACTTAATTTATTTTTCAGATGAAATATTTCCTGGACTTCAAGTCTGGAGGTGCTCTATGTCACATACTTGCTGCAGTGTACAAGTTCAAAAGTGACCAAGGCTGGTAAGTTGTGGGGTTTGACTGGGAGGGGTTAAATTGGGTGTGGTCACTAAGCTTCTTTTTTTTTCTTTCTTTTTTTTTTTCTGGACGTATGGTAGCGCTGAACATTATTTACTACCTTTAGATGTTATAGTAAATGCATTTTGAAAAAATATTTTGTTGTCTTGAATAGTTGTATTCCATGAACTCTCAGGTTTTTCAGTTAAGTAGCTAACAGTGAGCTTGTGCGTATGAATGTTTTTTGCCTCTTACTGAAGATCAGCATAGCATGCTAATGAAAATAAAAAAGAGTTGAATTGTCATAATTTTTGTTTAAAATAGAAAAAAAAAAACAATGCAAAAATAATTGTTTATACCAACCTCCATTTGTTCTACACTTCATTCCTATGCCACTTCCAGGAGAAGATTCGACTTCCAGTCCCCCTCGCGCATGGATCGTAATGTGGAGATGTTCATGCAGATAGAGAAGTCCCTAGTGCAGAACAAGTGTCTTCTGATCCCCAGTGTGTATATCAAGTCTTCTATGGAGAAATCTCTCAGTAGTAAGCTGAAGGATATCATTACAAGACACAAGGGGACGGTGGTGGAGGATTCCGATGAGGCCACACACATTGTGTATCCTCCCACAGAGAAAGAGCCTGGTAAGGGTCTTGTTATCACTCTTTTTACTTCATTGTTTTATTCACTGATAGCAAGAAGTGACCTGCTGTTTGTGCTAGGTTTGGTTTACTTGAAGTCACAAGTATAAGACGTGTGCACTTGAACAGGCCTTGGTTAATAGTTATTATTGCATTTAAAATCAAATTTCTGCCACCAACCCAACTAAATGCCACCTTACAGTTTAAAATACCATAACTTAGAGGAATACCAAAGGATATTATGTCATGTTAACCCAAAAAATGATATTTGAATGGATATTTTCTACTTGTTTTCTGTGCTGTTAAGAACTGAGGCAAATAAGTAATTTGAAAAATGTCAGTTTAAAGCTCTTTAATGGCTGATCAAGCGATTAATTTGGTTTGTCCCTTGGCATGTCCACTATATTCGAGTCAGAAACAAGTAGAAGTATTTATATGCATTTACGCTTGGTTCAAATGTATCTTTTATATTATCAGTCTGTGATATTGACTGGTCCCACACCAAATGCCAACAAAATCAAAGTCCAGCCGGTCTAGTTAAACTTTGCAAATCTGTACAGTTACTGTGCTCTGTTTTTTTGCATTTGGGCAAAAAAAATTTGGCACAATCTGTATTTTAATCATCATCATCATTATTTGCAATGTATGTCCACTTGAGTAATGTATTGACATTGTCATTGTTTAAAAATCAGTCATTTATTTATTTGTTTATTGTTTTCATTATTATTTTTTACTGTTTCAGAGGACTATGTCAGGCCTGTGATGAAGAGAGATAGATGTACCATGGTACACTGGTGGTACTATCCAGACAGGTGAGGACACTATAGAACTTTATGATATTAAACTGGTGGTACTATCCTGATAGGTGAGAACACTTTAGAACTTTATGATATTAAACTGGTGGTACTATCCAGACAGGTGAGAACACTATAGAACTTTATGATATTAAACTGGTGGTACTATCCTGATAGGTGAGAACACTATAGAACTTTATGATATTAAACTGGTGGTACTACCCTGACAGGTGAGGACATCATCATAACAGAAGATTGAATTATGTGAGGTCTTCTAAATCAGCGCGGAATTATCACTTACTTACATTGTAAATATTTAACTTTGTGTGATGTTTGGAATGAGATTGAATGGTCAGGTAGTTACATTATCTATCATTAATTTTATTATTATTATTGTTGTTATTATTATTTCATATAGAGAAATGTTTCTTATATTCTATTTCAGTTATGATACATGGGTGACTGATGTCCACATTGATCAGGAGCCTGGATCTCCTGCTTTACCAGAAACTGCCTGGGAGGTGAGAGAACTGCCAAATACAACACAGTGCCTATGCTTAGCATTCTAAAACATTGCAAATTATTTTTTAAGGCGGGGTAATTATGAAATGTGCCAAATACAACGCAGTGCTCATTGCTCTACTTTCCAAAACCAGCCACATTTTTATTTTTCTTTTTAGTATTTTTTCGACCTTTTTTTTAAGTTGTAAAGGAGTAAGATTTCAAATATAAAACATAAAAAAGTTTTGAAAATATGAAAAATTGGAATATACCAATTGCAGTTGGGGGAGGAGGTATCAGTTGAAGAGTCAAAGTTTTAGTACAAAACTATAATATAAAGAAGGTAATAATTGTTTGGAATGCTTCCTTATACTGATTATTCTGATCAACATTTCATATTATTTGAAAGAAATAAACAGGTTTGAAGTTTACATCACCCTAAAGGAAAAGCATTGAATGTCTGGCCTTCTAGTCATAGCGTGAAAAAAATATGTCCTAGGAGTTTTTCTGGTTTGAAGTGATCTGAGAATCAGGGATTATATTTATTTTTTGTCTGCAGGTTAATGGAAACTGGATTTTAGACCTGGATGAGTTCAATGAATGGATGAATGAAGAAGACTATCTGATTGATGATGAAAATGGAGTAAGTTATACTTTACATATCATTATAACTGATATATACTTTCTCAAGTTGACTAACAGATATGATTGCCTCTAGTTAGTAGAATAGGATGATATAAATGAAACATACGAAAGTTGGTTGCACCTTTTTTGTGCATTTTTTTTTTCAAATATAATTAGTTAGTCTTATATAACTGATATTTATTTTTTGGTTGATCAGAACAATACCTGTCTTCACAGTGGTTATTGTTGAATATAATAACAGTGCAGATACTCATTAAGAAAAAAGACAGTAACAGGCAATCAGCACAGACAATATTAATGCACAAATTCACACACTGTAGCACCTAATAATTTTACATACATGATTTAAAGGGATAATAACTCTTCATTTTGGCCAAAAAATGAATTTTGCTGGAGTAAACAACAATTTTCCCATACTTAGTAATGGTTAATGAATCCATTTTTTATTCAAAGTTAGTTCCTGTTTTTTTTTTCTAAAAAGTTTGTTTTTTTGTTAAAATCTCTTAAGAGATTTTTACAGAGCATAGCCATCAATGGAGGTCAAGTGGTCTAAAGACAAGCTCAGATATCAGAATAATAGTTATAACTGCCGTTTTTGTGGTAAAACAGAATATATTATATTTCTTTGAGTTATTCACAATGTTTTTATTGTGAAATATATATCTCATACGAAGAGTTATTATCCCTTTAATATAGCACCTTCATTTTGCCATCCTCACCCTCTCTTTGTGACTCAAATACAGGAGTGGGTTGAGACAAATCTTCATTCATTTCCTGTTGCCAGCCATTAGCTAACTTAGACTTTCCCAGAAAATCAACATATCTAATTAGCACCATGTCCTCAACAGCCAACGATCATCCTTTTGGCTTTCTTCTGTGGTGACTGAGCCCCCTCAATGTTATTGCCAGAGAACTTGTGTGCTTCTAAAAGGCATGTTCGTAACCTTGATAAATAATTGGAATTGGAAGAATTAGAAGTGATATCAGGTGAGATGGTCTGTAGAAGACCCACTTGTAATCAGGGGGGGGCTATCTTTTTTAATTCAAATCGAGTTTGTTAAGGTGACCAAAAACAGACGAATACAACACACTTATTCATTTACACCCATACATATATGAATTGCTTGGGTGTTATAATTATGTGTATTGTATTCAGTGACCTCAAATGACTTATTGAGATGCAATCATCATTACACTATTGATTTTCAGTCTGAAAGTGGCAGCAGAAAGGGCAGGAAACAACGTGTGAAGCTTACTGTAGAGGAGGTAAGTTCAATTCTAACACCTGGAAGAACTTTTGGAAACCATCACTAAAATAACTTTTAAAAAGAGAGAACTAGGTAAGTCAGGTTAATCTGATATTTGCTTGTGTGTGCTGTAATTGAGTTCCATTTATTTAAGTTGAAGTTTTGAAATTTACAAATTATTTATCTTGTGCAGATTGCTCCAAGTCCGGACCCAGACAGAAAAGAGAAAAAGAAAGGGAAAAGAAAGCGCTCACCTAGTCCATCATCTGACAAGAAGAAAAAGAGGGGGTAAGAGATTTGGGTCCTTAATTGGTCTTATAAATTATGGTGCTTTTAGATCAGTCACCTTTGGTGAATAAATGTTAGTTAACAGCTAAGATGGGTGGTAGTATATATTGGGTTGATGTGACTAAAAACAGGCACGCATGCAGGTGGCCCAGTGCCTATAAGACATATATAGTCTTTTTGGATTTTTGACCAGAGAAATACAAATGGGATTTTCTCTCATCCCCAATATTATAGAGCTGGGGGCCTTCAACTTTTCCATTTTCCAGATGTTTCTTAAAAGGTTCACTTTCGTCTGTGCATTTCAGAGCTGCAGGGAGGTCCACTCCATCCAGTAAGAAGAAGGCCACATCGTACAAGGATGAAGATTCGGAAGATTTGACCAAAGACATGGAGGACCCAACCCCTGAACCTAACATTCAGGAAGTTCACATTCCTAAAAATGGTACATTTCTCTCTTGAGTCAGATTTTTAAAAAATATTGGTCCTGATTTTCTTACAATTGTAAGACTGAAATGTCTTAATCACTTTGCTCCAGTTTTTTATTTTTGTATTATTTTCTTATTATTTATTTTTAGAGTAACTTGGCCAAAAACACACTGTTTCATAGCACACAAATAATAAGATAATTAGACAAATATTGTTTGGATATTTGAACACTTTACTAAAAAATCACTTTTCACTTGAGACATGAGACATAAATACACCAAGAGATGTCTCATTATAAACTGTGATAACTATTTCATAAGCTTTTTAAAAAATTAGGTAAAATACAAGGTTGCTTTATTGAAATTTAGATTTTGTTCTGTAAATGATGCATTATTGCAAGAGATATTCTGGTAGATTTCAAAGAGAGTTTTATTTCTGCAGCCTCCAGTTCACGGAGTGGCAAGGACAGTGAGCTGCAGCCAATCAAAGGCGGAACTCTTATGGATGTGGAGGAAGATGCTGATGGGGTAGGATATTGTGACGTTTTTTGAGCAAATGGAAGAACATAAAAGTACAACAAAATAGAAAAAATTAATACTCAACTTGTAATATTTTATATTATTCTCATCATTATTATAATTTTTTTATTTACTTGTTTGTTTGTTTATTTGTTTGTTTGTTTGTTTATTTTAGGTGGAAGAAAACAAAGAGAACACAGAGGATGCAGGAAAGTCCATGGACCATGAAGAGAATGTGACAGAGCAAACACACCATATAATCATCCCCAGTTACTCTGCCTGGTTTGACTATAACAGTATACATGCCATAGAAAGGAGAGCTCTACCAGAGTTCTTTAATTCCAAAAATAAGTCTAAAACACCAGAAGTGTAAGTATGCTTACAATGTTCAGCTTAAAAATAACTGTTTGGCAAATAGACCCACAGCAAGTGATACAACTTCTCAGGTCACCAGGCTCAGGCAGATGGTGAAAGACAAAAAACATTTCTACCACAATAATAACAACATTTGTCAATGAAAAAATTTGACAAAACTATCATTTTTATGCAAACGTAGCGTGACATATGAGTAATTAAAAATGAAAGGAAATTCTATAATTAAGGAAAAATATTCATTTAAATATTTTTACTTTATCTGTACCTTCAGGTATATGGCCTACAGAAATTTCATGATAGACACTTACCGTCTGAACTCTCAGGAGTATTTAACAAGTACAGCCTGCAGGAGAAACCTGGCTGGGGATGTGTGTGCTATTATGAGGTATGTTGGGGGGGACATAGTGCCATCTTTGACTGGTAGTTAATTATAGCTATTGCTCTGGAGCTGGAATCATACCAAATTCACCCCCCCCCCCACCCCACTGTCCCCCTCACAGTGAGGCATCTTTGGGGTAAGGTCTAAACATCTTGGACAATTTGGTTGCTTGAGAAAGCCAGTTACTTGGATTTCCTACATTATGTGTTTTGCTTTTTAACACAGACGTTAATTTATTTTACCATTTCTTTAGCTGTACTTTTAAGGTTTAATCAGCTAGTAGATTAACTGTATGAAGATGTATGATAGCCCATTGTAAACTAACAGAAATTTTAAGATCTGTCTCTTAATTTTACATGCATTTCTTAGTTAGTTCACAATTATTACAAGTATATTCCTTCAGTTTGATATAAATTCTTAATTTATGCTGCATGAATACTTAAATTAATAAATTGTGTATTATTGTATATTTTAAGATTCCAATGCATACTGTATATCAAGTTAAATGTTTGAACTACAAAATATATCCATATATTATATTTTCAGGGTCCATGCCTTCCTGGAACAGTGGGGTTTGATTAACTACCAGGTGGATGCTGAGAACAGACCCACAGGGATGGGGCCACCCCCCACCTCCCACTTCCATGTGTTGTGTGACACCCCCTCTGGATTGGGGCCACTCAACCCACCCAGGACCAGCCAGGTAGGGGGAAAACTCACTAGAGAAAAATATTATTGGATGGCAAAATCTAACAGTCAAGGAATAAAGGAATGAATGAAATAATAGGAAAAAAGAAAAAAAAGGAGCAATTAAATTCCTTTGTTCACTGTTTGAATGTCATTGTTACCTTCAAGGAATGAAAGTTTATTTATTTATTTATTTATTTATTTATTTATTTATTTATTTATTTATTTATTATTTCCTAATAATTTACAAAAATGGGGGTTTTTGTGTTAAATATTTAGAAAAAGGGAAACCAATGCAAAACCAGATTCCTTTTTAAGCATTCTTTATTTACGACACTGAACGTTTTCATCCATTTTTTAGCCATCCGCTGCCAAACAAGTGATGGACTTTGACAAGAGCAAAGAAAGAGAAGGTGATGAGAAGAGAGAAGGGCAGACATTTGGACTGAGGACAGACACCTATGCCCAGAAAGCTCTCAAGGTAACTATGATGATTTTAAGTCCTTCTCACAATCTGGGGTCAGTTTTGCAAAAGAGCTTCAACTGGAACCTTGGCAGAAAATTTTGTCTATTTTAGTTTATGATAAATTCATGGAAGTCAACTCTGATAAAGTTAGAAATAGTGTAAAACATTGGGCATCAATTCTTGATATAAAGGAGGCATTATATTTAAACAACATAACTACTTATTTGTCTTGGGTAAAGTTTAACTAATAATGGTAGAAAAATATAGACCATTTCAGATATGTGTGATGGCAGGCGGTGTGAATCATTTAGTATTTATTTACTAGATAAAAATTGGATTATAGTTTGTTTTATTTAACCAGCCAGAGTCTTTTGGGAATATTTTGAACTTTTTTTGTTGAATAATTACAAAATGATGTTTACCTTTACAAAACCAAATTGCACCGGCAAATATCTACCCTATGTACCAAAAATCCCAACAATTTTGTATGTCAACACAGCCAAAGCAAAGCTTCATACTAAAGTATATGTCCATTTCTAGGAGAAAGGCGCAGCTACCAGGACCCGGGACTGGACAGATCAGGAGACCCTGCTGCTACTAGAGGCTCTCGAGATGTATAAAGACGACTGGAACAAGGTTTGCGAACATGTAGGATCGCGCACCCAGGATGAGTGCATTCTTCACTTCCTGCGCCTGCCAATAGAGGATCCTTACCTTGAAGATGACGGACCCTCACCTCTTGGTGAGTCACTAGTCAAATATTCATATGCAAAATTTTTTCTTGAATATTTTTTCTGTCTGTTAGTAGAATATAGTCATAGTAATCATATATTGTTACTAGACAACTAAAATGTACATATTCCTCTATTAGGGTTTAAATTTCAGGTTATATTGATACCTTGGGACAAGAAAAAATAGATATATCACACTATGACAAAATAGAGGAAACTTACTGAGACAAATACCCAAATCNCCCCCCCCCCCTTACTGTCCCCCTCACAGTGAGGCATCTTTGGGGTAAGGTCTAAACATCTTGGACAATTTGGTTGCTTGAGAAAGCCAGTTACTTGGATTTCCTACATTATGTGTTTTGCTTTTAAACACAGACGTTAATTTATTTTACCATTTCTTTAGCTCTACTTTTAAGGTTTAATCAGCTAGTAGATTAGCTGTATGAAGATGTATGATAGCCTCATGTAAACTAACAGAAATTTTAAGATCTGTCACTTAATTTTTAGTGCATTTCTAAGTTAGTTCACAATTATTACAAGTATATTTCTTCAGTTTGATATAAATTCTTAATTTATGCTGCATGAATACTTAAATTAATAAATTGTGTATTATTGTATATTTTAAGATTCCAATGCATACTGTATATCAAGTTAAATGTTTGAACTACAAAATATATCATTAGATAAATCACCCCTTCATTATATTCTCTGAATCTGTGCCATATTTGTAGTATATATCAAAATGAATGTAATTTACAAATGAATTTAACATATAAAAAATTAATTTATGAAAAGATTTAACTGTTGGCTATAAGGTGTAATAAATAATCATTATATTTATGTATTATATTTTCGGGGTCCATGCCTTCCTTGAACAGTGGGGTTTAATAAATAACCCATATATCATATTTCCAGGATCCATGCCTTCCTGGAACAGTGGGGTTTAGTAAATAGCCCATATATTATATTTCCAGGATCCATGCCTTCCTGGAACAGTGGGGTTTAATAAATAATCCACATGTTATATTTCCAGGATCCATGCCTTCCTGGAACAGTGATGTTTAATAAATAATCCATATATTATATTTTCAGGGTCCATGCCTTCCTGGAACAGTGGGGTTTGATTAACTACCAGGTGGATGCTGAGAACAGACCCACAGGGATGGGGCCACCCCCCACCTCCCACTTCCATGTGCTGTGTGACACCCCCTCTGGATTGGGGCCACTCAACCCACCCAGGACCAGCCAGGTAGGGGGAAAACTCACTAGAGAAAAATATTATTAAATGGCAAAATCTAACAGTCAAGGAATAAAGGAATGAATGAAATAATAGGAAAAAAGAAAAAAAAGGAGCAATTAAATTCCTTTGTTTACTGTTTGAATGTCATTGTTACCTTCAAGTAATGAAAGTTTATTTATTTATTTATTTATTTATTTATTTATTTATTTATTTATTTATTTATTTGTTTGTTTCCTAATAATTTACAAAAATGGGGGTTTTTGTGTTAAATATTTAGAAAAAGGAAAACCAATGCAAAACCAGATGCCTTTTTAAGCATTCTTTATTTACGACCCTGAACGTCTTCATCCATTTTTTAGCCATCCGCTGCCAAACAAGTGATGGACTTTGACAAGAGCAAAGAAAGAGAAGGTGATGAGAAGAGAGAAGGGCAGACATTTGGACTGAGGACAGACACCTATGCCCAGAAAGCTCTCAAGGTAACTAAGATGATTTTAAGTCCTTCTGGGGTCAGTTTTGCAAAAGAGCTTCAACTGGAACCTTGGCAGAAAATTTTGTCTATTTTAGTTTATGATAAATTCATGGAAGTCAACTCTGATAAAGTTAGAAATAGTGTTAAACATTGGGCATCAATTCTTGATATAAAGTAGGCATTATATTTAAACAACATAACTACTTATTTGTCTTGGGTAAAGTTTAACTAATAATGGTAGAAAAATATAGACCATTTCAGATATATGTTCTGGCAGCCGGTGTGAATCATTTAGTATTTATTTACTAGATACAAATTGGATTATAGCTTGTTTTATTTAACCAGCCAGAGTCTTTTGGGAATATTTTGAACTTTTTTTGTTGAATAATTACAAAATGATGTTTACCTTTACAAAACCAAATTGCACCGGCAAATATCTACCCTATGAACCAAAAATCCCTACAATTTTGTATGTCAACACAGCCAAAGCAAAGCTTCATACTAAAGTATATGTCCATTTCTAGGAGAAAGGCGCAGCTACCAGGACCCGGGACTGGACAGATCAGGAGACCCTGCTGCTACTAGAGGCTCTCGAGATGTATAAAGACGACTGGAACAAGGTATGCGAACATGTAGGATCACGCACCCAGGACGAGTGCATTCTTCACTTCCTGCGCCTGCCAATAGAGGATCCTTACCTTGAAGATGACGGACCCTCACCTCTTGGTGAGTTACTAGTCAAATATTCATATGCAAAATTTTTTCTTGAATATTTTTTCTGTCTATTAGTAGAATATAGTCATAGTAATCATGTATTGTTACTAGACAACTAAAATGTACATATTCCTCTATTAGGGTTTAAATTTCAGGTTATATTGATACCTTGGGACAAGAAAAAATAGATATATCACACTGTGACAAAATAGAGGAAACTTACTAAGACAAATACCCAATTTATTCATATTATTTATTTATTTATTCCCCCTCCAGGCCCCCTGACATACCAGCCCATTCCATTCTCCCAGAGTGGAAACCCCATCATGACCACGGTGGCCTTCCTAGCTTCAGTAGTGGACCCCAGGGTGGCCAGCGCCGCCTCCAAGTCTGCTCTAGGTGAGGAGGAGAAGTAGTTAAATGTAGTGGAATTATAAATTTGATTCCTCTGTAAATAATAGTTATTACATCTTTTTAAATATCTGAAACAGCATTAAGTAATTTTATGAAGTTTGTTTACATCTCTGCCTCTAGCTAAAAAAGTTGAAAATTTAAAATAAGTAGCTTTATCTAGCCTAATGTAATTTGATTTGCAAATGTATGTCTTACTGAGGTTCTGAGTCAAATTTCCCAAGGCTTGTGCACTATTAATTTAACCTATTTCATATAACATGTCATGCAAAAGTTAAAATAAATTCTACATTTGTGGCATTTTTTAAATTCTAAAATACATATGCATTTCCTATTTAAGTGTTTCTTAAGTATTTGAATATTTTTTCAAATTAGCTTCTGTAACCTGACTTCTTCTTTTCCAGAGGAGTTCTCCAAGATGCGTGATGAGGTGCCGTCAGTGCTGATAGACCAACACGTCAAGAACGTGGAGCAGGCAGTGGCGGAGGGCAAACAGGTCAATGCAGACTATGGATTGGATAAGAGTGGGATTGCTGGCACCAGTATGGAAAAGGAAGGTGGGTTTTTTCTTCTGTTTGGGGATTATTTTTTTCCACTTGTGTAAAGGAGAAAATCAGTAAATATATTGCTGGGTTTTTTATGAATGTTCAAAAGCAGTGAAGGCTGAGAAGGTTCAAAGAGGCAAATTTTTTGTTATTTCTTCTTCAGAATCCTAGTTATATTTCAATCTCATTAAGGCAAGAAAGATGATTAAGCACTTTCAAAAATGCATTTGAACAGATAAGATTTATGATAAACATTTTAGTCATAAATATAGAAAAACTGGCATTTTGATGGTCTTCGAATGTTAATTTACTGATTTATCTTGTGTGTCAGATGATTACATTACTAATAATCAAGTATGTTTTAGAGCAGTGCTTTTAAACCTTCATCCCTTAATAAAAAAAGTTTTTCACAATATTAATATTTTCATCGAAATTTCAGAAATTCCAGAAGGTGAGAAAAAAGAGGGGAAAGAAGGAGAGGGAGAAAAGAAGGAAGAGGAAAATAAAGAGGGAGAGAAAAAGGAGGAAGAAGTGAAAGAAGAAAAATCTGAAGAGAAGGAAGAAGACAAAGTGAAGGTGAGTTCTGTTGGTTTTTATGTCATAATGAAAAATTTATGCTTTTTAGATTTTTTACACTTTCAGGTGATGATCTTAGAGCATTTTACATATTAATTGATGGGCTTAAGAACCAACTTCGTTAATATAGGTCATGATAAAAATTCTTGAGAAAAGCTGTGCTAGGTAATTTCATAACATTACTTTAGTAGGTTTCAAAATTCTGCATGACGGAGATGTAACGTGCCATCAACCTTCCATTACATCCCGTGTACCTAACATCTGTTATATTTTATTTACAATTCATATATTTTCAGGAAGAAGCCATGGAAACAGACCAAGAAGATCAGAAGCCGGAGGAAAAGGAAGGAAAGGAAGAGAAAGAAAAAGATGGAGACAAAGATGATCAGACAGATGATAAAAAGGAGGTGAGGCAATGTTTTATTTTAGATAGTACCATCACTCCTCAGCTATATGGCAATTCTTTGTATTAAAAGCTTCTTTGATTAAATTGTATATTGGGTTTTGCCCATCAATAATAATATCAATAAATATTGTGTTGCTTCATGTTGTTTGCCCTTATTTAAGAAAATCTACTTAAAACATCAAATAGTCTATCAAAATAGTTCCAAAGTATATAAACAAGATCTCATTGGCTTGCTGTGATTCGAATGATTGTATAATTCCCTTTTAGCACACTTATGTTAATGCCCATAGACATATCCAGGGGGTAGAGTTCTCCCACCATCCCCCTGAAAAAAAAAAATTTAAAAATCTAGTAGAAATTGTTGAAATAAAAAGCAGTACATAAATTATTGAATACATTTAAACAAAAAATTGAAAAGGCTTAAGAAGAAATGATGAAGCAAATGTTCTCTTATGAAATTATGTTATGGCTCACACAATCCATTTTTCTCGAAGGAAAAGAAGGAAGAGGAGATGCAAGGAGATTCTACAGTAAAGACAGAAGGAGACGGTGCATCCACAGAACCTTCCAAAGAAGTAGCAGTCAAAGAAAACATCACAGAGTCCAATATACAGGCAGCAGCTGCAGCAGCACTGGCCTCAGCAGCAGTGAAGGCAAAGGTATTGGAGTTTAAAGACTTATTCAAGACTTACTCAAGTTCTTTGAGATTGTAAGTCTTATATTTTGTAAAATGAACTTATTTTAAAAAAGATGTAAAAATATCCATCCAAAAATACATAGATTTAATAAACTCATTTTTAAATTGATGTAAATTCATCCATCTAAAAACACCAGATTAAATAAACTCATATTTAAGTTGAAGTAAATTGATCTACACAAAGTTTACAAAGTTTTCTCATGTTATTTAAAATTTTGTGTGTCTTTCTGCAGCATCTGGCAGCAGTGGAGGAACGCAAGATCAAATCTCTGGTAGCGCTATTAGTGGAGACGCAGATGAAAAAGCTGGAGATTAAACTGAGACATTTCGAGGAACTCGAGTCCATCATGGACAGGGAAAGAGAAGCTGTAAGTCTTCATTCAATCTAAGATTTCGTGAAGAGATTGTTTGAGAACTATAATGATGTGTAATTGAAAGTTGAAGATTTGCCACTTGTTTTTGTGGAATGTGTGAAGGATTGATTCCCATACAGTAAGCAAAGAAAGAGGTAGTAGTGTGCACCACTAACACCCCATTTCCATAGATTTTTAGATCGATCTATCCCTGTGGGGAGTCTCACTAGATTACTGTCAGCTTGGCCGGCTTAAGCGTCTGTCCCGCCTGCTAAAAGTTGTAAGGGGGTAATTCACTTTGGTGCCCGCTCGGCTGACTGCAATTTAGCGTGAACCCCCAGGGAGTTAGGTCGATCTAAAACTTAATCTTTAGATCGATCTAAATCTCTGGGAAAGCACCCTAAGTCAGCAGATGTTATTTAAAACCAAGACACAAAATTTAGGAGGCTGCTTTTGGGAGGCAGTAAGGTTTCAGGGTTGAACAGATCCCAGTGCAGGTTGTAGAATACCGATAAAGGTTGTGAAGCTGGCTGAACTTGTGTAATGCAGGGATGAGATTTTTCAAACGATTGGCTAATTAGCGACTTTTTTGGGTGGTGTTAGTGGTTACAACAGTTATGAGATTTTTCTGACTATAGGTGGATTAACGACTTTTGGAAGCCAAAAAGTCTCATACCTGTAAGTGATGGTATGAGGCATCAAACAGATACCTTTATAACTTTGAGATCGTTAGACAGTATTTAAGAAATGAGAGTGTATCTTATGTCATAAAAGATAGCTTGTAAAAAAAAAGGATGATAAATTTACCATCAACAAACTATGAAACCACTCATATTTTTAGCTGGAATACCAACGGCAACAACTTTTGCAAGAGCGCCAGCAGTTCCACATGGAGCAGTTGAAGGCAGCCGAGTATCGTGCCCGCCAGATGGCAGCACAGCAGTTACAGATCGAGAAAATGCAGCAGCAGCATCAACAGTTCCAGCAGCAACAGCAGCAAAGTTTGCAGCAACATTCTGCACCATCCTCGTCCCCGGCACCACATCATTTAGGTGCTGGTGATCATGGTATGTATTTTCTGGCTTGGTTTACCTGCAGGTTGGCAGGGTTGTGTAAGGTGAATTTGCTGGTGGCTTCATGGCCTTTTCATGGACTTTCATTGTCAGACTTTTCTTTTGTTCTTTTTTCAGATTTTTTTTACTAAATTTGTGAGAAGCCTGACTATGACTTTGTCATGAAGACATCACATTTTAATTTGCCCCATGAAAGGTTATTTCATCTTTTTGTCATGTGTTTCTTATTTTATTCTGACAAGATTTTACACAAATATTTGGTGTGGTATTACTGAATTTAATGACAGAATTTAGCTGAATCAATTCTTTTGTTTAGTATCACATCACCCTCCTCCACCTGAGGCACCCTCAGCCTCGGCAGTACCGGCGCCACCTGAACCAGAGGAGCAGACACCACCAGTGGCACCACCCATGCCATCAGCACCACAAGATACAGCACCACCAGCACCAGTGGAGCCAACAGGTAATGTCTACTGCAAACATTCCACCTGCAGTGCAGTACAATTCTTTTTCTGAAACTTCTAACATTTTGCAAAGGTTTGTGATAACTTTGTTGTAGAGGAATAAAAAAGTTTAAGATCAGCAATCCCACTTTCTTTAATTTCCCCATCTGTACAGCTTTTATGGCATCAGAACATTATCATTAAATTTTGATTCAGTTTCATTGACCAAAAATAAAAAAAATTCCTTAAATTGAGACCTTGAACTGTATGTGTTTCTCATTTCCAGCACAAGAACCCCCAGCAGCACAAGGTTTACAACAGGAAGAAGCTATGGAGACAGACTCTGCCCATCCACTGCCCTCTGAAACCATGCCACAGACTCTGCCTACCCAGTCATAGTAGAATGGTGAAACGTGAATTTATACTTACTAGAGGCTTGCCATACCAAACGTAATAGAAACCTATACACTATGCACCTGCGCTATCAGATAGAACTTTCCACACATTATGGGTACATAGCTCAGTTGTGAACAAGAAGTAATACAAATTGCTGTCACTGTGCCACGCCTTACAGAATTTAAGTAGCTGCTCCAGTTCTTCTCTACAGACAATTTGTCTTAATTGTCATAATTTGACTGAAAATAATTCATACTTTAGTGTATAACTGAGATGGCAAATGTCACAGCCATTGTGCTGTATTGTCACAAGTAATGCAACTATAACAAAGCTGAACATGCCAATAGTGTGCTCTCACAACCTGCCCCACAGTACCATGGACTGTAGATGGCAGCAGTATCTGAGGTATTAATACAAGCCCCATCAGTGTCATGAAAGAAACAATAGGTGTGCATCATCCATGCCCTCACAGGAAGTTCCTAAGGTAGGGGGGAGCGTTATCATCAAGAAGTCTAGGCTTTTTCATCACAGTTGTTCTGTATTTCATTTAAAAGCCTGTCCACAAAAAAAAAACATGAATAGAAATTTCTCTTGACTTTGGTGAGCATTGTGGAATTTTTCCCTAAAGAACAACTTGGATGTGAATGTGTGTTGGCAGATGTGAATCTAGTTAACCCTCGTTATTTGTCGAACTCTTAACTTCTAACAAATGAATTAATGCCTCTGTATTGAATATCAGTTCCATTGCACACAAAAACAAGAAAATCCATTGTATGTGATTGTAAGTTGTTCTTCCTTAAAGAAGGCTTGTTAACTTCATGACACAATTTAATAGAGCTATGATCATGAGTGGCAGCAAAGGTTATGTATAGGTGACAGCAGCTAGTAATGGGCTCTTCTGATATGTAGGTGGCAGCACATTAATGGGCTCTTCTGATATGTAGGTGGCAGCACAGTAATGGGCTCTTCTGATATGTAGGTGGCAGCATTGTGTGGAGTTGCCTCTATGGGAAAAATTAGAACAACAAGATTTCTACCACTGCTCCAACCACCAAGGAAAGAAAAAAAGCATCAACTTTTCTTTAAAATTGGCCTGAAGAAATTTTCTCAATTGCTTTCGTCATATTCTCAGTTGAGAAGATGTGAATGTTGTCATATTTTTGTATTACTGTATTCATTCTGACTTAGGATAGTTATAGGTGCTAATGATAGTTACTAGTGTCTATGTCTTGTAAAATATAACTGCCATTAGTTATGTAGCATTTGCATTCGGGATGATCAATAAGACTTGATATAAATGTTTGTCAATAAGTACATTTTTACCCAAAGTACCACAGAATGGTACAACTTTTGTATGTAGATACATAGAATTATTATCTATAAAATAAACTGGTAACGTACAAGATTTGTGATATTTTTCAGTTTTGTCTCTCTGTCTTTTTCTTGTTGTCTGTTTGAAATTAACTTAATTGTGTATTTTTAATGGGAAAAGACTGCAGTGATGTGTAGTTTGACTTGGAAGTGAAAATTTTGATTTTTAAACCGTGAGTGCAATCTTGTATCAACATACCTCAGTTCTCAATATTAATTAAGATTAATTTATGGATCACCAACAAAATCTAATGTATTCGTAGTAAGTTCTTTTTTTATACAAATTCAGAAAATTTTATCAGAATCGGTCCATTTTTTTAGTTGGGTTTTTAACTAATATTCCAACAAAGGCAATAACATAAACACCCTAGCAAAGAGAATAAAATGAAAGGATTTTTTGAAAGATACTGCAAAAGAAAAAATTAGCATGTCCCCCAAAATATATGTTAATAAAGCACCTGTAAACTAAATTCGATTGCAGAGAGTGCTTTGAAAAAAATGACAGCTGGTTCAAAATTAGATAAAAATAAATGTGCATGTCCATTTGTTTCAAGTGAACTGCAAGATTACAGTGTCATTCACAAATATTAAGGTCCATTAAGACCATTAACTATACGTGGCCTTCTATGGGACTAGAGAATCTAGATTACTGGTTGCACCTGGTTTGTGATAAGGGTGAAAAAATTAAAATAAATTCAGCCTTGATCCTCATGATAATAATAATAATACTTAATAGCCATCCTTGGATAATTCTTTTGTGCAGTAAATATCACTATCATCATGCAAACAGGCAATGGCACTACTGTAGTTACTCTTTTCTCCAATAGATGTCACTGTCGTTGGCTTTAATTGGGGTTTCACTGGGTTTCACTAGTTTCTCTAGAGAACTTGGCAGGCTTCACCTGTCCACAAAGAGCTGCTGAGAATATTACATAATCGTCCATTTGCAGATTGACTGCAGACTGAAGGCTGCACCATGTCTTGTCAGTAAGCATAAAACAGAAATTGCCTTATTGACCAGTGTTTTTTGTTGCCGCAATGACCAAAAAAAAAAGAAAAAATTCTAAAAACAACTGGACTTCTGCCAATAGTTTAGCCTCTACATCTTAGTGATATGACTATATTTTTTTGCAGTTTTTTCTTTTATTACTATCATAATTATTCTTTTGTTTATATTTTTTGGTATAATAAACAAATAAATTTTTTTTTT
>NW_019776054.1:38791-54373 GCF_001039355.2 Lingula anatina | reverse complement strand
TTCACATTTGCACCCACTGTCCCTTAGGTAACCATTCATAGAGGAAACTTCACAAATAATTCAAGCTATGAATAATAGAGGCTGGCCAGGTATGATAACAGCTTGGCTTGTCCACCCGTATGACAGGTGGCTGAAGAGAAGAGGTCCAGCCATAAAATGACCCGTATATTGCTGCAGAAAAATCTTCCCCATTCTTGGCCTACCCAGGTGACTCACTAATTGCAACAGTTAGGTTACTGTGTTATTTTTTATTTCCAGTTAATTTAAGGAGTGTTTTTATAAGGGATCCATTTGTGTGTGTGTTTTTTTCCCCTGGTTATATTCTAATGTTCTTTTGGTCCATATAAACACAATCGACATTTTTTTTTTTATGAAATGAGGTTTCCATTTGACAATTATATGTGACAGTTATGCTTGAAAAAAATTGTTTTCTCCTCCTGCAATTTTTACAGATCTAGTTGAAATGTGCTACATGTGTAAGTTCTTGTTGTTGTTTTTTAAGGAAGGTGATGTTTTCATGGATAAAAATATGCCTAACTGACATAGCATCTAAACAAATTTAAACAATGTAACTTTGCTGAGCAATCAGTGCATAATTGATCACATTGTCACTGTGGTATTGAAAGTTGTGACTGACAAGTAAAATTTTTCCTATGAAAAGACAATATTGTATAGTTTCTTTGTGTGAACAAAGTATGAAAACACAAAGAAGATATATCATTGTTATACTGGTGGACAATTTGAAAGAGACCATGTTCATGTTTTAGTTATAGGTTATTCAATCTAATTTCTATATTTCTATATTAAATGAATTGTACCATGCTGAGACATAAAATGTTAATACAATAATGACTATATATTATTTAGAGATATGAGACTGTCTGAAGTTTAATTTGACTTTGATTAGATTTTTAATGTTTATTGCAGTTTTTTATTGAAATAAAGTTATTTTTTAGATAAACAAAATGAAACAGGTCAATGAAACAGGGGAAATGATTACAAGTTTGGTATCACGATTTTGTTCAGCCTAACTGAATAGCTTAGAGAAATGGATTCTCAATAGAGGGGAAAAAGGGAAAAAATTAACATTTAATGTCCTTTCCCCAAGAATTACATAACGAACAGCTGTCTCTAAATACTAACTCTTGTCTGGCTTGTTAAATATAGCTCATCTCCATTCAAAGGTCAACTTTTTCACTCTGCATGAATATGAATTGCTCCTGTACTCAGTATCTGCAGGGAAAATAAAAGGGAATATATATTTCCATTATACACTGCAGTACTTTCAGCAGCACAGATTAGGATTATGTTGACTCTGTGTGCATTGAATCTGGTGATATTACACCCGCGATTTCAACAGGACAGAGTCAGAGATAAAAGAATCCCTTTCACAAAACTATGCAAGCCATTCCAACATGGGCCCCATCCCCTCTAACAGTGACACTGATGATGAAAATGATTGATGTGTTCTACGCGGTTGTGTAATCGGTAGGGAGCTTTAGATGGGGCTGGAAAGGGGGGTGGTACATGGGCACTGACACTAACTTCAAGATTGCATAGGAAGTGTTCCCAAAATAAAGTAGGAAATTTCTGGTATTGTTTATAACAAGTTAAGTAGGTCTTTTTTCCCCCATTTCTTTGCAAATTTTGAAAATCTGTTGGGAGACAGTGTATTTGGATAAATGGATCCTTTCAAATTAACAGGCCCTGATAACTGTAATATTTGAATTTCAAACACCAGGTTTTCTTAGTTTTGAATTTTAAACATCAGGTTTTCTTACTTATTAATTTATCTATTTATTTATCTATTGATTAATTAATTAATTTATTTTGTTTGAATGTAATTATGAGATAAATACAGTAAGGTCGATTTAGTAACCAAAATTAATTTAGGGATGCTGACCAAAGCTCCATTATATCATAGAAGTCAGTAAGTTACACCTTACTTGATGAGGTGTAGTTAGAAGGCCTTCAGCATGGATTGCCTTGACTTCATAGATTGATTTAGAAAGCAAATAAGTAGATTTTATTACATTCTTCTCATAAATGGAAGAAAAGATTGGGTTATTACTGTATATTTACTTTATAAGGAGCTACTGTAGGTCTTTGATAAATGTGAGAGTTAGACTTATATAATCGTCATTTTCTGGAGTTTATGATTTATTTCGCAAACTATTTATTTAGTAAAGAAGAAAAAATCAGCTGTGTTATGTCACTGTTATGTTTATTATGTTATAAGAACAAAGTAGTACTGTTTTCTTCGAACAACAGCTTATGTTGAAATTGTTTACTTCCAATATTTCAATTAGCTAATGAAAATGCTCTAGACAGACATCAAGATATTGTAGGTAAACAATTTCTGAATTAGCTGCTGATTGAAGAAAAAATACTTCGTTATTGGTATTTTCCTTCTTTGTTTAGTTTAAAGCCTTCTTCCATGTTAACTGCATGTTTAAGTTAATACTAGCATGAGGCATTCTAGAAGTGCTTTAGATATAACATCTTTGTTACACAATAATAGATGCAGACAATATTTATGGCCAATTTAAAATTGATTTTATCAAAAAAAGAAAAGAAAGAAAAAAGACAATTATACAGCTTAAATGGTCCCCATTAATTGTGAATCTCACCATTTTTGAATAAGATATAAATGTACTTCAGTGATTATAGGAAAATTATTGAAATTTCCAGGTAAATTATTATTTTTTGCTATTTGATAGTCTAATAATCATTGTATGAGGGTGTCAGCTAATTGTGCTTTTAAATCGACAATGTGGGCGTTTGTTTTTTATTGATTTTTTAGTGCTTAACAGCACTATAAATCTATGAAATATGACAGAGCTTCACAAAACAAATAAATTACTTTTGGGTTGTTTGTCAAGTGTTATCAAGTATTTCATTTTCCCACTTACTGTTAATACTCCTCAAGAGGGGAACTGACCTGGAAAATTGCTAAATTTTCATTCTTTCAATGCTATAGTGTGTTTCCTACAGAATTGTCATATTTTCAGGGTTTTTTCACATAGAATTAACTTCCATATCACGAACTTGTTTAATGGTTATTAAACCCTGTTAAAATTTTATTGGGATGAAAAATGCAAATTATGATTTATTGATACAGTTAAATGGTCACCAGCATTGTTGAAAGTGCAACTGTTGAATTATCTATAAAATGTTATGAAAGCAAACTTGTGATAGAGAGAGGATGAAAATAAAGATTTTTTTGTCAGTCATCAATTCTAGTGCTGGCTAAAGTTCTTTTTTTTATATATATAAATTCTGAATTTTAGAATTTCTTGGCATTTGTTTAATTGCTATAATTTATCTTGGGAAAATTAATCACAGCTCTTTGGGAATAGAAGCTCCTAGTAATTTTTTAAATGGTCATTAAGTCTAGATCAATAGTTGCTGAGAAGCCAATTCACCTAAGGCAGTTAAAAGCACAGGAATAATTTAAAAAGGAATTGAAAACATATTTTACATAATGAAACCGAAATCTTAGATATCTTACTTTTAGTTGCTGTTTAGTAGTCAAACTTTAAATTATATATATATATATCTTAATCATTTTTGTCAATAGACCTTTTATTAATTTTATGTTGTAAAGTCAACTGAACCTATTTAAACTGACGGTAAATATATTATTATTCAATACACTGGCATTATCAGTTGGCAAACTAACTAGCTGGTGGGCAAATTTTGATTTGTACGTCTGTGGCTGTCTGTCCATTATAAATTCTCTGTTTATTTATTAAAATAATATTGTACATGGATTTTGAGATTGTAAATTGAAGCAATTATTGGAGGAGGAGCATGACCAGGGTAAACCCTAACCTGGCATTGGATATAGAAAGTTAAAAATGCTTAATGTGACTATCCAAGGTACTACTCAGTGACTATTTGGTGACTATTCATAGCCACTACCTTAAACAACTACAGATAAAGCATGTACCAGGGTATTCAGTGGAGATAATCAACAGCATGGGCAGTTATTTGGTAGGGGAGGACATGATAATGGACAATTGATGCCACAGATTAATATCTTGTTTATATTGGTGAAGCCTTAGATCCCCATAGGGTCATGTCAAGTGGATTGGTATGATGAGATTTAGATGCGTTTTCTAATGTATAAATTAAATAAGTGCAACTTTAATTTTTGTTTGTGACCTTGTGTGGAATTCACTAATGTGAAAGGTGAAAATAGGAAAATGAGGAGGTACTGTAAAGTAATCTTGGCCATCATGATAAAATGTGTCATGAAGTCATGAAATATTTATTTCTTTTTTTTTTTTTTTTTTTCATTCTGATAAGTAAAGGTATGAACTGGTAGGTGTTAATTCTTTCAAATGTTCATTGTCTAACGTCTGCTCTTTTTTAAGTCACAAAAGCTCATTATTTTATAATAAATTGTTTTCTCAATTTTCTGGGGTATATTAGACATTTACTTTTTTAATCATAAGGTAACTGAAGGTGCATGGGCTTTTACAGAACCCTTGTTTTGAAATATAAATATCACCCAAAGGCAGTATATAGAAACCACTGGAAGGAAAATGGGAAGGGAAAACTGGTTTTGATATTTTGATAGATTCCAGTGAACAAATAAAGAATTCCTTATTAATGTTTTGTTGTTGTTTTTTATTTAGTTAAAGAAAGCAACCCTTTAAAATCAATACATATATATATATATATATATAGCCATTTCTTCTCCTTGTATAATTTTATAGACCATCGGTATTACATATGTATTTTAAATTTCTTTTGATAATTTTTATGTTGAGCATAGAATAGATGGTACTTCATTTTAGAGATAATTGAATAAGTACCTCTATATATGACTTGCAAAGTAGCAAGGTTAAATGTTTCTGCTTGTTTTCAGCAGAGAGTAATCCACTGCCTTGCGGTAATGACCCATATTAGTTGTCATGGTCCACAATTATTTTGATTTGCAAAATTAACGTTGAAAATTGACCAGGGAAATTGTGGTATTTTAGTAATGGGCTCTTCTTGCAGGTAGTGTTATATGGAGAATTCCCAGAATCCTCCTGTGATCAGAATTTCAATTTACTTATGAATTTGCTTGCATCGATGCATGTGAGATAAGGTTTAAATTTTCAAATGCAATCTTATAATAAGCATGTTTTTTACCTTTGGGAACCCGCACTTTACATATCAAATGGGTAGGATGCAACAATAAAATATCTCTTACAGAGTAATTTAGAAAAGATGGAGGTTAATGTAAAAGTGTTATTCGATTTTATGGTCACATGTTTATCTCCATTTAGAAACTGCTTGTTTTGAAGATGGATTTAAAGAGGCTATCAAAGTAAAGTTAAAGCTTGCAAAATAAATATGGCTAAGTGATTTTAGCATTGGAGAGGTTTTTATTTGGGGCCCTAAATTTGTATTGTAGTTGATTGGAAAAAGTGTTTTGTTCTTGATTTTTGTTTGTTTTACGTGTAAGTGATTAACAAGAAGTGTATAAAACTTAATTTAATTTAATTTCATAATATTATGATAGATTTGTTTAATATTTTTCCTTAGATCTGGCCAGCTAATTATAGATTTTACTTTTATTTAAAATTTGTCTAAAGGTGAAAGTTACTCACAGCTCTTTGGGAATATACACTACTATTATTTTTTAATGATCATTTATTCTAGATGTGTCTGTTTGTGGTATATTGAAGAAGTCAGTCAGTTTAATAGTACTGACTATTAATAGTACATAAAATGGGTAAAATAATCTACATGCAACAACAACAACAGACGAAATTAAACTTATCAAAAACAATAAATATTGAATGGTGGGCACTTTTTTTTTTGTTTAAAACTACTTAAATGAAATCCCCTCAATCATTCTGAAAGGTGAATCTGGTGAATCATCATTACCATGCTAAAAAAGCCTGTTGAACAGTGACAGGGACAGAGATTGATGAATAAAAAAAAAAGCTGGCAAGACCTGGGCAGGTAAAGAGGTCAAAAATACCTAATGGTCAGTTAGCATGACCGTTGGTTTAAGATGATCAATGGACAAAGGTTATGTGGACCTCATAAGGAGTAGTGGACAAGCATCTCTTTGTTTTCTTCAAATCAACCTCTTTGACACATGGGCATGGATGGTGTGGTTGGATATTATTTACTGGACCCATGAAGTCTCAGCCTCCACCAGTGTTACTCCTTTTTTTTTTTTGTTTGTTTGTTTGTTTGTTTGTTTGTTTGTTTGTTTAATGAACACCTTTTCATCTTAAAAAAAATTTTATATAGAAATTGTGATCCAAAGATGAACATCAGGAACACCGTTTAAAATGGCTGCTATCAATTAACTGTAACAACTTATTTTGAAATTAATAACAATTTGTGCATTTATCATACTTGAATATCATGATTATCTTGATTTTTTTAAATTTTTGTTATTGTTGAAGGCAGGTATAGACTAGGGGATTTTCTCAGGAATATGACTGAATTTTACAACATCTTGTATAATGGTAAAATCCCAATGTCTTATGTCATTAGTGCCCCATGTCTAATCAAGATAGCATGATATGCCCAATTATTTTTGCTTTATGGAGTTTTTTATTATTACATACTAGTTTTACATATCTGAGAACATTTAAGAATGCTAATAAATAGCTGCAATTGGTTTGCATGTTGAAAACAAAATTGTTGAATGAGAGCTTGTGATTTCAACAGTTTCAAGCAAAACTGTGGCGTGCATAAAAAACAATTTTAAGGGTCACAGAATAAGCACGTGTTGATTGTTAAACTTTTTGCTGGTAGTAATTATTTATTTGTGTCTTAATGCATCAAAGCTTTTTATAATTGATATTGAGAATGCATCTGTACTAGGCTCTTTTCCTATTATTGAATGAATGAATTCGCAGTTGTGCAGTTTACGTATTTATTAATAATAATACATATAGACATACAACAAATAATTAATGTTTTCATATTTCTCACTTATTTTTATATTTCATTTTTTTAATTTTATCATTTTAAGTTTCTTGCAAATATTTCCAACACAAAGTCAAGTACCTTTTCAAAACTTTAAACCTCAGTACTTAAATTTAGAAATAATCTTGAATGATTGTTTTGGTAATTGAAAAGTTCATATAAAAGGAGGACATCGGACAGACTCTTTACTAACCTTTACCAACCTTTAATTCTCTTTGGTGAGGTTTTCTGTTTGTGTGTGTGTGTGTATGGTTATAAATGAAAACATAAATATTAGTTTAAATTTATTATTTTTGTATCTTTCCTAGGACTGTTGGTCAAGCAAAGTACACAAAAACATTTTTTTTCATTCAGAATATATATTGTTTTTTATTGTTATATATTTATTTATTACCACCACCCCCAGCATCTATTTCTTTTTTCCCATGTGTGTGCGGGCAATGAACTTTCTCATCTTTGTGCCTTTTCTAGGACGATGGGTCATAATGTAAGGCAAAAATCCACTTAATGTCATCTCTTATTACCTATCCAGAGTTCCATCTTGATCATAAAGAAACCCCAATAATCCTTATAAATCAGAGATTCTCAGCTGGGGGAAGAAACAGGAGATTAAATCCTTTTCTGTGAGGAGTTGCATGGTGTCTGGTACAGCAGAATTATGTAACTTGGCCGTTAGAAAACCAGACAGTGTAATAGATGCAGGATTGATGACGGAATTGAACAAAAAAGCCAGTGGGCAGAAAATAATGGAAGAAAATAAGGAGAGAAAGCTATAAACAGCTGGAAGAAAAAACTTAAAAGCTGTGGGTATCAGGGATGTTGTATAACTGGCCAGTTGTCCAATGACAGTTGAATGATCTGCCCACAGAATAGTTATGTAACGGTGGTGATGACCAGTACTGTAAATGCTGAAATATTTGAAACATGTCGTGGACTTGCCGATTCTTATGGTGATCAGAGAGTGAAGGAAAAAAAAACGGATTTAAATTAGATAAAATTATGATTTTTTGTAATGTGAGTAAAAGGCTAAATAGATATATTTTTGTGTAGCATTTTTTGTGCTTTTTCTGCATAAAAAATAACTTTAACAAAGCCTCCTTTTCAGTTTTGTTTTCATCACTCAAGAATATTCCAATTTTAAGCGTTTATGAGTTGAAAAAATTCAGTGCCTGTAAAATTCACAATTTTTTCTATTGAAAAGATCATTTAGTCTGTAGTATAATAATATTTTACAGGACTTTTCCACAAATTTTTAATTGGACAAACCTTGAAGAGTGATGAAAATATCTCTTTTTTTTTGGTTATTTCTTATGAAGCTGTTGGAATTTTTTCCTGAAAATACTTGAAATTTAATTGTATTTGGGAAAAGGAGAAAGATAAAAGAAAACATTATGATTTTAAAGAAAAGAACAAATTTGTAAATGGAAAAAAAAAACAATTGATGTGTTATACACTGAAAAAAGGCAATTGATCAGCAATCTAGCAGTAAAAAGGATGTGGATTCTAAACTTTAAAAAATGTAACTACAAATTCTGTGAAATTTGCAGTGTTCCATAATTTGCAAAGCTGTGCGCAGCTTTAAAAGTAATCACAGGGGCTTGATTTACAACTTACAGTCTTTGTTGGACATCCCCTTATTAGGAGAATTATATCCGAGAGTGACCAGTGTTATAAACTGGAACTTTTGATGAGCCAACATTGATTGGAAGCTTAGAATGGCCAAATAAACCCTTAGAATAAAGTGACTGACTGCCTCTGACTTACAAATAGACCTTATTATGAAAATGTCACTTTTGTTCAGAAATTGATCACACAAATTGCCACATGGGTTTTCACTATCAGAATATGTAGCGGTCAGTTTCATAATGAGCATGAGTGACCAATTGGGTTTTTTTATTATGGAAAGAATTTTTTGCAAATTCTCAAATACTTTTGACTGAAAGAAATTTGTCTTAAACTGAATTACGACCTCTGCTCTTGTATATTTTCACCCCGATCATATACATATAAATAAAGTATTCTTTGTTGAAATAGGCCAATTACATTGAGTTTGTCTTCAAACTTTGACTGGTACATTCCACCATTTAATGTTTTACCATTAAATTCTTTTACTCTGAACTCCCTATTATTCAGCAGTTTCAACTTAAATCCTGACAAAATTTATTGCTGTTTATGAGTCATAATTTTTGCTTTTTTAATTCAGTCACATAAAACTTGGTTTCTTTGAAATAAAGGAATTGTGGTTTATCAAACTTGCATAGTTTGGATAAAATAATTACTAATTTATAGAGATTTTTAAATCTTGCGTTTCTGTCCTGTTACAGTTCATAATTTGTCTGTAATTTATGATTCAGTACTATTTTAATCAATCCAATAATTTAGGCACCCTCTTCATTAATTATCTTACTTATGAAAATGTTGCAAGGGTTTTTTTTTAAGTGAAAAACAGAGACGTTTGTTTAAATTTAACTTAAAATGAAGATATTATTTTTTGTATAAATCTTACAGCCCAGGACAATACTTCTCCAGCCAGCTACATAATGTCTGAAAATGCCTAGTGACCCAGGGCATTTGGTAATGACCATGGGCTCTCTCCATTTCCGCCAGAAGCAGGTGTTTTTGTGATAAAAGATTACACATATCAGCTGCTTGAAACATGTTTTGCCCCATTTTCTGTTACCAGAAATACTTTTGTATGATGGTTTTACCTACTTTTTTAGTAAAGTCCCCCCCCCTGGTTCCAGCAGGATTTTCTATCATATGACAGTCTACTTTTAGATAACAATTATTACATCTAGTTTTTTTTATATAAATATTGATATAAAACAGAAGCTCTGAATTAAATCTTCATTTGTTGATGGCTTTGATATGTTGTAAATTACAAACTGTTTAGGTTTTTTTTTTCAATAACCAATTTTATTTGCTAAAAATCAGAGAAGAATATCTTCAACTGTATTATGTAAAAATAATAAAGTAGTAATATATTCTTCAATCAACAGCTATCAAAGTATTGGAGGTGAACATTTTTAATATTAGTTATTGATTGAGGACAAAATTGCAACTTTATTTTGCTAGAATCTCTAAAAACATTTTAAAATTTCAGTTTCCATAGAGATAGAGATTGGCTTTGATATTTGAAAAAGGTGGAGATCATAAATATAACGTAAGATCAATTATCTGGATGAAAAACAATTCCACTGTCCAGCTTTTGCTATATTTTTTTTAAAAGTGACAAAGTATCGAAACAGCCATTTTAGCCTAAGGTTATTTTGATATCCTTTCCCCACATTAATTTTATTGTTGTAATAAAAACTTTTTTACTGAAAAGCATTGGCTAATGGGTTTTCTCCATTTTATTTCCCATGATTATTGTTCTGATTCTATTTTTTCTCACACGACATCCCCACAGGAAAATATCGATATAAATTATGAAAAAGTTATTTTTTAATAAATCCTCAGTATTAAAATGCTTTCAGAGGGTCATTTGGCTTAATTGTGTTCCATATTTAAAACAAACAATTTGGTACACTGTTTCCTTAATATGAAATGAGAGATAAAGGTACAGAATATGTTTGTGTGAAGTTCTTGCCATATTAACAGTCTCAAGAATAAGCTGTACAAAGTTTTGTTTGCTGTTATTTTCTTTTCATTCTGATTGAACATTATAGATGTAGGCCACTTTCACAACCAGTTGTTCTGTGGACCAACTAGTCCGTGGATCAAATATCGCCTTACCTACTTGAAAGCGTGCTAAGATTTAAAAGACAATATTGGATGAAAAAAAAAAAAAACAAATTGGTAAATATATTCAGAGATATTTATGGATGCGTAATTTGAATCTTCTTTCCTTGCCACTGTAAGCAATATGAAAAAAAAAACAGAAGCTTATAAAAATTGTTGATTTATACACATGTATGGGGTTCATTCTTTTTGGGAAGGGGGGGGGATGCAGGGGCAGATCCAGGATTATTTGAAGGGGGAGTCCAGTTTTTTTAAGAATGACAGGCCTCGAATGAGAAGTTGACCTTTACCCCTTAGTGTGGGGTTCGGTGTTTTTGAGGGCAAACGGTGTCATTTGGTGCAGTTAAGAACTATGATTCAGCTCTTCAAAAGCCTAATAGCAAGAGGGGAAAATTGGTGTGACTTTTGCCAGAAACCGAAGGGGGTGGGGGTGGGCAGGACCCCCCTGACACCCTCCCTAAATCTGCCACTGGGGTTGTCAGTAGATGGGACTAACAGGTGAAAATCTGCACATTATGGGATTAATAATATTGCAACCCTGATAGCTGTTGAGTATGCAATTATTCTTTTGCATATGTTACAGCATCTTTATTTCCTCACATGCCCAAAGCATACATGCTGTATACATTTTTCATCAATAAGTAAACATATTTACTTTCTCATCTCTCATTTTTCCTGTACAAAAGGTCTGCTAGCCAAAGAATAGGACAATTTTAGAATGCAAAGCATTCAATCTGCATCATCACAATACATGATGAATGTTATTAATATGTCTTAGGTTTTAATATCCGAGGGCTCAAACCCAATGAAATTATTGTTCTATGTAGATCAATTCAACTCTGCAGGGAGGCCTGCTGAATGCAATCATATTTATTTAAAAGACTAACACGCCTCTTCTTGTTTCCTACATACTCATATAAGCCCAGTTTTTTCTATAATCTACTCAATGTCAGGAGGAGGTGTGTTAATCTGTTAATTTGATTGCATTCAGCAAAAGTTCCCACAGAGCTTGATGGATCTATGTAGAACAGTAGTTTCATTGGGAATGGACCCTTAGGGGAACTGGGCCCTGATTCACTGCCACCCAAGTCTCCAAACCTCATCCGTAGATCTAACATCTAAATATATTCTTTGGCAATTTAATATGTGAGTCATACTTCTGGTCTGAAAAAGTATTTTTTATAATCTTCATTTCAAAATCTGTCTGGTTAAAATAATGATATTTAGGTAATATTCTTATGAAGAAAAATGACAGAATGCAAACAAGCCTATCTTGTCCATATTTATAAGATTACTCAATGGCAGTTTCATGTCAGCCCTTTTCCCTTTCATCTTACCTTTCATATTTCCTCCTTATTTCCTGAATTGTGAATGATTTGGTAGGCTATTGATTTCTTTCAATAGCCTCATCTAAATCATTGACTCAGATCCCTCTTTTTCCTTTCAGTTCTTTTGATCTGCCAATGGAATTCCTGCTCTCTTCCTTTTCCATATTTCATACTGTCTCTTACTTTTCATGCTTTAAAATGCATCTGAGATGAAAAAATTAGTCACTTGGTCAATTACGTAAAAATGGCAATATTTTCTGTCATATCTTTTTTTTTTCTTTTCATGTTAAAAAAACTCAGGGCTAAAATTTTAGATACATGTATCTGGTCAATATACATTATGGTACAGTGCATGATTTTATGTTCCATACCATTTATTTACTTTAGGTATCTAACAAATAAAAAGCTGTTGGTGGAAATCCTTTACATATTAACTTTATGACATTTTCATTAGTACTGATTTCATCCAGCATTTTTTTCCATTTATTTATTTATTTATTTATTTTGGATTTGAGCCCATAATTGTTTTTAACATAACATTGCACCAGATATACAAATAGCTTTTCTATTCATAAAACGTACATCCTTGCATTCTGAGAGACTAAAAGTATCCAATGAATATAGCTGTTTCAAAATGAAGTGACATTAAAACACAATGGAGCTGTTCTTCTCTTTCTTCGTCATTTATTGTTATTTATGTGGTCAATTGGAATAACAATGATGTAAGGGATATTCTCAGCCTGTTACACCCCATTTCCATAGATTAGATTGACCTACTTTAGATCGACCTAACTCCCTGGGGGTTCACGCTAAATAGCTGTCAGCCGGGCGGACACGAAAGTTAATTACCCTCTTACAGCTTGTAGTAGGCGGGACGGACATTTAAGTCGGATTATCTGAAAGTAATCTAGTGAGACTCCCCGCGGGGATAGATCGATCTAAAATCTATGGGAATAGAGCCTTAAATCTGTTAAGTACTGTCCACCACTCACTGACCACATGTGTTCACTATCATAAACACTGGTAATGCTGGTCAACCCAATTATCACGTCTTCATACAACATTGCCTTTCTGTGCCTATCATGCTGACAGTAGATTATCTGTATGTGTGTATTTCTTAAGCTAATTTGTGAGCACACGAATACACCTACACACATGTGATGTCTTTCCAGGCATATGTGAACATGCATATATATATATACATACACAAGTTACATGGCAGAAATGTGATAGAAATGCCACAAATATGATTTTTTTAAATGTAATTTCAAGAAAAATGAAGAAAATCAAAACACAGAAACTATATGGGAGATTGAAAGGGGATTGAGAGGGGGACAGTTTGCCTGACAGATCAGAAGAAATTGACTCACAAATATGTACATAATGACATTTGCATGTACACATACCTGTATGAGCTCATGCATGTTTGTGCACACACACACATACACACACATACACACACACAGCAGTGATGCATGAATATAGCCATTCAGATACACATACAGACACATACATTTACTTTATCTTTGTCAAATCTGTATTTTTTTCTCAAAAACTCCCAGACTCTCATCTGTTTGAGTGTTTTATTTAGCTATGCAACTTTTAAAAATATAGTTAATATAAAGTGTCCACCTTGATTTTAATGAAAATAGGAGTCAGGTGAACAGTTTCAGACCAAATTTATAATGTAGCCATTGCAGTTAATTTCAGATGTGCTGTAACACACGTTTTCATTATTAAAGAAACCATCGCAATTATGGCTAGTCTGGTTATAAACATATTAAGGCTTTATTACTAATGATGAAATAATGAAGATGTCTTGTCATTATTCAAGGCAGATTGGCCTGTTGTTATGGCAACACATGTTAAGACGGTTAAGGATGTCAAAGTTTGATGTACGCCTCTCTTTAAACCGCGTAACAGTGTGCTGGTAGTGTAATTACATGTGTAGGCCAGTTTGGAAAGACGGGACATTTGATGATGATGAACAGCATAGAAAGTCCTCTGAGATGTAATTGTTAAAATCGATTCAACATTTTGCTGCAGTTTTACTGAATTAAGGAACTGGATTAACTCCTAAATGCGAAACTGATGACAAATATTTTTTTTCTAATTTAAAGATTAAATGAATATTTTAATTTCATCCCAATACCTATGGTACTGACAAGTATTAAATGGTAGAAAAAAAGATATATTTCATTTTCCAACTTGTATTCAGTTTCAGTTCATTAAGATCAATTTAATTCCAGTAGGATTTTCAGTGACTTACAAAAAAAAACAAAATGGAATGAAATTAATCATAGACAAAGAAAGTTTTGTTTACTTCAACAAAGAAACAAAACAGAGTTTTATTTTGGTATAATAATCATTATCTCTTGAAAACTAACATCTATTTTTCTAAAAGAAGAAAAGAATTGATGATGCACACTGTCCTTATTAGTTTTATTATTTTAAATTGTCCCAATTCTGATTCCGTGAATAGAGACAGAAAACAACAGCAATTACCAATAACTGTATAGAATAAATTAATGATGCTATCACAATCCTTGTGTTTTGTATTATCTATGTAACATTATGATCATTATGGTGAACTCCACCAGACTTCAACAGATGTGCAAGTGACACATGTGACCAGGTTTGATCACCTTTTCATATTTTTTTTAAAAAATTTGTGAAAGTCCTGAAAGTAGAACACAGCCCAACTTGTAATCAGATCCTGGAAATGTTACACCCCATTTCCATAATTTTTAGATCGATCTATCCCTGTGGGGAGTCTCACTAGATTACTGTCAGCTTGGCTGGCTTAAGTGTCTGTCCCGCCTACTAAAAGCTGTAAGGGGGTAATTAACTATGGTGTCCGCTCGGCTGACTGCAATTTAGCCTGAACCCCCAGGGAGTTAGGTCGATCTAAAACTTAATCTTTAGATCGATCTAAATCTCTGGGAAAGCACCCTTAGATGTATATGGTGTCATGAATGATTAGCATTTTCAGCACTAATGTCTTTATATTCAATAAATCAATTATATAAGAAATTGGGCTTTTGCAAAAAGAAAAGTTGTTTTTACAGCCACAAAGTGAATTTTGAGATGGTAGAGCCATAAATAACTAGATTTTTTGAGAACCTTGCCATTACTGCTCTCATTGAAGTTCTATGTAATATATCATATTTGTCAGCTTTGAGATGAGAAAACTTTGTCTGAAAAATGATGTTCTCTCCACAAATGATAAAATTTTAGACGGCTATTGCTGTCTTGACAGTGATGTAAACTTTGTGATTTCACTTCAGTTGAAATGTGATGCCATGCAGGGACTGAAAAAGTAATTGTTTGAATTGATCTGAATATAGTTTGTAACTCTTATGTAAATTTTCATTTCAGATTTAAAGAAAATGCTGTTCTGTATGGTTAAAAACACAAAGGGTTATTGTTCTTTTTAAAATAATAAACTTTCAAATTTCTAATATAAATGGAAATTCATAAACTTATTAAGCAATAAGAATTTGAGTAATATTTTTTGGTTTGCTTTTGGTTTAGTATGTATTTGCCCTACATATCAAACCAAAAG
>NW_019776054.1:21915-36859 GCF_001039355.2 Lingula anatina | reverse complement strand
CCCCCCCCCCCCCCCCCACCACCATTAACTTGTTTTTCTGCCAGTGAACTACCCCTTATTATATGAGTATGTATACGTCAAACACATATCAAATTAACAATATGAAATCAAATCTATATTAAAATTGTTTCACCAAAAAAATCCAATAGCAGTGATTGAACAAATGTGCACGTGCAACTTATCAGAGACCTTTACTCACATAAAACTGATTACTGATAATTTATCTAAAATAAAAATTTTAAAAAATGAGGCGTTTAAATTTATGTAGAAAGTGCTTAATATAATTATATTTTAGATAGCAATCATTCATCAACCCCTGCTAATGTCTTGTCACTTACTTACATATAATTATTATCAAATTTATGCACGTGGCCTTATGCCACATATATTGTAATGAGACCCTGTACAAATAGGAAGGTTTGATATCAGGATGACCATCTTAAACTTTCATCTGTCACTCAATTATTTATTGTCTCATGTGATGCCATATAAGGTTTGCTGAATAATAATATTTAAAATAATATTTTATGTCTGCCTCCAGTTTTCATGGCCATTGGTTTGTTTGCTAGAGGACATGATATTAGGAATATCTCTAAATTTATTTATTTATTTGCATTGTGGTAGACTAGTATGCTATCATAAAGACTATTTAGGTGACTTAACAAAATAAGAATAATGCCGATCATTTAAAAAAAGGTCTTGAAAGATTAATTACCTTGTTTTGTAATGAAGTACCACTAACAACATTCCTCATGTCACCTGTGTGGCTTTCACTTTCACCAACTCCCCCCCCCCCAATCCCTTCCCGCTCCACCTATTAGAACCCCAAATCTTAAACCCACTTAAGCAACATAGTGACACTGCATTAAAATACTGGTATAAATATATACATCAGGTAAACTTAGGATTACCATCTGCTGGACCTGACAGTGGCGACTTGAGAGTTGTTATACATGGAAAATGTGACCTCTTATCTATATAGATGTCCACTCAAATTGTGAAGTTTATTACAGCTTAAGGTCAAGGGGGACATTGTTAAATTGAAAGAAACTATTGTTACACAGGATTTGGCATGTCATCCATTGATTGATAATGGGCTCCGAGGGTTCCCCTTTCAGAAGAGAACTCAAGTCAGATAGTGGTCTTTGATACTGAAACTTTTTGTTCACCTTCAAGTGGGATAAGTCTTCAGCTTAAATGAATATGCTAATGGACTATTTAACAAAAAGTATGAAATGGTTATATGAAATGAAATATACAATGGTTTGATAAAGAACTGAAGTAGCCCAAATATTTGGTCCCTAATAAGTTCAGACCAGTTTTGTGAAACAGACCCCCTGTTCTCAAATTACTTGGTGGTTACTGTAATACATGTGTTGAACTGCTTTCCAGTCTGAAGTTGACCAAGTGTGAACAGAAGATGGTGTTAAAGCCCCCTTTACATTGGATGACATCCTTTCTGCATCCTGTAGTATGCCCCCATTTGAGAGTAAAAAAATTATACTTTAAGTGGCAACAACTGACCGATCATCGAGCATTCATTCTGCAACCAAAGCAATGCTTGTGCCTCCTTTCTATGACCACAGCGATGCCAGTTTCTTGTTCACCCAAAGGATGCTGAAAGGATGCTGTCCAGTGTAAAGGTGGTTTTGAATAAAAACAAGGGGCTAGGAAATCATTATGCTATCCTTCTGACCTTTGAATACAGAAGCGCATCCTATTCTTTAACAGACCAAAGACATGTAACTGGCAGACCCATTACATTTACTTATGGACAAAACTTTTTTACACTTCATATTTTCTATATTATTATCATATTATTGGCTTTTGGATGCGTCCATTTGTGCTGGTGATGATTTCCAATTTCATTTTAAAAAAACTCATCTAAAATATCTATTCTCTGAATTTGCATCTATAGTTACACAATTTAACCACTTTCACCATTTTCACAAATATTTTTATGTGCCATCCTGAGCTCTCTTTTTGGCAAGTTCTCTGTGACTCTAATATGAACAAAGATGAATGATACATCTTATGTCCTTTTTATTGTTATCTCAATTTTAATGATAATTACATTATTAATTTCTGTTATAGGCACAGTGATAGGCCTGAACTATGCTCACAATTGTGCAAGAAAGAAGACAATATATGTCTGTGATGTTTAATTTTTGTCAATACTTATTTACATTTTTCTTGATTAAATTATGTCAATATCAGTTTCTTTCTCTTTGATACCATGTAAAGACCCCAGACTATCAACTGTCAGAAATTATGTAACTGAAATGACATATTGTGACAGAGCCTTCATCATTCTTATTTATCCCAGCTGCCTTCATTTTTTTTTTTTAATTCTAGGTCATTTTTACCTGTACATAAACATATACATATATACATATATAAGGGAATAAAAAATTAAATTAAATTAAATATAATACAATAATCTTAATTTTTTCTTCAAACTCTCTTCTCATTTTTTGTTTTTTATTATTCTTTCTCTTCTGCAAATGCTGTCAATATATTTTTCACTATCACATTAATTCACTTTAATTAGACTAATTGGCCTCTGACTCTAAATTATAATTATATTTTACATCTCCTCTGCTTTTGTTACTTCCAATGTTTTCCTTTTCTTTTGGACTTATGTTTCCTTGCATTGCTTTTTTTTCTTTTTCTACTCCCCATTCTCTTTTCAATCTTTCCTTGTCAAAACCATTTCCAAACTGGTCTGACAATTACATAATTCATCCAATTTCTGTTTTTTTTTGTTTTTTTTTTTTATGTGCTGTATTCTCTCCAAAACCCTGTCCTCCTATTATTATTATCCGCACATTCTTTTTTCATTTTCTCCATTTCATCATTTTTCCCTTTTGCTTTTTTCCTTGTCAAATTCATAATCTACAGCGTGTTTCCCGTCTACAATTACGCTATTATCTGATGCTGTTATTCCAATTAGACTGGTCAGTCAGCGCCTTAGTGACGCCAGCCAGTGCTCTCAGTGGGAAGTACATTTAAGATGACCAGGGGTCACTTCATATACTGACCACTTGACCACTCTCTGGACATAACCCTCTCACACAGGCCTCCTTGTTGGTTTCTTTATGTTGACCATATCAACTTCAAGGCTAAAGCCTAGATTACATTTACACGGGTGTCATGTGTTGAAATTGTCCGTACAAAATTATAAGGAGCTAAGAGTTACGCCGAGTATGTCTACATTACGTGGCTGTAAGTCAGTACAATTCGTGCAATTTCACTGGCCACCGTTCAAAAAGGGTATTATGTGCACCGTACGGGCATTGCATTTCAAATGTAATCGTAATCTAGGCTTTACAATGCTTATTTGACCCTTATTATAGGAAATCTAAATTCTCCTAGTAATTTAAACAATTTTTTCTCAAGCAACAAGGCTTACATTGTCTGAATTAACCTATTCATATAATTACAATCCATGAACTCATTTTAAGTGAATTCTGTGAATTCCAAGCAATTTCCACTCATGATGGTATAATTAATAGATTTAGATCTAGGAAACAAGCTTGTATGTCTTGATTTTCTTAACATTAGTCTTTATTGGGTATACATTGATGATAAAGAGATTTTTTTTTTTTTTTTTTTTTTTGCTCTATGAAGGTACACAATGTATTAATACAGCATTAATACCACAAAAAGACTTGCTGTTGCTGATGGCATATAAAAGTAGTTGATAGAGTATGGAAATAATTCAAATAATTGATAACAACTCACATGCATCATTTAAGGGGTCTAGGATATTAAAAANCTTTATTGGGTATACATTGATGATAAAGAGATTTTTTTTTTTTTTTTTTTTTTTGCTCTATGAAGGTACACAATGTATTAATACAGCATTAATACCACAAAAAGACTTGCTGTTGCTGATGGCATATAAAAGTAGTTGATAGAGTATGGATATAAATTCAAATAATTGATAACAACTCCCATGCATCATTTAAAGCAGATTAATCAAATATTCAAAAGTGATTATCCCATAGCATTATCATTTTCACCTGTATATTAATCATGCTTGGGTTGCTTTAGACAGCTGGGAAAATGCCAAATGGCTGATTCAAATTTTTTTCTTTCTTTTTTCATGAATCTGACAGAATTTTATTAAAAGTATTTTCTTTGGTATCTTAAGCTTAACACATTATTCTAATAACATATAAACATTTTACAGATTTTTTTGGTTTTTTTTACACCATTTACCAATTTCTCTCTTTCTACTAATCTTTCAAACACATCAAAAAAAGAAGTCTGTGGACAGTTAATGTTCCCAAAAGGTATTTAATATAGACAAAACTCATAAAACAAAATAGACAAAAACTCAAAATCCTACTTACAAAATGGTTGATGCTCAATATCTCTCCACTTCACATTACGGATGACTGAAGTGAATCAGAAAAATATTTTTTTCTTTCCTTTTTAAGTTATTCACTCATTTATTTATTTTTTAATATTTTTTTTCATTTCTTCAGTTTTTTTATTTTGTTTTGTCATAAGCAAGCAGCTGTTGGAAGAGGGTAAGTCAATCATTTGCGTGCACTTTTTGTTGAAGTTGGTCCAGAAAACAGATCTTTCTGCGAACTAATTATGACAGCAGCTATGTGCCCGAAATGCATGATGCTTTGATGTTTGGGTTATGCAACATGGTCGGGCTCTTTTTATGACATGAGAGAGACCATCTCACTTTTTATTTCCTCTTTTGTCCCCATCACAGAAGAAAAAGAAAGAAAAAACATCTTTGTCAATGATGAAAGGCAATATTGTAATTCAGAAGTCCAGGGAGATTGCCTGGATAAATATGGGAGTCTCTTTGTCTCAAGAACTAACAAATGAATCCCAAGATTCCCCTCCCCCCCCCCCCCCACCCCCTTGCGCCCAATTTTAATATCTTAGTAATACATGCTAAATGTTCTCCTGGTTAACTTTGAAAATATTCTTGATTTACTAACACTTTTTAGAAGACAAATTAATTCAGAAAATGTGGCTTTTTTTGTTCTCAAGTCAACCCACAATTTTATTGTGAGAGGGCTCTCTCCCCCCTCCCTCCCCCCTGTACTTTTTATAGGGGCAAGATCCACTAGAATTTAATTTTCAAGATTTTGAACCAATTTAATTGTTTTTGCAGATCTTGATTAACTGCGGCTTGGCATGGTGACTATATTCAGAAAAAAAATCTTGGTAGAATTGCAAATGAAGAGCTTCCACAGATGGGCCATCTCTGTGACATAACAAAATACCTTTGAATGCCTGATGATCAATAGGAGATGAGTTTTTCCTATGAAAAATGTGGCAAGGGGCTATTTGATATGCTTGAAGGCTAGTTCTGTTTTATGCATTCTGTTAGGTTGTAAATAGGGGTCATCAAGTGTAAAGACCTTCCATCTGGATTTTCCACACAGTTGTGGAATTGAATAAATGCAAATTTGAAAAGAGAAATAGAAAGATTTTTTTTCAATTTTTGAGCATTTGACAGAATGAAGAGGTTTGGTGAATGATTTGGTGAATTTGCAGATTGGATAGACATTTGTGTCTTTCTCTTTCAGATTTTAATTTTTTTTTCAGATATCTAAAAATAACTGATGGAAGAGATAGGTAGGGGAGAGAGGGAGGGGGGGGGGAGTTTGGGTAGTTTGCAGCAGGGATATTGTTATATTCCATGGGTTTATTGTTCCAAGTGTCAGATTTTCTGAAGACTATAGGAACCAAGTTCAAAAATCAGCAGCTGTTCTGAGGGCCCGATATTCTGAAGGGTCGAGGGTCCATTATTCCAACTGCTTTTTAGTCCAAGGGTCCACTGTTCTGAAAGAGGTTATTGACAGCCATGATATTGCTGTTGAAATTAATGGAGGTTGCACAAGGTCTCAAACTGTAGCAGATTTCATTGCTTGTGATGTCAAATTATTTTTTTCAACTGTATATAGTGATCCTAATACAACGAAAAAAATTAATTTGACCGACGCAATTCATGCAGGATTGTAAATTAACTCGACTCGTGTTTTTTTATGTCGTTTTTTATTTATGCATCTTCACCACATTTGTTGCTCTCCTGCACCATTTTGTTCTCTGCACGCGTATACTTCAGCTCATAGACTCCTATACACATGACTTCAAAATAGCAGCCCTTCGGAACAAGTGTCCTTTGAAACAAAAGACCCTTGGAACAACTAACCCTCAGAACAACGGACCCTCGGAATATCCCGAATAATACCACAATCCTTATATTAAGGTGGTCAGTGTCTCTGTTTTGTTGAATATAGAGTGAAGATCAAGAGTCTAATTTCTGTCTTCCCATTTGCCTCCATACAGCAAGAAACGTGGTATGACAGATAGATAAGGAATAGGAGCTGACAGTTGGAAATTAAAAGAAGCCTGAACTAGCATCTTCCAGTGGTGCTCTGATTTATTAATTGGAAAAAAATTCTCTTGCAGGCAATACATTATGAAGTACTGCACATGCCTATATGAATATTACAGTATTGTTTCATTATTTTAATATTGTACATGATTTGTATATAGGATATAGGGGTGAGCTTCAATATTCCAAATCTGTAGGTCTGCTATTCTGAGGGTCTTCTATTCTGAGGGCCTGCTATTCCAAAGGACCCCTATTCTGAAATATGTGTACAGGTACAGATAGAGCACAGATAGAGCACAAAGACAGCAAGAAAAGTATAGTAAACAAAGCGCCAGCAGGCACTAATGTCGTAAAAGTCTACGTTTCTTGTACGTGGGGGTCAAGGCTCAGCCCTATAACGCAAATAATGCAAATAAACTTATTAACAATAAACTTATTCGGAATGGCAGACCTCCAGAATATAGGACCTTTGGAAAAGCTGTCAACTTCAGATCAAGGCTCTAGTTTTCAGAATAGTGGACCCTTAGAATAGCAGGCCCTTGGAATGTAGGGTTGCCCCCAGATTAGGAATTGTTTTTAAATTTTCTTAAGACCATTTTATCAAGATAAAACTTCAATTTTTCTTTCCTGACAGTTACACTTGTTAATATTTTATCCATAGACGATTTTTGTAAGCTTATACTAGTAGAAAAAATTGGAATAAAGATATCTTTCTTGAACATGCTTTTATTTTTATTTTCTGGACGTATCTTGTTTTAACTGTAGGATTTAAGGATAAATCTTCAAAATTAAGGATACACACTTAAAAAAAATTATTTTGCCTCTGAAGGGGTTGGGGCAGGGTAGATCCAGTTTTTTTTTCTCTTTTTCATGTGTGTGTGTGTGTGTGTGTGTGTGTGTGTGTGTGTGTGAGTTTATAACCTGGAACAGGTAAAAACATCAGCTTAGTTATTTACTACAGTTTGTTTGCTAACCTGGCTGTCAAAAAATATTGCCATTTTTATAACTTTCAAGATTGGCAAGATATTTCTTCAGTTTTAAATATATCTTCCTATCTAACCAGCCAATCACTATGAAAATCACACTTTTTTAAAGAGGGAATCAGGGAATTGCTATAGATTGGAATCAGAAATTGTCCACAAGATTGTTCGTTTGTAAATTGACGTTTTTTTTTTTTTTTTTTTTTTTTGAAGCAGACTGTCCGTTGTCATTAGGAGTAATTTCATGTGAAAGCATATAAATCGAAAAGAGGTATTCAAGATAATTTTGATATCATTTTAAGTAGTGCTTTTAACCAGCTCTAAAATTGCCATTTAGATAATTTTGATAATTGTGTTGGTACTTTTCTCCCCAAAATAAAGAAACAATGCCATCTGTATGGCACTGCACTTGAACTAAGTAAAAATAATTTATCTATAAGAAATATAGGAATGACCCTTTTGTCACCCCAAACATAGCTACTGATCTAAGACTTCAAGAAGCCAAAATTTTTCTCAGTTGGTGAAAGTGCTTGGGTCTCATCATCTTAGACCCCATTCCCAGATATTAGATCGATCCAAACTAGATCGACCTAACTCCCTGGGGGTTCACGTTAAATAGCTGTCAGCCGAGCAGGCACGAAAGTTAATTACCCCCTTACAGCTTGTAGTAGGCGAGATGGACATTTAAGCCGGATTATCTGACAGTAATCTTGTGAGACTCCCCACAGGGATAGATCGATCTAGAATCTATGGGAATGCACCCTTACTTTGCCCTCAGACCTTAATCCTCCACTCTGTTGCCTTACAGCTGCAGTTCCATTTGTGAAATTAAGTAGTGCCATAATTGTTTTTATAACAGCTACGGATTTTTGAGGAAAAAAAGGAGAGGATTATTTGCTCTGTTTTATGGTTATTTTGGCCTTTGGGACTTTCAACTCACTTCCTATTCTGTGTTAATACAATGGGGGTTAACCCATTGTTCTAATTCTCAACCTTGTTTGGGTAAATGCACTTTACCTGAGATGAATAACTCCTTTATATTTTTAACCTAATAGGTAAAATAATTGATTTTTATTGTGTAATGCGGTATCTTCTTTAACCATGGAAGGTGGGGAGACTTAAAATAATTTTTTGATACTCTTCAAGAAAGATATACTACTAAACATTGGTGATTACATCAACCACACACTGGCACCCTGGGAGTGGAGGGGTGGTGATTGCATTCACCATACACTGGCACCCTGGGAGTGGAGGGGTGGTGATTGCATTCACCATACACTGGCACCCTGGGAGTGGAGGGGTGGTGATTGCATTCACCATACACTGGCACCCTTATTTTTTGTTTTTTCATATAAAGAAAATGTCCAAAATGTACCCAGAGAGAGAGAGAGAGAGAGAGAGAGAGAGAGAGGGAGAGAGAGTTTTGAAACATAGTGTAACAAATTATTTGTGTATTGTTGATGGAAAACTGTTTCATTAAAATGAAAGTTATCCTCTACTATGGGTTGCATTTTGCCTATATTAATACTGTGTTAAACCATAGGTGCATTTGGACCTTGATATCTTTGAAAATTCCAAAATTGCCAAAGAAAAATATTTTGAAACTTTAGCCCCATTCACACGTACATGATTAATCGAGATTAAGGGAATCACGATTCTAACGCGCTTAGCTAAATTCACTTTTTTGCGTTCACACATGTAAATACGAAATCGCGATTTACCTTGCTAGATCTGGTAATTGCAACTGTGCTCGCTAGGGGAGTCACGGTATATCATGTTGATCATGCGCAGTAGCTGCCTTCAAGACCATGCTTTCGGTGTGTACGGTGTTATTGTTTTCTGTTTAATATTCTCATCGGCCCAAATATTTGTTTATGCTGCCACTGAGTTTTCAGACCATACTTCCTCTTGGCCATTTTGCTGACTGCGAAGAAACTTGAAATTGGGTGGACAGTTTGTTTTCTTTCACTTTCCAGTCGGCAAATAGCTGTATTTAGCTAATGATTCGTTTCAATTTATACCCGACATGAAATAAAATTTATTGTATTGTATTGTATTGTACTTTCGATAGAAACTATGCACGCGCCTTAAGTCCTCAACTTCCGGTGTTAACATCGATCCCGTTCTCACTAGGAAATTTTATATCGCGATTTAAGTTTACATCGATAGAATCCACCTCTCGAGTAGGATTAATTTGAATCGCGATTTGGCGTCTCTACTGCGTTCACATTAGAAGCTTTACATCGATAGAATCGCGATTTGGCACTTATCGCGATTGAAAGTGTCTCGTGTGAATGGGGTATTTGATGGGAAATATTTAGTTTTCACCCATTGAGGTGCCTTTGTAACATTTCTGAAGATTTTCAAAAAAAAAAAAAGAGGAGTTAGTGAGCAAAAAATTATTTACCATTCTTCTTCTTATTATTATATCGATTTATAATACAAATGGCAAAAATATCAGCAATAAAACAAAAAACGACAATGTCAGTTTCGGTACTAACTAACACTTAGCAAGAAACCTCCGATTTATTTCAACAATTGCACTAAGGTGTTGCTTTCACACATTTAAAGGTACAGACCCGTTAAGCAGCCCTTAAAAACAGAAAAAAATCTCAAGATAATAAAATTCTACTATGCTCCATCTAGTAAGAACAGCTAATGGTTTTAATTTAATAGTATTCTGACAATGTGTCTCTGAATTGCATTGTCAAGAAAAGATGACCACCACATTTTTTTAACAACTGGGTTTACACCACACCATGCCCTGGAAGATCTCAAGGTGCCCTTAAATGGGCATGTAACCATAGAGACAAGATGCCCTTTAATGGGCATGTCACCATAGCAACAAGATATGCTTAAGAGTAACCTCTGTAATGAAGATGGATGTAGGTATCACATATATATATATATATATGCACACAAGAAATTCAAGGTACAATTGGGACAGTTACCATATTTAGTCATGAGGTATATCCTTAGCAACGAGGTAGATATGGAAGTATAGCCCTATATCATTTTTCCTGAACAAAAATCATAAGAAGAGTGCCTTAACATTCTATTGCTCACGCTGCTGTAAAACACTTGTATCAAACAAACAAGTGAAGTTAATGATCAGAATATTTTTACCCCATTTTATCTCTAGCAAAATATAAACATATGAGTCCATTTCCATCTACAAGGGCATACTATACTTAATTATTTAACGCCATTATTTCTTGTGTTACATTCAATGTTGAATGTAGTGTTATAAACTATTCTTATTTCAATTAGGGCTCTTCTGTTGTACTGTACCTGAGACCTTTGGTGGATGAACCCAAGAACCCTGATTCCCATACCCCTGAGAAAATAACATCGAAGTTAACAGGAACAGTTAGTAGTAGCTAAAAATGGAAACTACAAAGAAACAAATGCAAAAATAAAAGAAATGAATTCCCTGGCAGCAATATCAGTGTGTAACACACACTTTTATATTTGTCTGATCTTTTTGTTCTTTTTTTATATTTTACATAAAAACCTCAGTTTATGACCACCAAGAAAAAAACATAGAAAAAAGAAAGCTTAACCCATTTTGCGTCCGATTATTATATTTGTATCAAATGACTAACATAACACCCCCATTAAGTAACTTAAAAAAGTCAAAAGAACAAGCCGTGTTATCTGAATTTAGCTCATGAATGGTAAATATATCCATATGCATTCCTGAACACAGATGCTCTGTGGCAGTTTTTAAAACCACCTCAGTATTTCTGATAAAAACAAGAACATTAAACCAAAGGAAAAGGATTAGTGATCAAATATTTTCCCTCAAATTTTCTTTTCTGAATTTCAGTAAGTTTATATAGTACTGGCCTATATCAAATAAAATCAAAATTATTCTAGAGAACTTGCCATATTGTGTTTATATGCGAATCTCGGCCCCGTAACTTGAAAGCATCGTGCATTGCGACTGAACGCAAGTGTCTCAATTCCATAACTCGCCCATACTTGCCCCATATAAAACACTGTAGCCTATATGTGATATCGCTATTCGCAATAGGAGATGCTTTCGAGTTCAGGGCCCTGATTAACTTCAGCGAGAGTCCCTATAGAGTTGGAGCGATCTACCTAGACCCTTAGTTTCAATGGGAAAGAGCTCATAGACATCTTTTCTTAACATGATGTTATAAAACCCATGAACACCAAACCAGCTATGTTATTTTGAAGAATCTAAAGTGCATTGGATAAGGGAGAAAATTTCCATTTGTTATTAATATTTTTTTTACAATTAAGCAGCCTGCTCATAGCAATTAATTCTGTTATCACTATGAGAACAAAACCAGAATATGACATTTCTAAAATAATGTGTCAAAAATTGTTTCGTCTCTTTAAGTAAATTTGAGATATAGACCAGATAAAAAGGAACAAGTTAAAACTTGTGATTAGATAACATACCCTGTACAGATCGACTTCTATGACAGAAAATGAAATCTACTGAAACAGAACATGAGGAGGCACCACCAGCATAAACTTATACCAAACAATCAATAAATTGATTTATCAATGAATTTATTTATTCATCTACTCTAATTGTGTGTGAATAAAGGGGCAGGGGAGATGACTTAAAACTGCTTTTGTGTAACTTTCAAACAACAGACCTATACCTCTCAAGGGATGATTTAATTTTTAACTTCCCTCATAAGCAAGAAGTGACCAAGTAGAGCTTCAACAGACTTCAACCATTCAACCACTGTTAGTGAACTCTTCGGGTGTTGGACCTCACTGGAAGAAGGATGACCCAGCAATGACCTGATGTTTTTTATCTCCTTGCCATATCTCTTAAGTCAAAAGTGTTATCACAGTTTAATCATATCCCAAAGGAAAAAGTAGAAAATCATATGCCGCATAAGCGCATATGCAAACAATACCTGCAGGTATGGATGGAAGCAAACTAAAAGTACACTTCACATTCCCCCCCCTCCCCCTTCTATCTTCTTGGTATTCACTTACTATTTACCAAAGGAACTTAATGTCATTATCTAACCTTACTCCCATTTTTTCATGTGGAAAAGTACATTCAACCTTGGGAGTATGGAAATTTCAAAGAGAAGGGAAAATTCATAGTGTGACTCGATAGCTATTCTAGAGTTAAGTATCTCGTTCAAGATCTTTACTTCGGTAACCCCAGTTGTGTGCGTGTGCATGCATGCATATCTAAAATGGATATATTCAAACACCTCCACAGAGAACTACCTACATGTAATAAATGTATGCCACTGACACAACTTGGATACATCCCCCTATAAAATATTCAGTCTTTAAGTTAATATTGCTATCCGTAAAGTGCACAGGACCTTCTATTAAAAGTACCCGTATCCTTTATGCCTGTTAATGTAATGGAAGAAGACTGTTATGCTGCTCAGGCGATGCTCCAACAAAAGGACCACAGATACATCAAACTGGCCGTGAGTGTGCCAGTGGCAGATGTAAAGTAATAAGCTATCAAATCACTCTGTTCACCCCCAGCTCTTGCTGATGCTGGTATCATAAATATTCTGGTTGTGGAGTACTGGCCATTGACACCTGGTGTCCATATACCACTGCTGTAGATTATGATCTGGATGATTGAGGTACTGACATGATTTAGACAAATCCAAATCCCCCCCCCCCCCCCCCCCCCCACCAAAAAAAGAAAAAAGAAAACATAATAAGAAACTGTTTTCAAAAATATCTCATTTCTTTTTGAAAACATTTTCTTCTTATGTCCTCCCCCCCCCCCTTTTTTTTTTGAGGGGGGAGAAGGCGAGGGGGTTGGTTAATTATTCAACTTGTTACAGATAAACAAATCTTCTGAATCCATTTTTTGCTGTGAGTTTTTTTATATCGATATTGAAGTTGACTGCCCCATTAATCTGTACAACAGCAAGGACTTGTTCCTAACTTAAAACATTTCAGCTTTGAACATACATATCCACTGTTTACTAGATAACACAGGCATTTGGCATACTTCATAGGCCTACCAGCACATCATAAAGGGTGCATACAGTTGCTTAAAAAATACCCAATCCGTTTTGTTGAGAGGGTGGCCTCAAACTGGGTCCTAGCCTTAATTACCAAAGCTGGAGACGAATCTGTTTGTCTAGTAATGGTTTTCAAAAATCAAAATGAATTTTAGTTTAAAAAAAAATGCGATAATAACCACGTCTCCATGTCCATCCCTGCATGGTGTAAAATACTTCTTTATTTTGATCCATCTTTGTATGCATCAGTCCTGGTCAGCCTGCCAATATTACTTGAAAAATAGACACCACTATCATTGATTTTTTCCTCCCAAGAACAGAGAACGTGTCAAAGTAGTCAACCAGTATGTTATTTTTTGAAGAGGCAAGTCACTTTGATTGTTAGAGATGCTTTAATGTCACATTATGTTGACCTAGATTAGGATGAATTCCAACAGATCGATTCCAATTCATTTAACGAGCCAAGATACCTTTTTGTAATTTAAATAGAGTGCTGATATGGAGGTTCTGGCTGCCATTACATAATTTAAAGAATTTTATCCCAGTGTCTGAGATATGACCCCATTTTTTTTTAGTAAAATAACCCATCACAAAGGTTGTTGGTGGTTTCAGCAAGACAGAAATATACATGATACCACTGAAAAGGTTTAGATGGAGACAATACGTTATGAATGGCTTGGAAAAGTTTATGCTGGTGGATGCTCCTAATATATTCATAACCAATAATAATAATACACCATCCTGATTATAGCTGACCAACTGTGATTTTTCTATGATGTTACATCTTTTTGATTGGTCAGTGACATATTTATATCAATTTATAAACATGAAGAAATAAAATGGAAATAGATCTTAAATGGTATAAAGTGAGGGGTGGTATTGCTGGGAAACTATTTGCTGCATTAAGAATTAAATGATATAGGACTTATGATATTTAAATACTGCAATAGCAGTGAAGAGGTGGAGAGGTACTTATTGTTGAGGTCAGATATTTTTCACGGATTATCCCTGCCATAACTTATTCAGCCCAGAGGTTTATTACATATAATCATACTATTTACTATCCCATCTGATACACCCTAGCCCATTTATAAAAAAAATCAAAAATAAAATAAATAAATAAAAATTAAGCCAAGAAAGAAAAAAACATAACAGAAACAAAAAATACTATTCAAAATCTGAAGTGAGAAAACTGTGATACAATGGACATAATAAGCAGGATTACACTGGCCAACATGTAAAATTTGAAATGATTTACGGACATTATTTAGTGCAGACTAAGTTGAGCTAGACAGACACCAGGTCTTAAAACACACAGAAAGCATATGAAAGAAATGAAAGAGAACAGAAGCTGCAAGTGATAATAATAATAATATATCTACGAATAGACTATCATTTAATATTTCAATAGATCCACAAACCCCACCAGCTGGTTTTGTATATTGTAACCGGCAAGGATCAGGATATATGTATGTATATATATATATAAAACAAAGTTATCCCTGAGATGATATATCCCAATATATAATAGATGATAATAATATAAGTATATACTGTCAAGACATGAGAATTAATTTTATACACAAAAAAAA
>NW_019776053.1:115029-127614 GCF_001039355.2 Lingula anatina | reverse complement strand
TAGTAACAAGGCAAACATAAACATAGACAGAAACATACAGTTCTCAAAATAAATATAAACATGTACATTGATAATAGTAATGTGCACTGTAATTAGAATATTAATTGTGAGCAATGTTTATGTCATTTTTTTTCTCTCAGAACAGAATATAAATAGACAGATAGTCACACATTGACAACACCATCATTGCACAATAGTAATGTTTATAAAGAAATAGAGTTCAAAATCTGACATACACATTGCTTACAATAAATACAAACACCAACAGTAATGACACAAACATGAACGGTAATTTAAATGAATGCAAACAAACACAGTCACAATATAGACATAAACAGAGATCAGAATAAATTTTGACATATACAGTGACAACACAACCATGCACAGTAACCAGAATGAACACTATTTAATTAGGTGATAGCACAGACATACACAGTGATCAATGGAGTGAAAATACAAACATACAACGTTGTCATTATATATATACATACAAACACAGACAATGACAAAACAGAATGGAAACAGCAATCAGGGTATAAACAGACACATAAGCTATGCTTACAGCAACAACACCAACATGCACATTTATAATAATGATTAAAAACATACAGACTGAAAAAACTGACATACACATTGCTCACAATAAATATAATCACAAAGAGTGACAACACTAACATTCACATTAATCAAATCAATTATGTGCAGACACAAACAATTACGACATAATCATACAGTGATCAAAATAAATATTAACATGTGAAGTGACAAGAGTAACATGCACCGTAATGAGAATGAACACAAGGAAAAAGAGTGAAAACACAGCCATACACAGTCATCACAATATAGACAAACACATTCAGAAAATACAGTATAGACACAGCAAACAGAATACATGTGTAAACAGACACATAGACATTCATTGACAGCATGATCATTCAGCGCAATAGTAATTTTTACAAACAAATAGAGTGACTAAACTGAGATACACATTGCTCACAATAAATACAAACACCAACAGTAATGACACAATCATGAAATATTAACTGTTCTTACAGCAACAACACCAGCATGCACAGTTATAATAATGATTAAAAACATATAGACTGACAAAACTGACATAAACATTGCTCACAATAAATGCAAACACACAGTAATGATAATCATTACAAACAAACACAGTCACAATTCAGACATACACAGTGATCACAATAAATTTTGACATGTACAATGACAACACAACCATGCACAGAATGAATACTATAGTACTATAGTACTGTGGTTCGATCTATCTGACAAGGGATTCTTGCTAAATTGCAAACAACCAGGCCGCTTAAACATTTAAGATGTCTGGCACGCCTACTAAAGCTACTAAACAATAATGAGTTACCCCCCTAGCAGCTTCAGTAGATGTGACAGAAATCTAAGCGGCCTAGGTTCATTTAGTGAGAAAACCCTTGGGGATGGATTGATCCTGTTAGATCGATCTAGGTATGGGAACCCAGTCAAGATGAATACAAACACAGTCACAGTGATCAGAATATATGCAAACACACTGTTATGTGTTTGTTTATATTCTTATTACTGTATACACCCATATTGCCACTTTATGTGTCTCAATATTTTTAATTGCTCTGTTTATATTTGGCACACAGAATTATATACTTGCCTTTATGAATGTGATGTAAAGCTGGATGGTAAATGAATAAGTGTGTTGGTTTGTGTACTGCATTGTACCACACACACAGCACTTCAAGGCACTTGCTCTGATGCCATTGCTCTTAGTTCTTCAGATTTGTAGATATGAGACCGATCAAGCACTTGTGTTAGATTTACTGCTTTACTATAAATCAACCATTACATATCCAGGTGGTCATGAAAATTTAGAAAAATTAGCTAGCCTTGATCAATTAACCAGATGAAAAGAATATGAAAACAAATAACTTTCCCATAGTGTCTCAGCAGTTGTATTATTCTTGGCTTTCAGTTAATGCAACTGCTCATAATGCAGTGACAATTGCTTAAATGCCAGCTAAAGAATTTAATAGGCAAGGGTTAGCCTGGTTTTTAACCCCTCAGGTGAGAAAAGTGAGGGGACTTGGTTGAGAGTTTGGGAATGCATATTATGAAGACAGCTAAATCTTGGTGCGTATAAAGGGGATGGTCTTTTAAAATCGAATGCAGCCCATTTTTTAAAAATATAAATAACTATCTTTTCCAAAATCACAATGATTGACTTGTTTGAATCATGTCTCTTACTCATTCTCTTTGTTATCTCATAGAATTTTAACAATACATTTGCAAGATCTCCTCCTCTTCTGTCTTTTCGAAATCCATTAAAATTTATATGAATCGTAACGATCTCTTTTTTTGAACAACATTTAATTCCTTCAAAATTTTTTCCTGTCCCCCTTAAACAAAGTGGTCCGAGCAGTGCTTCTCTGGCCTCAGGGAGAGAGGGGAACAGTGGGTTCTCTAATTCAAGATCACTTTTTTCAGGTCTGCAAAAGTCAATTGTTTTATTATATAATTTAAAACCTAAATGTCAATGTCCTCCAAGACAACATCAAAGTAGCAGCTTTGCTATCATCCACCATGTTGCTATCCCATTTGTTCTCTTTACTTTGAACATTCAAACCATGGATTACCTCAGATTTCCACGAATCAGATTGTACTTCATGCTAATTGTAAAGAATTTTTAATTGGTAATACACAATATTTTGGAAAATAATTGAAAATGCATAATTAAAATTCACAATCAAAAAATCAACAAAATCACAATAATATTAAATTTCTTTTATTCTCATGCTTCACATTTTTTTCATAATCGCCAATAGTTTCATAATAGTTATCACGTGTAAGTGTGCAACACAAATATACTCCCCTTATTTTCTACCTTACATTTGTTACATATTAACTTTGGATAAACAACAGAAGCTGCATATGTAAGCCTTTCAAAATTTTTCTTCTTTTATTCAGTACGCATATTTTGTTTGTTGTCAAGTTTCTAAATATACTGAGCTTTGTCAATGTGATCAGTGGAACAGCTATTTTACTCTTCACTGAAAATACAGGCATAACTGGCATTATTATTATTATTGTTACCATAACATTACACAGGCTTTCCATAGCTTTCAGAAGTTTTTGGTTGGTATTTTTTAATGTCACATTATAGGCATATATATAAATATCATTAAATAGTCTGGTAACAATCTTTTGTTCACAGTTTTATGGCAATAGCTGTACGTAACATTAAGTTGCACATGCTGTAAAGGAGATACACCTCCCTCCTGAGTTTAACCAGCATAGCACCAGTCATATGTACACTAAAAATTGCCAGAGATACAGCTGTATATATGTGCTTTAAGAGATGGAAAGGAATTAAGACACAGATATAATGCACTCAGCCTCCATTTAGCTGATTTTACTACATAACAGCCAGGCTCATAGTTGTCAATTTCTCAAAACATACTGGTACAGCTGTGTGGCTAAAATAACCGATGTGAAAAAAGCCTATAAAAAAAGTCAAAAGTCAAGCCCATGAACAAAATCTGAATCTCCACATTCTACTTCCTACATATCAGTTACACCTGTTACCTCTATTTTTATTTCAGAGATATTCAACACCATTTACTAGCAATATTTTATCTGACTTTTTCACTATAATGATATTACAACACAATGCTGTGGAACTTAGAATAAAAGACAAATGGCACCAAATATCACTTCTCTAGAACTTATTGCTGTTACCATAATCTCAATTTTTTTCCTCAACACATAAGAAACAAGATTTCAGGGCTAATAGTGATAATAATAACACAATTGCCATAAAAAATAAGTGGTTGGTTTAAGAATGTTCAATGGATCTCTAGCTCACACAGAGGGGGTACAACAAAAATGAAGTTCAAATATAATTATTTTCCTAAACATGTTAACATTATACATAACAAAGCTGATCAAATCAGACCTAACCTGAAAGACTGAATAAAGGGGTGTAGATATATTTTTCAATGAGTATGAGCAACGTAATAGCTAAAGGGAGACAGAGACTAAGCCCTGATATCACTGTCACCATTAGTATCCTTTAAACTAATATAAATATCATATGAACCTCATATATAATGCACATCTACAATGTAACAGCTGCCTATCTAGCCAACATTTTGACTACATTAGTATCCTTTAAACTAATATAAATATCATATGAACCTCATAATGCACACCTACAATGTAACAGCTGCCTATCTAGCCAACATTTTGAAAAAGAAACAAAATTGTTTTGGACCTCATATTACTGCCTATGTCACAAACCTGCCACCACTAACAATACTACAAATTACAAACTTCCATCTTGGAATTCAAACTGATGGATGAATTGCATAAAGACAGCAATCATAACATCTAATCTGCAATGTATGTTTTTTTTCGTTTCAAGAATTAAAATTTTGTAATATGTGTATGTTTGAAAACTGCATATTTATTGTATATTCATATTAGTATATAGTTAATCTATGACCCCATTCCCATATATTTTAGATCCATCTATCCCTTTGGAGAGTCTCACTAGATTACTGTCAGCTTAGCCGGCTTAAGCGTCTGTCCCGCCTACTAAAAGCTGTAAGGGGGCAATTAACTATGAGCTTAACTAGTGACAGGCTAGTATCACAGCTCATCTCTTGGTTGTGTACTGGTTTCTGGAAAGACAACAAAAACAGAGCTAAGCAACTTGTAGTAAATTTATTGAATATTAACTATACCACTTGGAATACAATTGCCAATTGCAACTTGAGCATGACACAATTACATAATACTTATGGCTTTATTTTGCAATTTCAATATGCATTTTGTGGACAACTGATAAAAATGAATGTGCATGGGACAAAATATGTACAAAGTATAGCCGTTCCACGTTTCCTTTATTTGATATAAATCAACCAGGTTTGAAAATGTTACTAAAATGTCCTCAATAAAAAAATAAAGAAAGCTGATAGCATGTCTGGAGGCTTTAGGATAGTAGTTGAGTAATGACAGGACAATAAATTATAATAAAAAGTGATTGGAATTATGTTTGAATACAGTTTTATAATGAATGAATACGGTAGTGTGCCAATGAGACTACTTTAAAAATAACATCATTTTGATCGAATAAATTGAAATACAGCAATAAAAATCTTGGTAAAATATGAACTGTTCAGGCCATTCAACTTACCAAAAATATTGCACTTTACCTGAAGTGCTGCTCACTTACACTTCTTATCTAGTTTAACAGACTTGAAAGCTATAACTTTTACTAACACACTACACTGTTTATCATCAATGAATGACAGTAAAAAGCCTCTGTACATTTCAACTTTTCTTTTTACACGTGACCCCTTTAGTCTGGTGGGAAGGAGGGGTTCACGTGCAACCCCGTGAAAAACAGTGGATACCTATATTTTCTTAACCCTTGATGACTAAATTTTTTGATTTTTAGATGTTCCCAGAGTGAAAAAATGTCCCATGGGGTTTTAATTTAATGATATGTAACACCCTGTGGCTCAAATAACCACATTTGAAATAATGGGGGTAGGGGAAGAAAATTATCTATAATGTGCAATTTAAATAAGATATAAGAATGGTTTATATATTTTTATCTAGGTAAAGGGTTGCTCTAAAAATACAAGTAATAAAAGTTATGTAATACTGAACCATGTCTAAGTAAAATGGTATCAAAGGTCAAATGAGGTCAAATTTGAGAAATTTTCAGAAAAATAAAGCAATAAAGTTCATCTGTATAGAGAATGTGAGCCAACAACATACTTTTAAGGGTATATTTGATAAATCCCATCTATATTACAAATGTTTAATGGTCATTTGTGACTTAGTTTTACAGTTTGTGAGAATTATGATGGATATGATTAGCGTATGGGAGTATCAGTTAAATTTCAGATCAGTGGGGGTAGGGGAAGAAAATCACTCATAACTTGAAATTTAAGTAAGATATAACAATGATTTATATATCATTGTATAGCTAAAGGCTTGTTCTAAAAACATAAATAATAAAAATTATGTAATGCTAAACCATAATGGAGTAAATGGGGTCAAAGGTCAAATGAACTCAAATTTGAGAAATTTTCAGGAAAATAAGCCAACATAGTTTACTTATTTAGAGGATTAGAGCCCACAGTACATTTTAGAGTGTTTTGTGTAAGTTCCATCAATTAAGCAAATGCAAAATGGTCTATTGGTATTTAATTTTACAGTTTGTGGAAATTATAATGGATTAGGATAGGATTGATTAACATATGGGTACTGACACTATCAGTTCAATTTCAGAACAATGGGGGTAGGGGAAGAAAATCACCCATAATCTAAAATTTAAGTTATATATAACAATGATTTGTATATCATTGCATATCTAAAGCATTGCTCTAAACATAAAAGTAATAAAGGTTATGTAATACTGAACCATCTCAAAGTAAAAGGGGGTCAAATGAGGTCAAATTTGAGAAATTTTCAGAAAAATAAAGCAATGAAGTTTATCTGTATAGAGAATGTGAGCTAACAATATACTTTCTAGTGTATGTTTGGTAAATCCTATCTATATGACAATGCTTAACGGTTATTTGTAACTTAATTTTACATTTTGTCATAATTATGATGGATATGATTAGCGAATGGGAGTATCAGTTAAGTTTCAGATCAGAGGGGCTAGGGGAAGAAAATCAATCATAACTTGAAATTTAAGTAACAATGATTCAAATATCATTGCATAGCTAAGGAGTTCCTCTAAACACATATTAAGTAATTAAAATTATGTAATACTAAACAATTATGGAGTAAAATGGGGTCAAAGGTCAAATAAGGTCAAATTTGAGGAGTTTTCAGAAAAATAAAGCAATAGAGTTTATTTATTTAGAGGGTTAGAGCTCACAGTATATTTTTGGAGTATGTTGTGCAAATCCCATCTTTATAGCAAATGTTTTATAATTTTTTAAGACTTAATTTTACATTTTCTGAGATTTATCAATATGGTGGGGGAGGGGGGGGGGTGTAGTTCAATTGCCGAAAATGGGGGTAGGGGAAACAAAATCATTAATAGTATAGGATTTAATTAAGATATAACATTGATTATATATCACTGTGTTGATAAAAGAGAGCTCTAAACATTTAAGGAATAAAAATTGAATCATGGCTAAGTTAAAAGAGATCAAATGTTAAATAAGGTCAAAATTGAGACATCATCAGGAAAGTAAAATAGAGGTCAAATTTGAGTCATTTTCTGGAAAAAAAACAATAATTATTTTACAGAGAACTTGAACTTAGATTATGTTTCTTTAGGGTAAGTTGTCTGTTTCAATTATTTCATGGGAATTGATTTTAAAGTTTGTTAAATTTAAAATGCAACTCTTACAGCAGAGGGGTTCAGCATAATTGCCAAAAATTGGGGCTAGGGAAAAAATCTGTTCATAGTAGGGAATTTTTAAGTAAGATGTAGCTATGATTTATGTATCATTCTGAAGCTGAAGGGTTGTTCAAAATACATCAGAAATAATTGTTATATAACAGGCCCGTAGTCAGCAATTTCAAAAGGGGGTTCTTTTTCTGAAAAAGTGGACCTTTTTCCATAAAAACTTCATGAACCTGGATCAAATTTTACCCAGAGTGAACCTTTTGCCAGCTTTTCTTTCAATTTCCCACCAAAAGGGGCGGTTCTTTCAAACCGCCCCAAACCCCCCTGGCTACGGGCCTGTATAAAATTGAGACATGGTGAGGCTTAATGGGGTCCAAGATCAAACTAGGTAAATTTGTAGGCATTTCTAGGAATATAAACCAATAAAATTTATATTATTTATACTTGACTTGAACCTAAAATATGTTTTTTAGACACATGTCCGTCCCTATTACAAGGACTTGATGGAATATTTGGATTTTTTACAATAAGTGAGTACTGCAGATGGGATCAATTGCATAAAAAATGGAGACAGGGAAAGGACACCCTTCATAGTAGGGAATTTAATTAAGATTTACCTTAGATATATCACTGTGCAGCCAAAATGTTGCACATAACATATAAATAACACATTTTATGTAAAAGTGAATCATATATATATATATATATATATATATATATATATATATATATATATATATATATTGGTTAAGTTCATATGTATTACAATGATTTGATGGGGGTATTAGAGTTTGTTTTACAGTAGGTGAGATATAAAACCTATACAAGCTATGCAGATGGGTTTAATTCAATTGTCGAAAAAAAACAGGTGTAGGGGAGAAAAATCCATATCATTTGATATTTACATTATTTAAATGTTTAGAGGGACCATTCAGCAACACAATGATATATAAACTATAGTTATATCTTACTTAATCCCCTTACTATTAATGATTTCCTTCTCCTAGCTGCCCCCATTTGTGGGCAATTGAACTGAGATCCCCCTACAGTACATATACTAATAAGTTGTATCATTCATAAATATCAGAAACTCTAAAATAAAGTATTTAAACTCCATGAAATTTTTGTAACAAAAATTTAATTTATCAAAGATATCCAAAAATCCTAATTTGAACTCATGTTCTCTGAATAAAGAAACTTGACTGCTTCAAGTATGAGACCTCATTTGCCAGTTGCCCCCGTTTTACACAGACATCATTCAATTTTACATAATATTTGCAATTAAAATGTTTAGAACAACCCTTCAGGTATATAAGGATATACAAATCACAGTCATACCTTACTTAGAATACCTCCTATGAGTGATGTCCTTTCCCTGCCCCCACTTTATGGCAATTTAACTGAACACTTCAGAAGTACTGGTATCAGACATAGATCTAAATGCTGTAAAATGAATTCCCAAAACCCTGTTAAATAACTAAGATTTAAACTGTATTTACCAATCATACTCTAAAGAAACATTTTCTATGTTCACATTTTCTATATAAAATATTACTTTATTTTTCTGAAATTTTCTCAAATTTGACCTTATTCGTCCTTTGACCCCCTTTTACTTTGAGATAGTTCAGTATTACATAATTTTTTATTACTTTTATGTTTAGAGCAATCCTTTAGCTATGCAATGATATACAAATCATTGTTATATATTACTTAAATTTCAGGTTATGCGTGATTTTCTTCCCCTACCCCCATTGATCTGAAATTGAACTGATAGTATCCGTACCCATATGTTAATCATATCTATCATAATTTCTACAAACTGTAAAATTAAGTCTCAATAGATCATAAAACATTTGCTATATAAATGGGACTTACACAAAACACTCTAAAATGTACTGTGGGTTCTAATCCTCTAAATAAGTAAACTATATTGGCTTATTTTCCTGAAAATTTCTCAAATTTGACCTCATTTGACCTTTGACCCCATTTACTCCATTATGGTTTAGCATTACATAATTTTTATTATTTNCTTATTCGTCCTTTGACCCCCTTTTACTTTGAGATAGTTCAGTATTACATAATTTTTTATTACTTTTATGTTTAGAGCAATCCTTTAGCTATGCAATGATATACAAATCATTGTTATATATTACTTAAATTTCAGGTTATGCGTGATTTTCTTCCCCTACCCCCATTGATCTGAAATTGAACTGATAGTATCCGTACCCATATGTTAATCATATCTATCATAATTTCTACAAACTGTAAAATTAAGTCTCAATAGATCATAAAACATTTGCTATATAAATGGGACTTACACAAAACACTCTAAAATGTACTGTGGGTTCTAATCCTCTAAATAAGTAAACTATATTGGCTTATTTTCCTGAAAATTTCTCAAATTTGACCTCATTTGACCTTTGACCCCATTTACTCCATTATGGTTTAGCATTACATAATTTTTATTATTTATGTTTTTAGAACAAGCCTTTAGCTATACAATGATATATAAATCATTGTTATATCTTACTTAAATTTCAAGTTATGAGTGATTTTCTTCCCCTACCCCCACTGATCTGAAATTTAACTGATACTCCCATACGCTAATCATATCCATCATAATTCTCACAAACTGTAAAACTAAGTCACAAATGACCATTAAACATTTGTAATATAGATGGGATTTATCAAATATACCCTTAAAAGTATGTTGTTGGCTCACATTCTCTATACAGATGTCCTTTATTGCTTTATTTTTCTGAAAATTTCTCAAATTTGACCTCATTTGACCTTTGATACCATTTTACTTAGACATGGTTCAGTATTACATAACTTTTATTACTTGTATTTTTAGAGCAACCCTTTACCTAGATAAAAATATATAAACCATTCTTATATCTTATTTAAATTGCACATTATAGATAATTTTCTTCCCCTACCCCCATTATTTCAAATGTGGTTATTTGAGCCACAGGGTGTTACATATCATTAAATTAAAACCCCATGGGACATTTTTTCACTCTGGGAACATCTAAAAATCAAAAATTTAGTCATCAAGGGTTAAGAAAATATAGGTATCCACTGTTTTTCACGGGGTGCACGTGAACCCCTCCTTCCCACCAGACTACTTTTTGAGGTGCATTAACTGCTTTTTGAGGAATTCAAGCAAGATGTCAGCATTCAAAATCTCACTGACCTTGTGCTTCACTGTGGTCAGCACTTAGTGAACTTAGTGTGGGTTTATTTCTGGTAAAGTTTTCAAATATCCTCCTTGCTTCATTGTCATATTCTTCCCACTCAGCTACTATTCTCTTAGCTTCATTCAGCTTATGTTCTTTGGTCTGCGGGTTATTACACTGGAGTAAACAAAAGGTGAAATATAATCCCCACTCAAGTTACAAGTTACATTTCTTACAAAATAAAATAAAAATGAAATAGTGACTTCGTTTTTAGCATCAGGTTTCAAAAGTTAAATATGCTCCAGAACTTTGCATTAAACTGAAACATTCAAGTAGTCACAACCTCATGACAAGGCAGCAAAGCTGTCAAATGTACAGACAAAAAACAGAAAATGCAGTCTAGGAGGAGAAGCGGTAATGGTGACTTGTATCCCATGCGACCCTGCGGAGCTCAAGGAGCCGGCGGAGTTGACACACGCTGGTGGTACTAATGATAATCAAACAGAGCTGGTTTTCTAATTTGGGCTGTATGTCCATCCTAAGAATCATTCTTGTAAGTTAAAAAAAAAATAGTAAGTAACACAGTTTTCTTTCTATAACAAATGTGCCAAATGAACCATAAAATCAGGTTGATATCAGAGTTCAGATGCCAATTGAACATATCACCTATTTCAATATAGGTGAACATCATTCCTATGTGAACAGGCAAGATGTATGAATGATACACAGGCTAACACACCAGGCTTTGCTGTTTCTAAATAACAGTTAAGTTGCAAATATCACNAAAACCAGAAAATAAAGATGCAAAAATAGGTAATTCTATCAATTTTGATGCAATAATAAATAATGCTTATAATAGCACAGGTCGGTCAACACTGAATTTTAATCATGCACAACAGGTAACATGGTCAATAACAGGAGCGGATCCAGAGATATTTTCTGACAGTATTCCAAAGTATCTTTTTTATCCATCCTCCATTTTTGATGGTCTTCCAACAGAAAAAAATACATACCCCAATGTAAACCCAGAAGATGGTCTCAATCCATCCCTTCAATAAGATTACAGTTTCAGGACCATGAGTTCAAATTCACATAATGAAAGTCTCAATATTTAAAAAATGATGACAGTGCACAAAATAATATTAATATAATATAATTATAATATTGCTCAGAAGTTACAGATATTCAAATTTCATGAAACAATGTCATTTTTGACCAGAAGTGCTCGCACTAAAATGCAGTACGGTAAAGTCTGGAAAATTTCGTCACTTAAAAATTAATTAATATTTTTAATTGTGTAAATCCGACTAATTTTTCAAAATTACCTCTCCCCGACTCCTGGGTATGACGAAATTTTCAAAAATCCGGCCTTTGGGCTTTTATCCTTGGCTACTGTTATCTTTGACCCTCCTATATGGTGGGATATTTATTACTACTTCCTAAGTCATTTTCTGGTGGTAAATAATAATCTATTTATTAGTGCATCTCGATTAAGTTATATTTAACTTACTGTACCCGAAAACATGTCGAGAATTATTTTCTCGGTAAGAAACATTCCTCCTGATAGAGGAGAAGGATCAAGATAAGCCTAATTGCAACCTTGCACTTGGGAACGTTTGTTGCATGCAGGGCTTTGCCCAGGATTGAGTGTCAGGCCTTCTAAAATTACCATCTGTAACTTCCTAAAAATTTACAGGGAGTTAAAATAATGATCTCCCGTTGACGATCTTCCGCAATGTAAGTTCCTTGAACTAATATGAAAACTGCATTTTATTATTGCTTACTTCGCGAACAATCACCCGATGAAGATGTGAAAATTGCCATTTCGTCTAGCAAGGATCGCGAACGATCTCCCTTTGATATGATCTTACGCGAACAAAGTCCTGAGAATATTACGCTAACGATTCTCCGCCGAAGATATACCGTGAGCAGGGCAGGGGGCGGATTAACGATAAAATGAAAATGAATATTTCAAAAAAATCCAAAGTGCGTGTGTGTTTGGGGGGGGGGGGGGGG
>NW_019776053.1:97736-114778 GCF_001039355.2 Lingula anatina | reverse complement strand
TTGACGATATTACGCGAACGATTCTCCGCTGAAGATATGCTGTGAGCGGGGGAAGGGGGGATTAAAGATAAAATGAAAAATATATATTATTTATAAAGTTCAAAGGGGGAGGGGGGGGTTAAAATAATGATCTCCTGCTGACGATCTTCCACGAACAAAGTTCCCTTGAACAAATATGAAAAGTGCATTTTATTCTCGCTTACATCGCGAAGGATCTCCCGCTGAAGATCTTATGCCAACGGAGTCCGCTACAAATATGAAAATTACCTTCTCGTCTCGTTTGGATCGCGAACGATCTGTTGACGATATTACGCGAACGATTCTCCCCTGAAGATATGAAAATTGCCATCTCATCCCATTCGCATTGCGAACGATCTCCATGTACGAGCCAGGTAATCGTTAAATGGTCCTAAATTGAACATGGACATGAATAGAAGTGACGGGTACATTTCACTTCGAGATAATATCTTGATTTTTTCATTGTGTCTTCCTCATTTAGGACAGCCGCCGATAACAATAACGGCGTTACAAATGACAAAGCCGCGGCCTGTGACTTCTATTTGCCGGCTTGATAACGCACCTTAAGCCAGGTAATAGTAATGCAACTAAAGACAAAAGGCCGACGTTCCCGCAATTGAGAACGGGAATTCACATCTAAACCATCTATATTGTGAGTAACCGCTCGCAGGGGTGCACTATTGTTCCTATCTCCCATTGAGAGTGTTATCGGCAATGATATCCTGATCTTATTGTTGTCTTGAATCAACTGACGCATTACCTTCATGTTTGGGCTGGACAACGCGGCCATATTTGGTGACGAAATTTTCAAAAATTATCGAGAACCTCATTTTCAAGGTCGACGAAGTTTTCAAAGGGAAAAAAATTACGTCGGCGGAAAATCGTCTGCCGACGAAATTTTCAAGAACGACGAAATTTTTAAGACTTTACCGTAGTATCGAAGTAGCAAAGAAGCATTAATGCAGTAGTGGTGTGGAGCATATTTGCAGTAGAAATGCAGTATAGCCTACTGCGATGCTACTCCAAAAAGTACATAGGTTTGTACAGAGAGGAGCATTAATGCAGTAGATTAGCAGCATGATAGAAGCATGTTTCAAATATGCTAACTAGCTCCCAAATCGAAGCAGATTTGAGACATGTTTGCAGTATGATTGCAGTAGTCTACTGCGCTGGAGTATCTACTGCGTTTTCGTGCGGGTTGTCTGCCTCGTCAAGCCTTAATTGTTATCTTTTCCAGACGTTCAAAATTTTTTACATATTACCGTATTGTACATTTTACTTTCACCACCACAATGTACTTTTTGATACAGCATAACTTGTAAACCATATGGAAAACAAAACAAGGCAGCAAAGCTGTCAAATGTACAGACAAAAAGCAGGAAATAACAATGCACAAAATAGGCTACTGTCAAATCTGGTGCAAAAGTACATTATGCTTAACTGCAAATTCAACATCAAATTTTAATTATGCTCAACAGGTAATACCAATGTAAGTAAAATGTGTAACAAGCATAAGGCTTCAGGCACATGGAACTTCAAAGTCACACCTTGAAAATGCCAAAATGTAAACAAGACAGCACTGTTCTGCAATGGGTTTATTTCCATTTTTAACACATTTTTAACATAAAACAAAATAAACGTTTTACTGCCATTTTTATTAGATCAACTAAAAAAATTGATGAGATGGGAAAAATATCAATAGAACAGTGTTAAATGTCCAATTTCCTCCATTCTGAGATTCTGAACATAGTGGATGATTGAATCTGATAATCTGCAATGATATGAGTTTATTTCCATTTTTGACACTTTATTACACAATACATGATAACAAGTTTACCAACTTTTTTACATAATCAACTAACATATTATAAAGATGCAGGAAATGTCAAACAAACACTTTTATGTATCTTATTAGTTCAATAATGAGACTGTTAACATGCATAAGAATTGAATCTGAGGAAATGTGAAAAAACAGCATAACTTCAAAATAATGGCCCGATTATGCTGATTTTCTATCTCAACCTGTGTTTTAGTAAGATTGACCAGTATTGTTAGTATAATGACAATTGGCCTATCTGTTTTTCTTATATTGTGTTATCAGGGTTGCATATATGCTGAAAAAATCGAAAAAACAGCATAACTTCCCTTAAAATGGCCCGATCATGCTGATTTTCGAACTCGACCTGCGTATTATAAATATTCATCAATTCTGTAAGTTTCAAGCCAAAAGGTAAAACGGTTTTTCACTTATTGTGTTATAAGTGCTGCATATATGCTGAAAAAAGTGGAAAGAAGTGGAAGTTCTTAGCTTACATAAAATTGACCCGATAATGCTGATTTTCAAACTTGACCTGCATATTATGAATATTCATCAGTTCTATAAGTTTGAAGCCAAAAAGTAAAAAGGTTTTTCACTTATTATGTTATAGGTGTTATAAAAATGCTAAAAAAAGTGAAAAAAACCCCCCAAAATAAACTGCTTACTGACATTTTATATGATCAACTAAGAAAATTGATGAGATGGGAAAATATCAATAGAACAGTGTTAAATGTCCAATTTCCTCCATTCTGAGATTCTGAAGATAGTAGATGATTGAATCTGACAAACTGCAATGATAAAATGCACCAATTGACCCCAAACTTACAGAGATGAAAGATAACCTGAAGGGTAACACCTGCCAATAATATTATAGGTTAGGTCTGTGTAGTTTCTGAATATCAGCGCAAATAATTTTTTTTTCGTAAAAAATTCCCTTTTTTTGAAAATTTTGGCCTGTTTCACCTTGAAATAAAGGTCAACGGTCAAATCCAAGGGCATATTTGAAATCCTCATATATGACTTTCGGTCAGACTTCTATACCAATTTTTCCCATAATTCCTTTAGTTTGAGAGATATATAGCATTAAAGCATGCCACCCTGCAGAGCTGGCGGAGCTCAAGGAGCCGGCAGAGTTGACACACGCTGGTGGTACTAATGATAATCAAATAGAGCTGGTTTTCTAATTTGAGCTGTATGTCCATCCTAAGAATCATTCTTGTAAGTTAAAAAAAATAGTAAGTAACACAGTTTTCTTTCTATAACGTTAAAGCAATAATAACGCTTCCTTTGAGATTCAAAATTCTGCAAGAAATACATTGTAAACAACGCATGGAAATATATTCTATTGCATTTTACCACTAAAACAGTCCCTATTGTGGTAAAACTAAAATCTGTGCTTGTCAATAGGGCTTTCAATGCCTTTCTTCCTGGTCATCAAGGCATCCGTTGCAAATGACGTTAGGGTGTCACGCGGATTCCTGCGTTCATTCGAGACCAGAATAACATCTGGCGCAAAACCCCTGATGAATACGCAGACGTAAGTTGCGAGTTTTTGTACAGTGCGTCGGATAACGAAAAGCCCAGAATTGCACACATTGTAGATATAAATGCATTTTGAGCAATAAGACGAAAATATATTTTATGAATCTTATATTATTGTTATATAGCGTTGTTGTTGTCTGCTTTTCCTACGGTTTTAGGTCACCAGAAACTATCGCTCGATATCGCGTGACTATGCAATGTCAGAGAGGGCTCAGCCAGTTAAAATCTCTTAAGAGATTTTAACAAAAAACCAAACGTTTAGGAAAAAAACCCTGGACTAACTTTGAATGCAGGAATAGGGTCACTGACCATTGGTAAGTACGGGAAAATTGCCGTTTACTCCAGGAAAATCCAATTTTTGGCCAAAACGAAGAGTTATTATGACTTTAATGGTGGCAGTGCACAAAGTAGTCTTTTTTGTCAATTTTGATGCAACATTACATAGTGATTAACTGTATAAATACCACCAATTTTTCATTATCTACTATTAAAAATATAAAAATATGGGTATTAAGAAAATTTGATCACCACTGGGCTTCATATCCAAGGGAGTCCCACAATGAAAATTCTAATATGTGAAAGATAAAAATTTTCTAAAAAAAAAAAAAAAAAAAAAAACTGTATAACCCTCAGAAAATATTCTAATGAGACAGATTTTCCAACTGAAGCTGTATTTCAGTCCTATGTTTCTTTCCTGTAAGTGTGAGAAAAGTAAGTGACAAGGTTTTCCTTTCACGGTCACTATGGAGGTAGTGCCCAAAATAGGGTTTTGTTCAATTTTAATGCAATATTACACAATGCTTAACAGCATAATAACCATCAAATTTTAGTAATAAAATAAAAGTATCACGGATATTCAGAAAATGTGACTAGGCCATAGAGTTCAGATTCACACCTTGAAAATCCCAAAATGTAAACAAGAGATAACTGTACTGAAAAGAGTTTATTTCCATTTCAACACCTTTTTTACATAAAACAAAATAATCAATTAACTGTCATTTTTATATGATCAATTTTAAAAAATGTTGTCAAGGGAAAAATATTAATAGAACAATTTTAAATGTCCAACTTGCTCCATTCTGAGATTCTTAACTTAGTGAATGATTGAATCTGATGAACTGCAATGACATGAGTTTATTTCCAAGTTTGATACTTTATTAAACAATACACCATAACAGGTTTACCGTCATTTTTATATAATCAACTAATAATATTGTTAAGAAGCAGAAAATTAGTTCTATAATGAGACATGCCTAAGAATTAAATCTGAAGAAAAACCAGTCATAATACTAAAAAAGGCATAACTTCATCAAAACTTAACTGATCAAGTTTCTTTTCAAACTTGATCTGTATATACTAGTCAGACTGATCACTCCTGTGAGTTGAAAGGCAAAAAGGCTGATCAGTTTTCCGTACAATGCATTATCAGTGTTGCATATATGCGGAAAAAACCAAAATAACAGTATAACTTTTGTGAAAATAGTCCAATCAAGCTGATTTTCGAACTTGACCTGTGTATTATGAATATTCATCAGTTCTGCAAGTTTCAAGCCAAAAGGTAAAATGGTTTTCCACTCATCGTGTCATTGGTGTTGCATATATGCTGAAAAAAGTGAAAAAAAACAGCATAACTTCCATACAAATGGCCTGATCATGCTGATTTTCGAACTTGACCTGCATATTATGGATATTCATCAGTTCTGTAAGTTTCAGGCCAAAAGAGCAAACAGTTTTCCACTTATCGTGTTATCAGTAAAAGTGCACAGCGATGGCGATGATGGTGATGACAGATGCAGGTGACTGCTATTTGTACAGACACAGATGTGTCTGTACATAAAAAAAACTTATCAGAAGTTAATTATAGCCTTCAAAATGAGATTTTGTAACCATTAAGTAAATAAATTGCCGCATGTAGGAACAACAATCCAGTTTTACTAAAACAAACACTGAAATCTTTAACTTAAAAATTAATGCATCATTTCATAAAATATATTCTGTAATTATTATTACTAATTCTTTATGCTTACCAAATCAATAGTTTTGGCTCTTGACTTCTTGTCATCACTGCACCAAGTCTCACACCACAACCTAAAGGAAACAGAAGCTTTTCAACAACAATTCCTCATGTGAGTTGAGGTGTCTTTACTTTAATGTGCTAGATATAATGTTGTAGCATTTAATGAAATCTTTATAGTAGATACATTTTGAGAAATTAAAAAAAAAGTTTAAGGGGGTTAACTCCCAAGATGGAAGTACATCAAGTATAATTCTGGCTTTCTTTATCCTCAATGTACCCATTAATATTTCCCCAATGTTGAGCTTACTTATGCCCTGGTTTGGTAAACCTCTTGAAGCAAGTTAAAATCTTGACATCTCTGCTATATTTCAGGGGAACATTTGGAACGAAGAATACCAAGATATGTAGTTTTTTAGTGCACAAATTATTTTAAGTGTACTTTGTGTAAAAAAGACAATATACCAGAATTATCAATATACCTCATTCTTTGGAGTTAAAATTGTTTATATATTCTGCTAACTACATATCCAGTGGTACCTAAGGAGATTCATGTCACTGTGGAATTCCACTCACAGCCCTCAGTGACAAACATACAGTAGTATCTACAGTTCACAGGGGCGGATTTAGGCCGTCTTCTGGGTCTTCTGGAAGACGGTCAGATTTTCAAGTTTACATTGACGGGTATCTAATTTTTTCTGTTGGAAGACGGTCAAAAATGGAGGATAGATCAATAAAGATAATTTGGAAGACTGTCAGAATATATCTCTGGATCCGCCCCTGGATCACCATGGAATTCCACTCACAGCCCTCAGTGATATACAGTAGGTATCTACAGATCACCATGGAATTCCACTCACAGCCCTCAGTGATATACAGTAGGTATCTACAGATCACCATGGAATTCCACTCACAACAGTGGCATACAGTAGCTACCTGAGAAAAATTAAGTGCGCATGCTCATTGGTCTCTGGTCAGCTGACATTATCTCCGTAGATAGCTGATTCATTGCTGCTCTACTGGCCAATTCATTCCTTTTTCGTCTCTGTTTTGAAAGATAATAGAAAAGAAGAGCTTTTTTCCTTCAATCGCCTCTAGCCGTCATGCCTTCTTCACCTCGAGTTTAATTGATGAGCATGCGCACTTAACATTTCTCAGGTAGCTTCCGGGTGAATGGAGCCAAGATTTAATGACTGTACCCCCTCAGGGACGACGCGTAGGGAGGCGTGTGAGAGGCGGAGAGACTATTAACAAATTAGGCAGTTTTCCTTTCATGTACGTCTGCCATATTTAGGTCTCGGCTTTGTAGAGTCTCAGCTCTTTTCGATGTGAATGTGGCCTTTATCAACACCTATAACAGTCAGCAACGTAGACACAGCTTATCAGTAACAAATCGTGTAGTTATACTTTTTTCATACTAGATGATAACTTGACTGCAAGGATGACACAGAGACACATTGTCAATTAAGACAAAGAGGATTAAAGGAAGGGTAGATAAAAGATTTGCAGTTTGCTCGTTTTGAAAAGAGGCATTTACACCATTGGGATAATGTTGAAACTTCCAGAAATTTTCAGGTTTTTTCTCTATCTAAACATGAAATGGGTTTTTGCTTATGTGTAAAAACAATTGCCCATAAAGCTGTGAAAGTAGGGGAATACTACAGGGCCCCGTAACTGGAAAGCATCGCATATGGTGAATAGCAATATCACATATAGGCAACAATGTTTTACATGGAGCGAGTATGGTTGAATTATGGAATCAAGACGCTTGCACTCGGTCGCAATGCACGATGCTTTCAAGCTACAAGGCCCATGTCCACAATGTCCTGACAGCTTACCTAATGTGGTACTTCCTGCCAGCAAGAGGACTTGCCCAGTAACCAGACTTCCAGAACCTGACAGTTACAAACAGAGATGGAATTAGTACATGCAGTTATTCTCTTCAAGGACACTTAGATCTGTTTTCTGTGTCATTTCAAAGAACGTAATAACCAGAAAGCAATGCTGCCAAACATACAGACACTGGATGACATGGACAGACCCAATTATCAAATTACATACTAACACATACATACACTGCCCGTTTACAAATGATACCTGGTTAGCACTCAGTATTTAGAGGATGAAGCTAGTACTGACGGTTTTTGTGGATATTTCAGGCACCATATGTCATGTATTCCATCTCTTTCCTGCTATCCCATGTTTATTTACCTGAACCCATCCATCTCTTTCCTGCTACCACAGAATGGAGTGTTGCCGTAAGGTGCACCACCAAGGTCAAGGTCATATAACTCCTGAATATCTGCACCTGACACAGAAAACAGTTAGGGATTAGTAAAAAAATTAAACATAACGAGAATCCTGTGGAACAAAATAATGTTATGAGATAATACTTAAAACATTATAAAAAGTATTTTCTTCATGTATTTTTCTTTAAGCTTTGAGTCTAATGTATTGAGGTGAAAAAATGAAATGGCTGGAACTGTATTTAAAAAGAAAATCTGGTAAAACTGGCATTAAGCATTTTAGGAGGGAAAATATCCAAAATCTGGATTCATTGTTTCAGATATTTGTTTTTATAAAAATTGCTATTTTTAATGCAGGCAATTCAAGTTAGATTATGTACCTTGTACAAATACTAAGACAGCATCTCACTAAAAAACAAGAAGTTTTTGTAAATCAATTTGTGGCAACTGGAATCATAAAAAGGAGTACAAAGTCTTTTTACCTGATCAGCATCAACAATTATAATTTTTTCTACATCAAGTGTGAAGGTGACAGCACTTCTACCTGAGGAATCTCTAATAAAGGTGTCCTGATGCCACTGAAAATATATTCACTTTCTTCACTCGATTCCCCTCTTCACTAGGGCCTGAGAGGGAACTGGAAAACAAAGAGGAAACATGAGAGGCAAAAGAATATGACAGAGATTTTGTCCTGTGTTCAGCAAGTCATGCCATAGGGGTCCCTTCTATAAAAAACTGTAAGACAATTGTAGGAAACAGGAAATTTCAAGATAAATGTCCCATTCAAAATAATACACAAACATACTGTGCATACAGTAAAACTGTAACTGCAACTATTCTTCACAATCGCCCCAATAAAGGACAGTTAAAGGGATAATAACTCTTCGTATGAGATCTATATTTCACAATAAAAACATTGTGAATAACTCATAGAAATAGAATATATTCTGTTTTACCATAAAAACGGCAGTTATAACTATAAATTCTGATATTTGAGCTTGTCTTTAAACCACGTGACCTCCATTGATGGCTATACTCTGTTAAAATCTCTTAAGAGATTTTAACAAAAAACCAAACTTTTTAGAAAAAAACCAGGGACTAACTTTGAATGTAAAAATGGATTTATTAACCATTGGTTAGTATGGGAAAATTGTTGTTTACTCCAGGAAAATTCATTTTTTGGCCGAAACGAAGAGTTATTATCCCTTTAACAAAAACAGCTTAAAGCATTAAAAAAACTATAATATGAAAATATGTTATCAATAATGGAATTAATTATTCTAATTGAAATTAAATATTGCATAAGAAGCAAACAAAATGGTCATACATTATGTGTAAACACGGTAATACAATGTACATTTTATTAAATAACAAAGATTTGGTTTCAATAAAATTGAATACCATATTGATATATACGTAAGAATAGAAGATCTGTAGATTAAAAAAAATTAATTATAATCAAATATCTATATTAAAAACACACAAAATTACACAACTACACTGACGCTGATCCATCACCTGGTTATAAAAAACCATTAAAAGCCCCTGCCTGCAAATTCTGACATTCCATCAACATTACATTATCCAGAACATAAAGCTGGCAAAAAATCACAATGTGATGTCACCTTGATCACAACAGAGAGGAATATACAGATAGTCTGCTTAAAAAAACTTCAAACATGCACTAACAACTTAATACATATACACATGCCTGGAAAATTTTGTCTCGGGCCGATAAAAAAACCTGTATTGTCGGACCTTATGTCCAGCAAGTTTTCAAAGTGACTGGGAATGTGTAAATATAGGGAATATGTTGTTGTTTCTTTTCTGGGCGATATATATTTTACTTCATTCAAAAAGAGAAACAGGATCAAACTCCCGGGGAGTTCCCAGCTAATTATACATAATTAATTAACCTCAGTTTCACTCACAAATACTATTTTGTGACTGGCTGAGGTTGGGGGATTCCTGGATGATGTAATGTACAGTCTCGTTTTTGTGATACCCTTGCGCAACAAAATGGCTGCAATACATGTGCTCACGCTTTTTGCGGTTTTTACTGACTTGATCCTCTGTTTCTTCTTAATCGTGCACAGTACTCATGGCTAAGTCTTTTGATTAGAAAGGTGACGTTGTTGAACTTAAAATACTTTGTTGGTGCACAGCGTGGGAAAAATGAAAACAAAGTGTGGAAAAGAACCAGACTGATTGGAAGTTTTCTGAAATTGGAAAGAAGGTAGGCCCTGGCGGACTAACAATCTGGGGGAGACGAAAATGGTGTGTACTGAGTGTCAGAAGTATTATGATCAACAGCAACATAAATCTTATTGCTTTATTATGGGTTCTGATATTATCTAACATATATATCTACTTGCACATGTACTGTTTAGCCCACGAGTTGGAGAAAGTACACATGAACTTGATGAAGGCTCACAGTTTGTGTTTCTTTTTATTAAGAAAAAAAAATGAAGAAGGAATTTAGCCTCAGGCTGGGCATCCCCTATCAAAGTTTCCATTGGATGAAAGAGACTGTCTTACTGTGCTGTTTCACAATGCATATGTTATATTGCCAAAAAAAAACGGATGAAATGGTTATCTGATTACACATTCGTCATACTTGTATTGGTCTTAGTCCTTGTATCATTCTACTACACCTTTTTCATTAGATAAAAAAACTTGTCATGCAAATCATTTTTTGTCTATTTTTTTCTTTAATATATATATATATATATATATATATATATATATATATATATATATATATATATATATATATATATATATATATATATATATATATAATTTAATGCTGATAATTAAAAAGGTTATAAAATACACCTGAAAACAAAAATAATTTGTCAAATTTCAATTATTATACTTTGGTCTGAGAGATTTTGTTTCAGTCTGACAGAATTTTCAAACTTGCCAGACCAAATGTCTGACAGATTTTTTGGCCTTTAGTAAAGTCTGCACCCAGTGTATGGAAAACTTGGAACTGATTGAAAACTGCAGTCAGATGAAGGGACAGACTAACAAATGAACAACCTTATTCTGTTACTCTCTTAGCACAAAATCTAGATAAAACAAACTTAAAAGAGATGCAAAGAAACATCTATCAAGACACTTTTTTTGTCATACAGCCTCTGTCAGTATTAAGAAATGTTTTCAGCCTCCTCTACCTGCTGTCTATCCCAGCTGGCAAATTATGTTGTTTTAACATTGAAACAACGTTGAACCATAACGCTGATAATACGTTGGATAACCATTGAATTTGAAAGTTGACTCAATGTCAGATAACAACAATGTATCAACCCCCAGTTGTTAGACAACATTCTTGCATGAAAAGACATTAAAATGACCTGAAATGTTTTTATTTTTGGTACAAAACACAGGTACACAATTATAACGTACACTGTAAAAACATCCAAGTGCCTGCTTTGTCTGATTTTTTCAGTGCATTTACCCAGCGGGCAAAATATGCTGTTTTAACATTGAAACAACGTTGAACCATAACGTTGATAAGACGTTGGATAAACATTGGATTTATCAAAATTATTGCAAGATAACTGGCAAATGTGCCAAATGAACCATAAAATCAGGTTGATATCAGAGTTCAGATGCCAACATATCACCTATTTCAATATAGGTGAACATCATTCCTAGGTGAACAGGCAAGATGTATGAGTGATACACGGGCTAACACACCAGGCTTTGCTGTTTCTAAATAACAGTTAAGTTGCAAATATCACAATCTTAAAAATAAGCCAAAAGTCACATCCAGACAAATTCTTTACCTACTACACACAATTCAAATTTTAGGGTGACCAAAAATTCTTTATCCTTCATCTCTACACTAGAATATAATATACACACTTAATCTCTTCACTGAAATAAAACATACACACTTCATCTCTATGCTGGAATACAACATACACACTTCATCTCTACACTGGAATACAACATACACACTTCGTCTCTACACTGGAATACAACACACACACTTCGTCTCTTCACTGGAATACAACATACACATTTCATCTCTACACTGGAATACAAAATACACACTTCATCTCTACAACATATATACGCTTCAGCTCTACACTGGAATACAACATACACACTTCATCTCTACACTGGAATATAATATACACACTTCATCTCTACACTGGAATACAAGATACACACTTCATCTCTACACTGGAATACAACATAAACACTTCATCTCTACACTGGAATACAACATACACACTTCATCTCTACACTGGAATATAACATTCACATTTCATCTCTACACTGGAATATAACATACATCCTTCATCTCTACACTGGAATATAACATACACCCTTCATCTCCACATGTTCTTGAAGAAAAGTGTTATTTTCACAATATGGAAATATGTTTTACCTGGATAAAGAATCTCATAACCCCTCCTCTTGTCTCCTACTCCTCCCAACAAATCATCTGACCCCTGCCCTGGCTTCTTGCTTACCTAAAAACAGATCACAATGAGAGAGCAGTTATTCTGAAAATAAGCAGATCACAATGAGAGAGCAATTATTTTCAAAATAAGCAGATCACAATGAGAGAGAGCAATCATTTTGAAAATAAGCAAATCACAATGAAAAGCAATCATTTTGAAAATAAGCAAATCACAATGAGAGAGAACAATCATTTTAAAAATAAGCAGATCACAATGAAAAGCAATCATTTTGAAAATAAGCAGATCACAATGAGAGAGAGAGCAATCATTTTGAAAATAAGCAGATCGCAATGAGAGAGCAATCACTTTGAAAATAAGAAGATCAGAATGATGGAGAACTTAGAATGGAACTTAGAATGGACTCTGGTTACTCTCCGAGTACACATATCCACTTTGAATAATCTGCATGTACATATATGGCAATACCTCATAGATGATATAGTTTATATTTTGTGAAGCAAGTGCTTTACACACCTCTGAAACAGGTCAACAAAGCAAGCTTACTGAGCCTTATAAACATAAATTCTGTAAATATGAATAATACTTGAGAAAATATTTTATAATTAAAACTGAAGAAGCTGGTAGGAATAATATGTTTTAGTTTGATCTTTATCTGGTTTGGTAGTAGTGTAACAGTATTTTCTGTTTTTAAGTAGTACCTAGAACAGCAGAATCATTCTGTCAACATAAATTTTCCACAAACCCATGAAAGTCACCACCCTCAGCACTACCCACCTTGACTTTGATGATTTTACTGAGGAAACTGTTCATGACAATAGTAATGTTAGGTGAATCTGGTGGAGAGTCTGTCCTCTCATGGCTAGAGGAGGAAAACGTAGAAGATGAACAGTATATAAAGAACCATTATAGCCTTCATTAACTTTTCCTAGCAAGGTTAAAACATTTAGTCTCAACAAAGCAAAATACTAAGTAATAACATCAACTGGCCGACTTGTTAGTCCAAGGCACTGAAAATGACTCCAGAACACAGAATCATACGTAACTTGAAATTAATACATAATGTACTTGATATTTTCATCGAATTTAGGACATCTACAGCCCAAGACAATAACTTACACCACATTAACTTTAGCAAATAAAGGTGATTAAGAACAACTCTACTATGGCAGCACAAAGTGGTAACTAACCTTGCTATCTTGTAGATTTCCTCTGAACGTTCATGTCAAAGTTGTAACATCCAAGCCCCTGGCTTAGCTTTCAGTTGGAAATAACCCTAAAATAGTGATTTAAGGCAAGTTAATATTTCAAGCATTTTGTCAATTGCCAGAATTATTCAAACGAGAAAAACTAACAATAGTGACAGCACAGAAGAAAATGTACAATGCAATGTCTGCACATAAAAAGAACCCCTGCAAAATTGAAGAAAAAAATGATCCACTAATAACACTACATCTAATTTGTGTCTGAAGTAAGTGAAGAAGTTTTAAAAACAATAAATGCCAATTACATGCATGTAAAAGAGTGTGTTTAAACTTTAAGATATCCAACTAGGTAAGCTTTAGTATCAGCAATATTCTAGGATGTCCCTTATACCAAATATACACAAAGCAACACATTTATGAGACTGCCATCATACCATGAAAATAAAATGTGAATTTTAATTCAATAATTACAGATAAGATAAAAAATATCCTCAGAGAAGCACTTTGCTATACCTAAATACATCATAGCCTGTACTCCCAGGTCACTTTTCTATGGAAGGTTTTAAACAGATTACTCTTCAGGGCCCAGTTGCACCAACCGGTCGTAAGTGAGGCGTAGCAGTTGCGCCGGCGTAAACAGGGTGCAAAATGCTACGCCCGAGAAAAGCCAGTTGCACCAAACTGGAGTAGTGTTTACGTCGGTCTTAACTTAGTCGTAAATTTACGCCTGCTAGTTAGGTGGAGTAAGTCGGTCGTAGCTCGTTTTCCACTATGGCTAGGCTGGCACAGAGAGAGTTTGATGACAATTATCGTAGTTAACGTAGATTATGTGGGTTGCTACTTTAATGTATCTTTTATGATCAAATACAGCTACATATTTCATGTTTTTCTTATTAATTCTGTTCGAAGCATCTGTCAGTCAGATGACTTATTTTTCAGATATTTAAAATTAATCAAATAATCAGCCATTCTGTGTATCTTTGTAGAAGCACAGTCATACCCTGAGAGTTGGTATTGTCCACAACCCCCGCAGTCCCAGTACCAAGTTGTATGAAGGCAGCCAGATTCCACTGAACTCTTTAGACTTCCAGATATCGTGAGATTCTCGTATTGCGACCTAGTTAAAACCAGTTCAAGCTGCCGGGAAAAGACAACATGGAACAGGAGGCTCAGTTAGCTGGGACTCCATCGAAGAAGGTAAGAAAGATAACAAAAAGAAAAAAGGAAACACCCTTTACAAAAATCAACACCAGAAAAGAAAATGCGTAAAACAGTGTATCAGCAAATGTACGACAAACAAACAATAAACACCGGCAAAGGAAGAAGGCAGATGAAACCTGCTTGGGTGGCCATGGATACGAAGGATCGCCAGGCCGCGAAATATTTACTGGATTTGTGAGTACCATTTACAATAATGTTTGAGATAAGACACCAGTGAAAACATTTATTAAGCACATAGATTAATGTTTATTTATGTGTGTTTGTTGTGTTTCTTAACGATTCAGTCAGGCTCGTCTGTCAAAATATGCCATGAAATTGTAACAAATATGATTGGTATCGATGACAGAAATTACAAGTGTTGCTCATATGTCGACTCTGACAGGGTTTGGATTAGTTTATACAGCAAAGAAAGTTTAAATGGAAATGGACATGGTGGGAGATACTAGTCTCATTACATGTACATTACAATGACTGGGGCGAAATGTTGACTTACCGAGGGCACATTACTTGTGCCTCTTACATCTGGGCAGACAAAAAACAGTATTCAAGACGTATGACCAAGATGCTATTTCTTTAGGCATCTAAATCAAGTTGTAGTTAATACTAGTGCAGTTGAAGATGATAGTCTAGATAATTGAAGTCGATCATATTGAGAAAAATGGCATTTATACTTATTTCAGCTGAGTTTTATGCTTATTTCAATTATGTTTTTACATGATTTTTCTTAAACTTGACTATCTTAATTTTATGTAATGTTGCTTTTTTTTTTGGTTGCCGTATCAAGGTAACATTTTCCTATGGGATGCCTGAACTGGAAGAAGTGCAGATGGAAGAGGAGGAAGATGCTGAAGAAGAGGAAATTAAAGGATCCAGATGATCCAACATGGGACTGAACATGTGTTTAGAGTAAGCAGAATTTTAATCAGCTGATAATCATTTGTCTTATATTAGGCATTATAGGTGCATGATTTCTCTTTCATCAATTATTTTTCCATATTGGCAACACATAATGTAAATTTTGATTTGCTTTTTTAGACCTTTAAGATTATGAGAAACTGCCAGTATGATGTCCTGAAGAAGAGATTTTTTTTACTTGGAAGAGGAACTCCATGGCTCTCCACCAAAAGACGAGGAACTTTTCTTGAGGGTCCAAAGCAGGGATGAGTTGGATAGTGAGAGACTTTTCCTGACTTTTGAGTGCTCCTTACAGGATATATTCAGTGAACTCATCTTGCCACTGTGACAAAGCATAATCTGCTGACTTCAAGCCATGTAGTACTGGCATGTATGCTATAATGCAGACAGATTGGAAGTCAAAGTGGTCTTTCCTCCCAAACCTAAGTTATATGCCTGATATTGAGAAGGAACCATTTTGGTCCAGCATTTACTTCTTAACCCTCATCCACAAGGAAATGGAACCCTACGTAAACCCTGAAACCGGGCCTCAGAGGCCCAGTGTACCATGAAAATCTGACTCCCATCAAAAAACATTCAAAAATCTAATTTAATTTGAGTAAATGACTATGATCTTGTAGTATGCATAATGGAGGACACATTGGCACTTTTTGTTAGTTTGCAGGTGAAGATTTTCATGAAAAAAATAAAAAAAAATTAAAGATTTGTATTTTACCACCCAAGGACTCCCCTGTGAAAAAGCTATTTATTTGACATTTGATTACCATTTCAACATCTTTTCTTTGAGGATACTTTATGAGGAATATATTGAAAGTACTTGAAAGTTTAATGGTTAAAAAATTGGGTGAAAAAAATAATAATAATAATAAACACATTAAAAAATAAGATAAATTAAAGATTTATATTCGAACACCCAATGACCCCCCTATGAAAAAGCTATTTATTTGATATTTGATGAACATTCTGACATCTTTTCTTTGAGGATACTTTATGAGGAATATATTGAAAGTACTTGAAAGTTTGATGGTTAAAAAATTGGGTGAAAAAAATAATAAAAAACACATGAAAAATAAGAAAAATTAAAGATTTGTATTGTAACACCCAATGACTCCCCTATGAAAAGGCTATCTATTTGATATTTGATCATTCTGACATCTTTTCTTTAAGGATACTTAATGAAGAATATATTGGAAATATTTGAAAGTTTGAATGGTAAAATACTGGGTATGCTATATAAGAAGAATTCAGTAAAAAGGCGATGGGGCCAATTTCTTGAGTTAAAAATGTAGCATTTTGACATGGAAGTGCAAAACCTACAGGTAGTAAGATGAATACTTGTTTTAAAAATATTCACCAAAATTTTCACCACCAAACTTTCAAATAATAACAAAATGTACATCTCTGTGCAAACTATGTAGAAAACAATGCTATGGTGACTGAATATAAAATAGGTCCTTTTCTTCATGGGAATCCAAATTTCATGGGTATAAAAATGAAGATTTTCATGATTTATTTTTCATTCTTTCACTCACTATTTTATCATCAAACTTTTAAATATTTCCAATATATTTTTCATAAAGTATCCTAATAGAAAAGATGTCAGAATGATCATCAAATATCAAA
>NW_019776053.1:44744-74347 GCF_001039355.2 Lingula anatina | reverse complement strand
TGGTGTAAGTGCGGCCAATTGTTTCAAAATCTAGGAGGGGGTTGACCTTGACAAATCAATGGGAATTAGAGCTTCTAGTATTAATGGGGTGGGGGATTTCTGTTTACCCGGTCAGCACTAGATCATATACGGCAGCGGGACGGAAGTGAGTAATCCAACATGGCGGTCCCTAGCGACGAGATGCTAAGGCTGATAGTCGAATGTTGTAGTGCCGATCAAAACACAATTCAATTGTTTTTTTTTTATTATTATCGTATAATAACTAGGAATATAGCATATAATTTTCATTTACTTTTTAATTTATCTTTTTATTTTTTAATCGTATTATACCTAGGATTTTGTAAACTTTGCGATTTGAATTAAGTAGCCTAGATGAGTTCCACCTCCTGCTAGAGTGCAAAGCATATGATTCAATACGTGATCCCTTCAGAGGGCAGCTGTCAGAGTTCCTACCCCTAGGCGACTTCAGCTTTAATGAACTTTATAATTTTCTTATGGGTGCTCAAGACTTAAATATTCTTAGAATGGTTATGCGTTTTGTAAATAGATGCTTCCAACAAAGGGAACAAACCCTCTCTTATACATTGCACTCTTTTCAGTGTTTGTATTTAAATTCATCGCCTGTAGATTTTCATTACACATCTTATATATATCACTTTATAAACTCATTTATTAGTATTATTATACATTTATCTAATTGGGTCTAAATGCGTTTCCACGTCCTGCAAATTTACGTATCTGTAGCTGGAGTTGTCTGTTTTACCTCTATGATTGTACTTCGGCCCATTTTTAAACACGTATTCATCTATATCGCATCAAAATCATGTATGTTTATTCATTTAGGCCTACTTGTTTGTACTCTGCTATAGTTAGATGTACTGTCTTTGATTGTACCTTATTTGTGAAGGTGTATCAATAAAGAATCCCTAGGGATATAGCATACATGTATATTTTCCTAGATATTTTGCTGTAAAACTACATCCTATAAATGTCTCGGCGGCGCCACTCGGAACTACTCGGATGTCTCCGCACTCGACAATAAGTATGGTTAGTATGGAGCTTGCGGAATGAGCCGAAGATTGCCGATTGAGGCGGCGCTGGGGGCCGCCATGTTGGATTACTCACTTCCGTCCCGCTGCCGTATATGATCTAGTGCTGACCGTGGGGGATTTCTGTTTACCCGACTGTTTGTTTACATCGACTCTCCTCAAGAAGGAGTCCGAGTCTGCGCAGATGCGTTTCCGGTGCATAATATTCTCAGACGACACGATGATAGTGCATGTTGAATATCATGGTAAATAGCATACGTGTTTATTATTTGCGAATGATTTTCACAAGTCTATTGCTCTGCTTTTTTGCGTGATTGTGCGATTCTGTATGAGTTCGTGGTCGAATTTCTGTCCGGTGATAGATCTATAGAGGTAATTGGGTAATAGTCGGTTTTACGGGTCCCTATTTAATTGTTAATAACTCGACCAATTTTGGCCCGATTTTCATAAATTTGGTATTGTTAGACTCTACAAATCTTTCTCTTGACATGGAATATAATTATTATTTCTTTAATATGTTATTAATGACGTTTTTAATGAGTTATTTCAGGTACTCTACCAAAGGCTACTTCCCGAATTGCTAGAATGAACTGATTTTCTTCAGTACAGTATACAGTACAGTTACAAGTACAGTATATATTACAAAGATTGTTTGAAATATGTTTACATGGCACAATTTCAGGTTTGATTGACGTGAACAAAGCCGGCATATATACTGATATGACCGACAAAGAGCTGACCACATCACTAGCTGCTAGCATGGTATATATGAAATGTCAAGGTAGGGAAACTGTGTTTGTACTGCTACTGTTCATGTACTCTGTTCTTTTAATTTTCAGAGGAGACAGACAGCACCCTATTACGATTTGGGTGGTGGCTAATCTTTCCTCACCTGCTGGAAGAGCTCACCTCTGCAGTGCTGTTAGACATTTGGTAAATATCATAGAGTGTTCTGGAATGTATCTTGAGATACAGTCAGTGCCTGTGGCCGTCATTGCCACTTAGTGAGCCTGGAATAATTAGTGTTGTGGCAGTTTAGGAATGTGTGTGTTTGCAACAAGATTAAACAGCAAATTAGATAAGTTTCTTAGAAGGCAGACCCACTGCATCAGTGAAGAATGTCTTCACATGATAGGAAGACTAATTTTTATGGACCTAGTGCAGCAAATATACAGGATTTCAAACTGATCTTTATGAAGATATTTTTTGTTATAGTTTTATAAATACTGCTGGTGTGCAATATTAGTCTACAACAGGGGAACTTTCCCTTTTATTATAATGTTTTCAAAAGGACATTCCACCTAGCACATCCAAACACAACACAGTCAGATGCATCAATTGTTGTGAATTATTTAATGGAAATATGTCAGCAAGATACTCATCATTATAAGATCTTGCAACTGAAGCTACATGTCACTTATGAAGAGGACAGGCTTTGCATTGAATGAAGTGCCTAGAGTTTGAACTTCACAATAATTATGATTAAAGAAACTAAAGCAAACAAGACCAGGTGTAGATGGAATAACTGTACAATTTATATTGTAGGTAGGAGATTGTATGTTGACATTTTGTAATGAATATTTAAAAAGAACAAAATCATTAAATCATGCAAATGGTCAGGATAAATTTTTATAGGTAGCAGAATGCCCTTTTTGTCAGTTTCAAGAGATACAATAGCTTGTCAGATTAGAACATTGGTGTACCAATTCATTAGTGGGCTAGAATTGGTCTTAAAGTGCAATTTAAGTTCACAGGTGATCTTACACGATCTTAATCTTAATAGTAGTCTTAAAATGGACTGAATCTGCTTTTAAGGTCAAAAATGATCTGATATCTACTTAAGTGGTCAAGCAGTTTCATCCCCTCACAATGGGGGATACCTCCCCTCACAATAGAGGACACCTCTGCTCACAATAGGAGAATGTGTAAGGGCAGACAACTTAATTGGCTGTCAGACTAGAAATGGTTTTACTCATGTTTTAAGATTACGTAAGACTATTTGTCATCTTAAATTGCACTTTAAGATCAAATCAAGCCCACTAATGCAAGGAGTGTAGATAAATAGTGTGGTTTCATTCAACCTGAGCCACAGCAGTGACTGCAACAAAGACAGCATGAATTTCAATGCATTGATAACATTTTAAAAGCAGCTGGATTGCTTTAAAAAAAGACCAAGTATTGCAAATTATAACGGTGAAGTAATTAAAGGCAAAGAATTTTCAGAAGCAGTTTTAAATACTTAGAAAAAGTATGTTGAACTATTCAATTGAGCTATAATTGCTCTCATAATTACCAGCAAATGTATGTGCTATGAGTGTGCATGTGTTCTCGCCTAAAACGGGGATTTTGTACGGCCTCATTTGTGTGGAAATGAAATAGAATAAAGAAATTAAATGAAATTCATTGAAATTTGATTAGAGTTCTATGCAGTTTCTAATTCAAATGAGAGGTAATTAGCCCACCCACCTCCCCTTCTTCCATATCAAAAGGGTGGAGTACCTGGTTTACTTATTAAGATATATGTATATGGATATGTATAATTGTATATAATGTGTTGATGTTATTATGTATCTAAGATAACATTAAGCATTGATTTCACTTGCTTGTAGTCACCATATTTCTACTTTTATGTATCTTTTATGATCAATTCTCGGCAGCGCCGAAAATTAATTACAGCTTTGGAAGTAACTGGCTCGCGCTGCCCATAATTACGTCGTGGGGTATTCAGGGCACAGACCGTGATCACAACCTACCGCAAATAGAATTTTAGAAAATAGATTTTTCATGTGAACACAGTCTAATACAGCTACATATTTTATGTTTTTCTTATTAATTCTGTTCGAAGCATCTGTCAGTCAAATGACTTATTTTTCAGATATTTAAAATCAATCAAATAATCAGCCATTCTGTGTATCTTTGTAGAAGCACAGTCATACCCTGAGAGTTGGTATTGTCCCATTACCAAGTTGCATGAAGGCAGCCATATTCCACTGGCCATCCACACAGTACTGGTAACTCGGGTCCCACACACTGCCAGGAGCTTTGTCACCTGAACCTAGCTGCTGAAAGAGGACAACATACATGCCATACTGAAAGGGACAAAGTCACTCAGTGACTTGGAAGTTCGTGTAAGCATCTCTCCCTGTCTCTCTCTCTCTCTCTCTCATGTGGTTGTTTGAATGGTTACTGTTACCACCATCCATTACTCACTAAAGGTCATATGGGGTTTGGTACATATGTGCTAATTACCTGTGTCTATGTTCTGCTTGTTGCCATACTAATGTATGTAACTGTACATTTGACAGCTTTGCTGCCTAGTATTACTACAGAAAAAAATTAGAAGACATAAGTGGCCCTTATAACCATAACATTATAAATAAAGGTTTTTCATAGTTCACTGGTCTTAGTTGACAAACATTAAGTTATGGCAGTATTTATGTGTGGTATCTTTTTAATTAGATAAAGAATCGTGTCTAACTTATCCTAGGGTATGGTAATGGAGGTGTACCTTAAGGCCCTGGGCGTACAGACGGTAGCTTTCCTGCAGTTCCACTCAGCCTTCAGCACCCAAGTCCTGGGCTTTCAGCCAGGCGCCCGAGGAGTTATATTGAATGGAAGAATAATTGGTCCGTTAAAGGAAGCATTCATAGAGGATGACAAAAATCTACTGGAAAAATATACACTGAAGTCGTCTGCTGAGAAAATTGTTCAGATGCTGACGGGATTTACAGAGGACACAAAGAGGTACAGTGAGTGTTGAAGTGATATAACATGGGGCTTAAAGGGACAAAAAATAGGATCTGAAATGCTTTCTTAGTGCATGGATTGCTTCTTTTTGAACTTATCTGAGAACAATTGATATATTTAAAACATAAAATGGCAGATAAATGGCCTTAATCAGTATCGCAAAAAAGAATCATATTCACCGTCCCCTTTCAAACCCCGGGCGTCAGCCATCTTGACACAGTTTGAAATAACGCGGCTTCTCGACTCAGATACGAGATGTAAACAATGCAGACAGCATGTCTGACTCAAAGGTGAGCATGGGCGTGAAGAGGAAGAGTAATTGTTCACAGAATCCTTGCAGGTAAGCGAGTTATATTCACTATAAGTGATTTAAAATAGGAAGGTGGCAGTGGAAATCAAAATGTCTGATAGTGAAAGTTAAAAAGCGTAGATAACTGCTAATAAACGTTTCCTCGGGTAACGCACTCGCAGTCCCCAAACCACTCGCACTGGGTACGTACTACTAGTTACATGAAGTTAGGTAGTGCACTTAGCCCCTGTAAAGCAGGGTTCTGTAAAGCAGGAGGAATACCCTTTTTCTGCCCAATGTGGTCATCTACCAGTACTTGCAGACTAACCTCACACCATATTCCCGCAGGGGAATCCCATGAGATATACAATGTAACTCGAGTAGTGGGGATAGAGGGTGTTCTTTGTACAACACTTAACTTATTTGTAAATTTAATATTGTCAATGAATATGATTATAAGGAATGAATTTTTTAGCCTTTCAGAGGAGGAACTGGGTGATACACCCCTTCAAGCATGAGTGGAGAGATTGGGTATGTTAATAATTTTAGCAGTACAGCAGGTAACAGGGGCGGATCCAGGATTATCTGAAGGGGTGGGGGGCACGGATGCAAAGCCGACCCCCCCCCCCTCCCCCTTTAGTTGGCGTGGGGTTCTGGGCCCGCTTAAAATTTTTGGTATTTTAGAGGGCGAACAGTGCCATTTGGTATGGTTTAGTACTATAAATTAGCTAGTCAAAATTCTATTTCCAAGTGGGGAATAATAGTGTGATTTTTTTACATCAGTTCTTTGAAACCATGTGTGATTATGTTATTTCTTCTTGTGGCCTTTATGATTTAATACAGCTATAGCTATTTAAATTTAATTATTTTTTTGCCATAATCAGACTTGCTTCTTTATTAAAATCTGGTTATCATGTAGTGATCATGCCCTCTAATTTGTTGATTTTTGTTAAAGAATAGTGCTGTTATGATAATATCAATACATTTTTTTTTATAACCATTTTATGTAATTTTACTATTACAGTGCCAAGTTATATCTGGAAAACTCATACCAGGAAGCACTCCAATCTTACAATACTGCATCACTTCAATGTTGGCGTGACAAGTTGTGTAAAAAGACTGCTACAAAAGAATTTGCATTGATGACCACATAATCCACCACCTTTTACCAAAACCAAGTGAACAGTTTTATATTATAATGCCCATGTACATGTATTTAAGTGACAAGACTGAGATCAGCGAGAGCCTCAAGGACTTTTATTTTCTGGGCATTGTCAACTATTCAATAATTTTATAATTTTGCCAAATACATCCAAAGATTCAATTCTTGTGCAATTCTTGAAAATATTTTTTTAGAATATATTTTAATGTCTAACATGTTTTTCTAAAAACTAGCCCTTTAGTATATTAACATTATGTACCATCCAACTATTATTATTACTTAACATATTGTTATGTGCAAAAGCATAAGCTGCAGTATCAATGTAGTATTAACTGGGTAGAGATTATAAATGAAATAAAAGTTAAAATATTGAAACATCTTTTATTTATATTTGGCAAAAATACAAGAATAAACAAAGTTTGCTACATAAGTTTAGAATTTGGCCAAATCATCTTTATTATTACCTGTCACACGTAATGAATAAGACATACACAGATATTGCAAGCTAAAATGCATAATTATTTTCATACTTATTAATGTCCTCTTCATAAATAAGCCTTCCATTCAAGCATTCACAAACTTTCACATTGTGCAGTACACATTATAGTATGGTAACATTTTTGAGAGAGACTTATTAACAGCCGGGCTATCATGTTAAGAATCTGATGTACATGCAGACCCATGGGCATTGCAGATCAACAAATTATCCCCCTCTCTGTCAGTGTATTGACTCATGTAAGCAGACACAAAAGTCTCCATGCAAAGGAATGTGTCATAAGAAGGGCCTTACCCAACTTACACAAACATAAATTGTTTCATAGGTAAGATATTCACACATACTTTTCCAAGATGTGCAGGGAATAAATAGAAAGGTATAAATATTTCTTTAAAAAATACAGGTATGGCTTCCCTACATGAATTCTAAATTATGGCTGAGTGGAGAATTGAATACAGGCACAAGTGTTCACTCAAACCATTTTGTAGGTCTTTTAAGAAAGGTCTTTTAAAAAAGAAGAAAGGTCTTTTATAAAAGAAAAGACATACAGTCATTTGCCAAATACAGAATTTTATGCTGTAACAAAGTCACAAAACTCTGCAACTGGTGATCTTACAAAATATGACAACACAGTAGTTTAAAATCAAGTTGAAGTCACAATATGCCACCAGTACCATATTCCATAATACATTTGATGCCATTAAATTTAGATTTAAGAAGTAAATGCTGGACCAAAATGGTTTCTTCTCAATATCAGGCATATAACTTTGGTTTGGGAGGAAAGACCACTTTGACTTCCAATCTGTCTGCATTATAGCATACATGCCAGTACTACATGGCTTGAAGTCAACAGATTATGCTTTGTCACAGTGGCAAGATGGGTTCACTGAATATATCCTGTAAGGAGCACTCAAAAGTCAGGAAAAGTCTCTCACTATCCAACTCATCCCGGCTTTGGACCCTCAAGAAAAGTTCCTCGTCTTTTGGTGGAGAGTCATGGAGTTCCTCTTCCAAGTAAAAAAAAAATCTCTTCTTCAAGACATCATACTGGCAGTTGCTCATAATCTTAAAGGTCTAAAAAAGCAAATCAAAATTTACATTATGTGTCGCCAATATGGAAAAATAATTGATGAAAGAGAAATCATGCACCTGTAATGCTTAATATAAGACGAATGATTATCAGCTGATTAAAATTCTGCTTACTCTAAACACATGTTTTAGTCCCATGTTGGATCATCAGGATCCTTTAATTCCCTCTTCTTCAGCATCTTCCTCCTCTTCCATCTGCACTTCTTCCAGTTCAGGCATCCCATAGGAAAATGTTACCTTGATAACGCAACCAAAAAAAAAAAAAAAAGCAACAGTACATAAAATTAAGATAATCAAGTTTGAGAAAAATCATGTAAAACATAATTGAAATAAGTATAAAACTCAACTGAAATAAGTATAAATGCCATTTTTCTCAATATGATCACCTTAAATTATCTAGACTATCATCTTCAACTGCACTAGTATTAACTACAACTTAATTTTGAAGTTTCTTGATCACTTCATATTGGTTTAATCTCCGAAATACTGGTTGGACGCTAATGTAAAAAATTGTATCGTCTAAATCATTACTCTGGACTATTTAATACATTTTATAGATGAACCCAACATAAACATGCAATATCCCCTTTCTGATTTATTTATTTATTTTTAATGTAAAAAGGAAACTTAATTGTCTTTAGAATATAAAATCAAAATACTACTCGAAGATATTTTCAATTATAGTTGACATGCCATTTGAAATTGAGTTAAACTTAGATACAATAACACCTTCTGCACATTCATTTTGGGATTTAGATGCCTAAAGAAATAGCATCTTGGTCATACGCCTTAAATACTGTTTTTTGTATGCCCAGATGTTAGAGGCACAAGAAATGTGCCCTCGGTAAGTCAACAATTCGCCCCGGTCATTGAAATGTACATGTAATGAGACTAGTATCTCCCACCATGTCCATTTCCATTTAAACTTTCTTTGCTGTATAAACTAATCCAAACCCTGTCAGAGTCGACATATGAGCAACACTTGTAATTTCTGTCATCGATACCAATCATATTCGTTACAATTTCATGGCATATTTTGACAGACGAGCCTGACTGAATCGTTAAGAAGCACACAACAAACACACATAAATAAACATTAATCTATGTGCTTAATAAATGTTTTCACTGGTGTCTTATCTCAAACATTATTGTAAATGGTACAAATCCAGTAAATACTTCACGGCCTGGCGATCCTTCGTATCCATGGCCACCCAAGCAGGTTTTCATATGCCTTCTTCCTTGCCGGTGCTTGTTTGTTTGTTGTATATTTGCTGATACACTGTTTTTAGCATTTTCTTTTCTGGTGTTGATTTTTGTAAAGGGTGTTTCCTTTTTATGTACAGACACAGATGTGTCTGTACATATAGCCATCATCTGCGTCTGTCGTCGCCGTCGCTGTCGTCGCCGTCGTCGCCGTGCACTTTTACCGATAACACGATAAGTGGAAAACCATTTTGCCTTTTGATTTGAAACTTGCAGAACTGATGAATATTCATAATACGCAGGTCAAGTTCGAAAATCAGCATGATCGGGTCACTCTTAGGGAGTTTATGCTGTTTTTTCACTTTTTTCAACATATATGCAGCACTGATAACACGATAAGTGGAAAACCATTGTACCTTTTGACTTGAAACTTACAGAACTGATGAATATTCATAATATGCAGGTCAAGTTCGAAAATCGGCATGATTGGGCCATTTTTAGGGAATTTATGCTGTTTTTTCACTTTTTCAGCATATATGCAGCACCAATAACACAGTTAGTGGAAAACCATTTTACCTTTTGGCTTGTTTCTTTTTGTTATCTTTCTTTCCTTCTTCGATTGAGTCCCAGCTTTTCTTTTATTGTATTTTCCAAAAATGTTACAGAGCGATAGCGAGTACTGGGAATGAAAGATTAAAGGTTGGTTAATTGCGGAAAAATGCTGTTTACCCCGGGATAAATCAATTTTGGTGCAGAAATCCTCTTTTGTGTCCTTTTAAGGCTGACTCACTTTGGTGTGGAAAAAGCTGTTGAAATTTTCTACCTCCTTTGAGGTTTGTGATTTAAATGTAAAATGACTGTCGATATTACATCAGGTAGAAACATCTGGGCTATAGTGCATCCATGTGTTTGATTTTCATGCACTGATATTTGATTTTCATGCACTGATATTACATATCTGATTTCAATTAATTGTCATGAAAATGTAAACAAAAATGCAAGCAATTTTAATCCTTTGCTTTTATTTCACTGCAATTTATCACATCGTTTCTTTTTCTGATAAATATTTAGTTTTCTGGTACTGCTCAGTACTTTTTTCTTTCAATTTGAAAATATTTGCCATGACTGCAATGTTTTGGTATGTATTGTGATACTTTAAGTAGGATTTGTATAGTTATTGGTCATTTGACTTTTGCAAACTATTTCAGTGCTAAAAGGCAAATTGAGTGTACACTTATAATCAGTTTACTTAGATAATGAGACCTTGCTAAATTAAAGTTAGAAACATTTCACTTTTTTATCAGATTTGTAAAATGCATTGCACCCACATATCAGCAGTGAGTGTTTTTATTATGTACAGACACAGATGTGTCTGTACATATAGCCATCACCTGCGTCTGTCGTCCCTGTTGCCGTCATTGCCGTCGTCAACGTTGCCGTGTGCTTTTACCGATAACATGATAAGTGGAAAACCGTTTTTTCTTTTGGCTTGAAATTTACAGAACTGATGAATATTCAAAATACACAGGTCAAGTTCGAAAATCAGCATGATCGGGCCATTTTTGGGGAAGTTATGCTGTTTTTTCACTTTTTTCAGCATTTATGTAGCACTGTTTTTTCACTTTTTTCAGCATTTATGTAGCACCGATAACACGATAAGTGGAAAACCGTTTTACCTTTTGGCTTGAAACTTACAGAACTGATGAATATTCATAATATGCAGGTCAAGTCCGAAAATTAGCATGATCGGGCCATTAATATGTAAGTAATGCAGTTTTTTCACTTTTTTCAACATTTATGCAACACCGATAACACAATATTTGAAAAACCATTTTAACTTTTGGCTTGAAACTTACAGAACTGATAAATATTCATAATACACAGGTCAAGTTCGAAAATCAGCATGATAGGAACATTTTCATGGAAGTCAGCTGTTTTTTTCACTTTTTTCAGCATATATGCAACCCTGATAACACGATAAGTGAAAAACTGCTTTACTTTTTGGCTTGAAACTTGCAGAACTGATGAATATCTATAATACGCAAGTCAAGTTCGAAAAATTGGCATGATCAGAGCATTTTTATAAAAGTTTTGCTGTTTTTTCACTTTTTTTCAGCATATATGCAACACCTATAACACATTTTAAGGAAAATCGATTGGCCAATTGTCCTGAAATTCACAGTAGTGATCAGTGTTACTGAAATACAGATTAAGTTTGGAAAATAAGCTTGATCAGTAAAGGTTTGGTGAAGTTATGCCTTTTTTTTTGTATATAAGTGTTTTTTTTCCTCAATTATAATGCTCAGGCATGTTAAGTCTCATTTTTATTATGTACAGACACAGATGTGTCTGTACATATTGCCATCACCTGTGTCTGTCGTCGCCGATGCCGGCGCCGTGCACTTGCCTTGTTAACATGATAAGTGGAGGGCAGTTTTACTTTTTGGCTTTATATTTACAGAGCTGATGAATATTCATAAAATGCAGGTCAAGTNTTTTTTTTTTGACATTTTCTGCATCTTAACAACATTGTTAGTTGATTATAAAAAAATGATGGTAAACCTGATATTGTGTATTGTTTAATAAGTGTCAAAAATGGAAAAAAAACACATATCTTTACAGTTTGTCAGATTCAACCATTCACTATGTTCAGAATTTCAGAATGGAGCAAGTTGGACATTTATAATTGTTCTGTTGATATTTTTGCTTTTACAACATATTTTTTGATTGATATATAAAAATGACCGTAAATTGATTATTTTGCTTTATGTAAAAAAGGTGTTGAAAATGGAAATAAACTCTTTCAATACAGTTTTCTCTTGTTTACATTTTGGGATTTTCAAAGTATGACTCTGAACTCTATAGGCTAGTCACATTTTCTGAATATCCATGATACTTTTATTTTATTATTAAAAAAATTATGGTTATTATGCTGTTAAGCATAGTGTAATATTGCATCAAAATTGAACAAAACCCTATTCTGGGCACTGCCTCCGTAGTAGCAGTGAAAGGAAAACCATGTCACTTGTTCTTCTCACACTTACAGGAAAGAAACATAGGACTGAAATACAGCTTCAGTTGAAAAATTGTCTCATTAGTTTATTGTTTGGAAGTAATACAGGTTTTTTTGTGAAAATTTTTATCTTTCACATGTTGCAATTTTCAGTGTGGGACTTAGAGCTCCCTTGGGCGTGAAGCCCAGTGGTAATCAAATTTTCTTAATGTCCATGTTTTTAATAGTAGATATTTTAAAATTGGTGGTATTTAATTAGTTAATCATTATGTAATGTTGCATCAAAATTGACAAAAAATCTACTTTGTGCTCTGCTACCATTAATATTATGTAAAGTAAAGTGTTACTTTCTTTTTTTTTACTATTCTTACAAAAATGATTCTTAGGATTGACATACAGCTCATATTAGAGAACCAGCTCTATTGGATTATCATTTTTATTAAATTTATGAATTTTTTGTGAAATTTTCATTTTTCTCATTCTGGCACTTTCTAATTGTAAACTTGAACTCTGATGGGCCTGGAGCCTTATGCTTTTACTTTTATCAGTGTTACCTGTACGTTGTGCATAATTAAAATTTGATGTTGACTGTGCAGTTAAACATAATGTATTATTGCATCAGAATTGGTAGTCTCCTTGTTTTTTTTGTGCATTATTGTTTTCTGCTTTTCTTAAGGTGTGACTTATGGGCCTGAAGACCTTTGATAGACTAATTTGTGTGGTCAGTCTGTAAATTCCCCTTGGGTATTCACTAGGCTAATTTCAGTGCTATAAACTCATTTGCCTAATTAAGCGGCCATTAAATGAAATTTCATAAAGCACACTTGTTGATATTTCCCTGTAAACTCCCAAAGGTTAAGCTCTCTGCTAGATAACATAGTGTCCATAATAAGGAAGCAGTGAATAGCAGCTTCATTGGAATTATATTTTTGTTGTTTTCTTTTTAATTTTTTCTCCAACACTGGCATTTTTAAGATGTGATTTTTAACTCCCATCCACCTGAGGCTCTGCACATTTTCAGTATTTCCACATAAGCAGTTGTATTGGTATTTATGTCTTTAAACACGCTGTAATATTATTTTATGCACTGTCATCATTTTTCATATATTGGGACTTTCATCATGTAAATTTTAACTCTCATGGTCCTGAAACTGTAATCTTATTGAAAGGGTGGATTGAGACCATTTTCTGGGTCTCCTGGAAGACAGTCAGATTTTAAAGTTTATATTTACGGGTTTCTGTTGGAAGACCATCAAAATGGAGGATGGATCAACAAAGATACTTTGGAATACTGTCAGAAAATATCTCTGGATCTGCTCCTGTTATTGACCATGTTACCTGTTGTGCATGATTAAAAATCAGTGTTGACTGACTGTGCTATTATAAGCATATATTATTGCATCAAAATTGACAAAATGACCTATTTTGCATTTTTTTTTCTGTTTTTTTGTCTGTACATTTGACAGCTTTGCTGCCTTGTTTGTTTTTTTTTATTGAAAGGGCTGGGTGAATTTTTCAATTAATCCGGAAGGGGGTTCCCAAAAGAAATTCTGGGTGGGAGTATCGATATTTTTGGGTCACAGGAATTTCTTTTCCACATCCGTCTCCCCTACGACATAATTAATAACCGGTCCCTGACGTCTTCTTGGAATGTTGACATAACCCACTTTAACAGCTGATCCGTATTTACTCTCAGATGAAAATTGCACCATATCGTGTTTTTCACATCCAAAAGGAGGTCAAGACATTGAATTGGAGCACATAACAAGTTATTATTGTAATTTAAAATCGTGAAGGTGTTATTATGTACACACAGATGTGCCTGTACATATAGCCGTCACCTGCGTCTGTCGTCGCCGTCTGCCGCCGCCGCCGTCGCAATTTCGGTGATAAGCGGCAACCGTTTTAACTTTTGTCTTCAAACTTGCAGGACTGATAAAATATTAATAAAGTACAGGTCAAATTCGAAAATCAGCAAGATCGGGGCATTTTTTTTTAAATAAGTTACTCTGTTTTTCCCTTTTTTCAGCATATATGCAACATTGGTAACATATTTCAAGGAAAACTGATAGGCTAATTGTCTTGAAACTTAAAGAAGTGTTCAATCTAACTAAGTTGAGTTCAGCAATCAGCTTGGTCGGACAATTTTTCCAAATATTATGCAGTTTTTTTAGCTTTTTTCAGCATATATGCAACACATTTAAAGGAAAACCGATATGCCTATTGCCTTGAAACTCACAGGAGTGATGATTCTTGCTAATATATAGATGAAATTAGAAAATAAGTTCAGTTTCAATGAAGTAATTCCTTTTTGTATATAAGTATATTTTATTCAGATTCAATTCTTAGGCATGCTCACAGTATCTCGGTTAAATTAATTAGACGCGTAAAAATGTTCTCTTGAAATTTCCTGCATTTCCACAATAGTGTTAGTTGATTATTTAAAAATGATGGCAAATCTGTTATCGTGTATTGTGAAATAAGCTGTCAAAAATGGAAATAAACTCATATCTTTGCAGTTTATCAGTTTCAACCATTCATTATGTTCAGAATCTCAGAATGGAGAAAATTGAACATTAAAAATATTTCTATTGATATTTTCCCATGTCAACAATTCTTTTAGTTGATCATACAAAAACGACAGTATATTGAGCATTGTGTTTTATGTAAAAAATAGTGTTGATAATGGAAATAAACTCATTTCAGTAAATTAATCTCTTGTGCACATATCAACATTTTCAAGGTGTGACTTTGAACTTCCATGGGCGTGAAAACCTTTGCTAGTCACATTTTCGGAATATCCATGATACTTTATTATGATATTTTATCATCAAAAAGTGATGGTCATTTTGCTGTTAAGCATTATGTTATATTGCATAAAAATTGAAGAAAATCCTGTTTTGGACACTGCTGCGATGAACCTTTACTGAAAACCATGTTACTTATGCTTCTCAAACTTAAAAAAATAACTAAGACTAAAATGCACCCTGTTGGAAAAGCAGTCATTTTCTGGAAGTTGTACAAATTTAGTGAAATGTTCATTTTTCACATATTGGCATTTTCAATGTGGGACCTAAAACTTCCACATGCATGAAGCTAAGTGGTAATCACATTTTCTAAATGTCCATGTTATTTTTAGTAGATATTAAAATTTCTGTGGTAATTATACTATTAATCATTGTGTAAACTTGTATCAAAATTGACAAAAATACCCCAGAGGTCTATTTAGTTATGAAAAAACTGTGTTACTTAGTATTGTTTACCTTACAAATATGATTCTTAGGATCGACATACAGTTCAAATTAGAAAACCAGCCCTATTGGTTTATCGTTTTTTTTTTTTTTTATTGAATTTATGCTTTTTTTATTTTGTGAAATTTTCATTTTTCTCATTCTGGAATTTTGAAAGTGTGAACTTAGACTCTCATGGGCCTGAAGACTTACGCTTGTTCAAAATTTTACTTACATTGGTAGTATACCAGCTGTGCATAATTGATGTTGACTGTGCACTTAAGCATAATGCACTATTGCATCAGCATTGACAGGAACCTATTTGGTGCATTATTTTTTTCTGCTTTTTGTCTGTACATTTGACGGCTTTGCTGCCTTGTTGTATATTAACTTGAAATCAATATAAGTACAGAAAACATGTACAGGTACAGGCGCAACCCACGCGAAAAAAGTACCGCATTTAACAAATCCCTCACGTGTCAAAGCTGAATTAATCTAGTTTGATGATGAAAAATCCCCATGACCGTGCGCAGGCGCGTTCGTAGAACATAGTACCGTGACACGCTTTTTATTACAGCGATGCAGTTGGTTGTAAATATCATCACCGTTAGGAAGGATTGAAAGAAAAGATTTAGATACAGATAAGTTAATTGTAGGTGTAAAAACATATATATATATATATATCTGGTTACGAGTATAAAACAAAAAGCCTTATGGTAAATACCACGCGTCATCGATATTTTTATCCAAGCGTCATCTGGAAATTTCCAGTTTAACATACCGCAGGCTCATCGTACTAATAGGTTTATCTATTGTTACGAAGAGCTGGTAACTTAATTCTTAGTAAGTTTTCAAATCCTTTCAAAGAGATAATACAGTGAGTCATTTGTTCGATTTCTAATTTCTAATTTGGATTAGAAGGGCATGGACGGTGTTGTTCTTCAGCGCCAGTTTCTACTTGAAAATTCACCAGTGGTAATAGGTAAACTATTCTAGTTGCTATTTAATTGTCTTGATAAGTGGAAATGGAGTCTCTGTTTGCTTTCGTCAGTTTTAAAAACAATATTCTATTTTTCCGGAAAGCTATGTAATTCGACATATATTGGTGGAAAGGAAAATGAAAGAGAAACTGTGAGTCATAGGCCTATGCAATAATAATATATGAGATCTCTGCTCTTGAGGTCAAGTGTGCACGTGCAGATGCGTCATAGCTAAAATTAACCTCTTCTTGGAAGGATAGATACTGTGTTGATTTGAATAAAGGAAATGTTACAATTTGTGAAGCTCATTAACGGAGATGTTTGTATTTGTTATTAACTGTTGGATTCTGTCAAAACCCATACTTTAAAGGAGCGGTGAGTGCGGGCAAAGATTTGTTTTCCAAGCAGTCAGAAGCTCTGTGTAACCGGGGGGGGGGGGGGGGGGGGTTATAAATACATTGTTCTGAAGCAGAAGTTATATACTGTTGTTTGTGCGTGTACTGCACAGAGGATGCATTATCTTAAGAAGTTCCCGATTGTTTTATATATGTATGTAGCAAAAATTAATTGTGCATTGACATTTCTTTGACACGTAGTGGTAGTACATTCTGGCACACATCATAAGACCCTGTCACATATGTACGTTTATGACGTCCTTATGAGTTCCCTGTGAAATTGTACGCAGCTAGCGCTGTTAACGAAGAGACAATTTTCTATTTTTTGCCTTATTGCACAAATACCGAATATGTAAGTGAATGTGATACCATTAACTAATGAGAATTGAAATGATGTGAGTATTTTTCTTATTTTTAATATTATTACTGGCAGAAAAAAGTGTCACTCTTACTACATTCATGCCCTACATTGCTACAAGGATAACCATACATTTCATTTCACTACTGTATTACATAACATTTAGGCAAACGACCATCGTGTACATTTGGGATGTGAGTAGTAGAACAACACCCGTATTTTTTAAATATGCGACTCCTGAGAGAAAAGGGTCCTTTTTACCAAGCTGTTGGGGGGTTCAAACCGCCGGATTGCCAGAAAGTTGGGTTGTTCCCTGAAAACCATTCAGAGGGTTAGAAAACATGATAACCAAACAGACCAAAAAAAAAAAAAAATAAATAACAATAATAATAAAATAAACCCGCGGGTGAAAAAATTCCTTTTAGAAGTTGAATAAATAACAGTGGCTCATGGCGTGATTTTCTGTAACACATTATGCATTGCATTAGTGGTGACTTTTTTGCTAGTGGAGTATACTATAGTTTTAAATTTTCCTTTATGTATTGAAGGTAACAGTGTGTATTGTTTGACATTTTATCCCTCTCTTTCTATCTTCCTTTTCTCTCTGATGCACATTGTCTGTAGACTACTTATATGTTTGTTTTTATAGTAACATTTATAATTATCATTTTGCAGAGCTTCACATGTAACAATGTAATGGGAGCCAAAAACCTTCTCCATGGCCGCTGCGCCTCCGGAGAATACCAGGTACATGTAATAACCATGCTGTGTATTAATCTATTCTTCATTAGTCATTCACTTATATACATGTTGCTGTCGTTTTTTTATACAGTCCGGTCTTGATTTCACAAGCATGCCTGTCTATCATTACTTAATGAAACTTATAGGGACATAGATCTCTTTCAAACCAGCTTACAGTGGGATGCATACCCATCAGGAAAGAAACCCTATCCTCTTATTGTTGCTTTAACTGTATGATACTGTGCGATATATTCGGCCATAGTTTACACGCATTGTGCATATGTGTGTGTGTGTGTATGTGTGTGTGAAAGAGTGCAGTTATTTTCAATTTCATTTTTATGTTGATTTTAATTAAACTTGTCTTTCAAAACGAAGACGTTCTTTTCTTAATGCCTTTTAATGTGCAAAAAAAAAAAAAATCTACATTTCTTTCAGCTTTCTACATTCTTCCCGAAATCATGCCCATAATGAAACAATAAAAACTCTTGGACGCCTAGTACGACACGGGTACGTATTTGAAACTTCGAATAATACAAGTATTAAATGCTCTGTATCAAATTCTACGTCAAGCTCTCGGTCTTATCGCTAGACCTTGGTCAAAATGATGTCTAGTAGATGTCACTGCGGACACACACACATATTAACCCTAGGTTACATTTGGCTCTCGTGGCGTGCGATAAAATCGTTTACAATTTCCGTACAATTTTTTGACATCGTACCGGTAATAAAGTGGCTATACGACGGCCTAAGGCCATTTCTCCGACATGACCTTGTTTGTCGGATGAAAAGCAGTCGAGCTCTTTCAGCCTCAGTCCAGTTGCAATACGCTTTTCGTTAGCCTGAAGATAAACATGCCATCGGTGCAGTCCAACGGTTTTTAGCTTCCATTTGGTTCAGAATAAGGAACGCACAGCCTAAAATTCATGCAAATGAATAACACTCAGTTTTTAAACATCTTAACGATTATTATGCCTTCTCAAAGCACCAAAAGTGGTACACTGTAAAAACAGTGTTTAGCTCCTAAACACATTACTAAACGCCTGTTGTGTCTCATTTTTTCAACGCGTTTAGCTCCTAAGCACGTTTAGCTCTTAAGCATGTTACGCGCTGTTAGCCTTATTGTGTTAGCAGTATGACACGTGTAACGGGTGTATATGTCTAGCTTTTAGGTGTTAAGGGTTTCAACGGTTTTAGCCACACACACACACTCATGTTATGAAGTCACGGTCACCTTAAACTATAGTACCTATCTATCTATCTATCTATCTATCTATCTATGACATTGTACCGTATATCAACATCGTTAACTCCACACCATCGCCTTTACAGCTGGACTTATTCATCCTTGTGTTAGCTGACCTTGCGAGGAAGTTTATAAGAATGTATTTCTGAACAAGTTTGGGAAATTCAATAGTTCACTAAAGACACGAAGCAACTATCGCTTTTACCTTAATACACCTTTTTAATGTTTTGATAAGGTTCATTACAGTAGTGATGTCTACTTAATCTTTTCCGGAAGTAATTAGCAATAGAACATTAGTATGATTGTGGGGTATTCATTATAATAGTTTATTTAAAGTTTCATCACAAGCTGCTTATTACTAATGAAAGTCCGAATATTTTCCAATTCGCCGACTAACCCCAAGCCCAATTTAGAATTGACCGCTAAATGCAGTTCAAACAGCGTAGGAAGTGTTTTGGTTATTTATCAAAAAGGTTTTCAAAACATAATATAGCGTTTTCGAGAATGTTAAAAAAACGCTGATAAAACTCCACAAAATAACGTTATCATAAAGTTCTGTAAATCATTTTCTTCTGTGAGAAGCTTGGAAAGCTAAAAGTTTTGTTCAGCAACTCCATGCGTTTAGGGGTTTCACACTTTTAGCAGCTCCATATGTTTAGCAGCTCCGCGCGCTTAGCAGGGGAAGTGCTTAGCCAATGTGCTTAGCTTGTGATAGACTTGTTATAGAATCATATACCGGTGAAGCGAGGCACACAGCATAACGTGTAACCCTGTCAAACGTTTCTGTGAGCAGCTTGAAAAGGTATACGTGTTTAGCTTGAACACATATTTTTATATGTGTTTAGGTGCTAAAGTGTGTTGTATGTGTTTAAATGTGAAACGCTGTTTTCACAGTGTAGGGAAAGAGGACAACAACGTGTTCAACCAATATCAGGATTGCTGCATGTCCACCAAAAAGTTCTAGTGACCATAATGCTGTCTCCAAGAGGCTATAGATTAAAAAATTGTCAAAAAATTGAGTTTGACATATTGAGGCCGTGATTCGTGATTCGGTTTTGTTCGGTTTTTGATTCCGCCTGCCTCCTTACAGACGAAAAAGGAAATATGATCAGTGCACGTGTACCGGAGGCAGATTACATGGCAAACGTGACCTAGGGTTAAGCCCTTATTTATTAAATGATCAAGGTATCAAATTAGATCTTCAATATTACGTTCCCTATAATAGTACAAAGTTCATCTAATGTCTTCATAGGAAAGTATATACGTGGACAGGAAATTAAAACAATATTTTTGCTTCCACAGATATGTGTATGAAGTCTACATAGGCACTAACAAAATAATTGCAAAGTATGAGGAAACAAAACCGGATATACGTGTCTGGAAATCAATGTGTAAGGGGTATGAAATTGAATTCGAAGAGGGAACAAAAGCAAATAATGGTCTAGGCACAGCAAAAGGAGCAGAGGTATTGAAAGCTGGGTCGTTCTTTTTTGCTGGCGACGACGCTAGAAACATTTTCTGTCTATCAGCAGCCCACGGTTTTACGGGGGTTGGGCAAAAGGTGATATTTGTCGCACAAAATGGACAAAAATTCGGCGGCACTGTTGTGCATCACATTGACGTCTTGGATATAGCTGTTGTGGACACCGACAGAACATTAGGTACAATAGTTTATGAGTCAATTATAAGAAATAGTGTAGAGAAGATGAAGATGAAGGTTTGGGATAAGTCTTCGTTGGATCTCTTGGAGACTCGGGTCAGGATGGAAAACGGCAAAACGTTTGGAATCGTCAAGTACATAGGCTTTCGAATCATCGACGGAAAACTTTCCAAGGAGAATGTGATAGCTATAAAATCAGAAGACGAAGGCAAGATTCCTTTTGCTGAAAAAGGAGATAGCGGTTCAGCTGTTTACCAATACGTAGATAGTTGGCCACAAACATGTAATCTTCTGGGGATGGTACGAGCCGAATGGATACGGAAAAATGACTGCAATTTGGTGTTAGCCATACCATGGGGTCTTATGAAGAAAACACTTAAAGATTTAAAACTTCCAAATGTCACCATACTTAACCCAGAGCATATTCAGGTACGTAAGTGTACAATGCTAAGTAAGTTTGAAAGCAAGTACCGGTATATTGCAGAATATGTAATACATGCTCTTTGTAATTATAAGGTTTTAAAATATTGTGTCATTGCAAATGATTAGCAATCTGTACATTGAAAAAGGGAAGTCAAAGGGTGTTGACGTATATGACTTTTAGGGTATATCGTCGTCCGCAACTTTTCTACGAAAAAAAGAGCATAAATGCATAAATTCGAATAGAGTTGTCTAAATTGTTATAATATAAATTATTTGAGAATGTGTTATGTCAATGACCACATATTCGATAACATTTAATGGCATGTAAAATAAAAACACCTTTCCATTTCTTTATTATAATTCAAGCAAGACGAAAAAGCTTTTATGAAAGGTGAGTCTTTCTGTATTATTCTACATTCATTTTGGGCGCAGTCTCATATATTTTAGATCGATCTATCCCCGTGGGGAGTCTCACTAGATTACTGTCAGATAATCCGGCTTAAATGTCCGTCCCGCCTACTTCAAGCTGTAAGGGGATAATTAACTTTCGTGCCCGCTCGACTGACAGCTATTTAGCGTGAACCCCCAGGGAGTTAGGTCGATCTAGTTGGATCGATCTAATCTCTGGGGATGGGGTCTTTGTCTAAAATTTGCATTTTTCTGTATCTCGTTATTAGTTGTCTTAGAGAAACGAAGTATATTATAATTATTATTATTATTATTAAACTTTGAGCGCAGCAACTTATATGAATTTTTTAACCTTCCTTTGAATTACAGAATACGATATAAGATTAAGATTGCCAATTTTTTTATCAAACATTCCTTTTTCACAGTTGTAATCTATCCTGCAGTGTATCAGGAGGGATCTCCAAAGGCAATACTGGAGGTAAGTTATCAGGTTGGAAGCAAAAAAGATAATCATTTAACAGAAAAGGTTATTTTGTCACAAACAAATACGGTGCTTGACCACTGCATGGTGAAACGAACGGTGCCTGTAAAGTCGAAGTTTTCGCCTGCATACAACTTAAACGCTACAATAATTGTTTTTACATAACATGAAGTCGTATCCAAACTGTCTCTTGGTACAAATGTAAATCTATTTTTATCCATGGCTTTAAGTTAATTCCAGTATCTAATAATGCACATTCATTGAGTGTAAACTAGTGGCATCCGACCGGTTTCTCCGAAAAGAGCTAATTATGTTGCATGGTGTCAATCCGTGAGCTCGTAATTGTATATTCTCAATAGCCTGCAATGGCTTAAACCCCCAAACAAATGCACAGAAGTCAGTGATAGGCATGATTCATGATTTGAACAGTTGTGCAGAAGTACTAAATCCAATATCTTTCAAACTATAACTCTTATTCATCATACCACCTAGCCCTCTGCTGGCCCCTTTAGCTAACTCCTCAGCATTATGTACAAATTGGCCCGAGTAATAAAATAATAATAAATTGAAGAAATAATAGGAATGAGAATCGAGTTGTCTTGGCGGGGTTTTGCACTCTCTGAGTGAATTTCTAGCTTCCAAATAATATCTATGGATAGTAGTACTGGTCGATGAAACAGAGAGTCCACCTTCCATTTAATTATACAGGTTAGCGTTAGTCTGACGTAATTGGATCAAAATTTAGGGCGAAACTTACCTGTGAATATTAATGGGAAGGATTATATCTTATATTCATAACCATTTTCATTCCATTTGAATGATATCACTGTCTGCATAACGTCAGAATTTCACAAAGTTTCTGTGACAATAATTAAACTGTAAATAAATAGGGCATAGCGTCACACGCATTAATGGCACAGAAATTTAAATATAAGTTGCTACATAAGTAGAATATATTCTATTCACATAGTAAACGTTAATTATGTATCACAATGCCAGACGGAAACATGCCGTGTCTTTAAGGTACATACGAACCGAGCATCGGTGGAGCGTGGATTCCCAGTAACACCTATAAACTGTCTGTCACCTATAAACCACTTCTACTAGTTTCTTATACGGCTCAAATTAATTCGACATGCCAAGGGATAAACTGAATAGATCACTTGATCAGCCATAAAAAAACTTTATACTGCTCCTTTCTTTAAACTTTTGGTCGGAAGTTTAACATACTTTCGTGACCTACTTTTCTGCCCCATTGGCATACAGCATAAAATGCTAGCAGAAAAATCCGCTCAAACATCATTTTCGGGTAAAATTAAACATTGCCTTTTGGTAATTCACTTAGTTATACTACACTTGAAACTATATGCTGGCATTTGGTCGGTTTTTGTGGCAAAAAATTGACTTTGTATGCATCTTTAATGCTCTTTACTTTCTCTTACAGATGCCTGATGTTGCTCTTTCAAAACCAGGTAACAAAATTGTCATTTTCCTTTTCGTAGAATATTGCACTCAGTCTACTAGACATGCTGTGTATACCGTTGCACGGTCTTTATTCTTAATAATTCGGCTCTATAAAAGCGGCTTGTTCTTTATAGACTTTTAGACTTTCCCTCACGTTCTTTTATAGTGGTTCCTTTATACAGGGCACATCTACGTCCTGGTCGTGTTCCTAGTAGTAAGTAAAATTGGTTTACGGAGAAAAATTGTGATTAGTTTTATGAAAACACATTGATGCAGGGTACAGAGTACAATTGCAAGCCATGAGACAAAACAACCAAGAATTTAATTTAGAGGCCTCTCATTTAGAGTAGAATGCCCTTTGGCTTTACAGTAAGCCAAGTACAATTTGTGCATCAGTCAATTATAACCCAAGACTTTAACCACAACAATTAAGTACAACATGCTACAATTTGAGTTGATGATTACATGAAGTATTTAATGGTTGATGTGTTATAGAGATAATCGTTTGTTTTTACTTGCTGATTAGATATTTGTAGTTCTTGTATGGTTGCCAGATTATTTTAGGTGTTCTATTGTTTTATTTCACAGCTCAAGATTCATACGACGACATCAGGACCACTCTGTTTTTCGCAATTGATGAGCACGGACCCATTGTCGAAGCAAAAGAAGTTGGGATTTACATCATTAACGAAATATTACAACGTAAGACACCCCACAGGTCATCTTATACTTTAATTTGGATGACCATAAGCACATGTTATCTTTAAAAATGTGGGTTCCATTGAGAAAACTACTTCATTCTTTTAAATTTAATTATTTTTTTTATAACGTTTTTACTTTCTTATGTCAATCAGATGCCTTGAAAGAAGACGTACGTTTATTTCATCTGAAAGGGTCAACACAGGAGCCGAATTTGAGGAAATTGAAAAAAGCAATTCGTGAGTTTGTCTTTTTTTGTTTAATTTACCTACACAGTAAATATTTCTGTCCCCAGAGTGTGTCTGAAATTCCCTAACAAAAAAGTGTAACCCCCTTATACAGTGCAAATGGTAATACAGGAAATCATGTTATGAACCAAGGTTATTTATTCAACTTATAGCAGGAATTTTTCACAAACATTTACTGATTGTACAACCAATGAATATAATAACCATAATAAATAAATCACATTCCAGTATTTTGACCAATGTCTTCTACATGTAGATTGGAGGACGCACCTGGAGTGTCTGTGCATAGAGTCATACTGTTTTGTAAGGTTTGTGCAGTGATGTCGTTCCACATACTGTGCAAAGATAGCATGATATCATTTTTATTTTCCTGGTTATCAGTCAGTTATCCATATTTCCCACACAATCTTAACGAGGCTATGATTAAGCTGGTCATTTGGGGGTATGGATCTGGCTTGCTTATAACCACCGTACTGTTGCATTGGTTGAATGTGGAGTAGCCTTGCCATGTTGAAACATGCATGTAAATGGATAGTCAGGGTCTCCAAAGATATTCTCGACTGATTACATTCCTTTCTAACACTTTGATGCAAAGGCCTGTCTTAAGGTTCCCGGTAACCACTGCTAGCTCGAGTTTTTCTTTGGTAGGCCCTACCCAAGCATTCTAGCCCCTGTGTCTGTTTGGTTATGATGTTTCAAACCCTCAGAATGGCTCTCATGGAAGAACCCAAACTTCTGGGCATTTTGGGCGGTCAATACTCCTTCCTTATCCAACTGCTTGGTAAAAATGTGCGTTCCTCTCACTCACATATATAAAAGATTTGGTGTTGGGGTATTTCAGTGGTTACGCTCCATTTTCACGATGATCAGTTGTTAAGTTGTTTATGTAACAGAAAAATTAATTAAAACTTTGAGTACTGGGCATCTTCAGGGTTCATTTGTCGTTGATAAATAAATGAAGAGGCCAAGTAGGAGGTCTGAAAGATCTTGGGACAAGATATCAGTGCTTTTAGTTTTTTTTCTACATATATATACCGAAAGCAATTTTACTTTTTTCAATTATATATATATATATATATATATATATATATATATATATATATATATAACCCTATATATATATATATATAATATATATATATATAACCCTATTATATTCTTGCAGGTGAGATGGAACCGAGAGGCACAGATACACTTGTCCAAAAGTTTCTCAGTGTTTTAGAATTTGTAACAAATACCGGTATTAGAAGTTGCACGCCATCTAGGACAGAAGCAAACCAGCTGAACAGACTCATTGTTTTGTCAAAGGTGCCCAATGATGATAGGCCTATGTCACAGGTGCGTTTACTGTAACAATGCAAGAATGATCGGAATCTCATAAAGATACATTTAAAACATGCAGCATGATTGATCTGCAAATTAAAAAAAAAACGTTGCATCTTGGAAAAAGGTTTTAATCGGATTTTCTCATCTTTCAACGTGGAATACCTAATGTACCTAATGCATTTTATTCCTTTGTTTTGTTTTATCTTCAGATGGTCAAAGGTGTCCAAGATTTTGTAGAAAAAAAAGTCTTGGACAAAACTCGCATACACTTTTTATTTTTGGGTGAGGAACCTACAGTGGTAAGTGTTTGGTTTTTATTGTCTTTTCAGATGATTAGTAAAGTTGTCGATTAATGCCCTTATATTATTCCTAAAAATACTGTTAAATATTATTTACATAACTTGAAATGACAAACAATTGCACAGGTGATGTCACCCAATACATAAAATATTCGAGTATTTTGAAGTGCCTAAACTTTATATACAAAACAAATGGTTACATGTATTTAAATGGCATGTGTCCCCTTATTTGTCTAAACTTTATTAAGCTGTTCATTTTGGCCAAAATGGATTTTCCTATGGTAAACACAACTTCCCCATACTTACCAATGGTTAATGAAGCCGTTTCGACATACAAAGTTAATCGTTTTTTTAAATAACCTATTAAGAAAAAAGAGTAAAGGTATCTGTGAAGGTCACGTGGTCCGATGGCAAGCACATATTAATCAATAATTACGATAATTAACAGCCATTTTGGAGAATTTATTTAATTTTTATGAGTTTTTTACAGAGTACTTACGAAGAGTTGTTATCCTTTTAATATTAAGAAAGCATGCATATTTAACCAAATCAAACACCCACAAGAAAAAAAAATTCATTACAGTACAGAGGTGCTGCAGAACATTGTCAAGAGATAGCTACATTGACAAATGGCAGCACATTCTTCTTACGCTGCGACGAGGTCGGCTCGTTGGAAAATAAATTGGGCAGATGGTTCAGAGGTACCTGGAGAATATCATCGAGTGCAGCAAAGGTAAAACCGACTATTTTAATAATAATTAATAAAAAGTTAATATTAAATTTAAACGTGTGTGTTACATTATTTAAAGTTGATCTTTATCATGACAATATGCGACTGTTGTGGCAGTACAGGTTCACTTGTATCCGAATCAAAAACAGCTGATTTTATTATTATTCTCAAACATTTCATATTGGAATCATAGTATGTAATATTGGTCTCCCTCTCCCTCTTTTGCAATATTTGAGCAAAATGTCGCAGTGTCACAACTTGTATCTTTAGAATATATATATCAAATATATTATATATTATCAATAATCGTTGGCTGTCTTGCCTAATTATAGTTTCACGCAGACGAAATAGAACCGCATTTGGCTCCACTTTGTGACGGCAAACCTACTTCCATGGATTTGGATGGCAATGCATAAAAAAAGACTACTCAAAATGAGAAGGGTCCAGATTCTAGGCCTGATAGACAATCATTGGAGAACCAACCCCATAAAAACGTGGACCAACTCCCCCAACTTGTTTAAGAAGAATGGGACAATATCCCACAAAACAGAATCGTAACCCGTGTTGAAGGCTTGTCGCGCCGTCTACAGGAGATAATTGCAGTACGCGGAAGACGCACACGCTGTTAGGCACGTTACCTTTAACGAGCACACCCTAATGCTAATTGTGTGTGTGTTTGGTGACACTTGACGAAGTCTTTTCAATTTTATAGACATCTGTAGAAGTCACAGTGAAACAGTCGATTTGAGGGGGTACCTCTTATAAATTTTACTAAATGGTATAAAATATGTATATTTTCACCACTATTTTGTATTTTTTAAACCATTTATCATGTTAGACACGGTATCCGTAATAAAAAGCACTATTTCTAACAATTTACAGCTGTCAGGTGATCATTTGTAAATAAAAGTACATGGAAATGGGGGGTGGGACAACCTTTTTGACCAATGTTGTATATAATACAGAATTGCAATAGTCCAACCTGGAAGTTACCAATGAGTGTAATATCGCCTGAGGTGTTAGATCAATCCGCATTTGGAGAACATTCCAAGCCCATGGTATTAGTACAGTGTTCCTTTTGGAACAAAACGTAACAGGGGTATTTTAATGTAACATTCTCAACAGAAATCTCACTCCATTTGCAAGAGGTGACTTCACGGATGCTACTGGCATCATTGTGACAACGCACTTGCTCACATCTCTCGTCTGGCAAACGATTTGTTGCAGAAACACAGGGTTCTGAGGATGGGACAACCGTCTTTGAGTCCTGATATTAATCCTACTGAGCACCTGTGGCAGGAATTGGAATGTGCATTGCAGAGGAGAACCAATTCCTAAATAATCTTGACCAATTCCGCCACGCTCTTCAGGATGAATGGGACAATATCCCACATAACAGAATTGTCTTGCTTCCGGAAAACAAGAAGATAACCCTCTTTGTTGTTTGATACAGCTATCTTTATTTCCAACAAAGGAATGTGGTAAAAAACTGAAATAAAATAAAGAAAACCTATGTCAAAATGCTGACGATGACATTTCTATTACTTATTGTGGCACTTACAGGCCACCGTACCTTACAAAACTAGCGTGAAACGTGCTGCATTCTTGCATTGACAAGTTTTAACGTGAATACATAATAAAAGCAGTTTACAGATACTAAAAATGTTCTTTACACAACCACAATTATCAAAACTATATAAAATGTGGAAAACTCACGGTGTGCGTGGCCTATCTTTAGAAAAAACTCTGAACAGTTCACTAGCGGCTGCTGATGAGCGAGCATGGAGCCTCGACATGAAAAACTAGGTCAAATACGAAGGCCCGTAACAACACACTCCTCGCCTGATATCTGATTGATATCACTATTTAACTACTACAATAAAAGTCAACTATAAAATAGAATGCACAACATATACTAAATTTAGTCCTAACTTAGCCACTAAATTTGTAGTGTTTTGCTATTAAATCCCTCCTACATGTTCGCAACTTTACCAACTGTCAATCAAAAGAATAAGTTCACATATTGGTCTGACATATTTCACAGATTTTCCATCTTTCACTGTTCTGACCTCCACAGTTCTGACTTTACTGTCACATCCACTGGGAAAAACATTTTCTACTACTCCTATTGGCCAACTGCCTCGATGTAACTCACAGTCTCTGAGCAGCACAATGTCACCGATTTTCAAGTCTTTCTGCGAAGCTGTCCATTTCCCTCGCTTTTGTAATGACTGGAGATAACCATCTCTCCATCGCTTCCAGAACGTATTAGAAAGGATCTGCACATACTTCCATTGTGACTGGTATATTTCTCTCATATCTGTTGATGTGGTTGGGGTAGGTAATGGCTCCTTCTTCTGTGTAAGCAACATTGCTGGCGTGATGATTTCTGGGTCCTCTGGATCATAGGAAATGGGAGCCACAGGTCGAGAATTAATGACAGCACTAACTTCACACATAAAAGTAACTAGAACTTCATGAGTAAGCTTTTGGGTATGGCTGGTTAAAAACATAGCATCGAGTATTCTTCTGGCGAGACCAATAAGACGTTCCCAGGCTCCACCCATGTGTGATGCATGCGGGGGATTAAACTTCCACACAATTCCCATGTCATGAAGGCTTTCTTGCACTGGACCATTTTCAACAAAGATACCTGTGGCTTTAATCTGATCCAGAGCACCTATGAAATTTGTGCCACGATCCGATCTGATCATTTTCACTGGTCCACGGATGGCTACGAAACGTCTAAGTGCATTGATGAAGGACGAAGAACTCATTTCTTCTATAACTTCTATGTGCACTGCCCTGGTAACTAAACAACCAAAAATCAGGGCCCACCTTTTACTTTCAGCCTGACCACCTCTTGTTCT
>NW_019776053.1:26412-42925 GCF_001039355.2 Lingula anatina | reverse complement strand
CACTTGTACAAGATTGAAGAAATTAGTCTTTTTGCTCCAATTATCCAAAATCCCTTGGAGCGAAGTGCTGACTCTGTCACATGTCTTCCTTGGTGATGAGAAATTGAATGGTAGTGATTCACAAGTAAGTTTGCTATGTGAGATTTCTTCGGGATAATAATCGGATGCTTTTGACCTTTCTCCAAAGGCGCATTGCTCAGGCGTCCTCCAACACGCAGAATGTGTTGGTCATCTAGTACTGGTGATAGTGTTGTCAATTTGCTGTCTGCAGGTACACCGGCTTTCTTTTCCACCATGCTAATTTCTTCTTTGAAGGCATCTTCCTGTGCTTTCTTTATTAGGAACATCTCCGTAGCTTCGGTATCACTAGGGTCTTTAGGAGACATTTGCTTCTTTTCCTTCCAGGCTCTGCAAAACCTCTTCAAGAGAGAAATTGCCCTGACAAGAGATTTCCATGTTGAAAACTTTTCAAACCTAGCAGCAATGCTTCTTAACAATACTGTAGCCTTCACATTGATTGTTGGACGTATTTCACAATCTGCATCTTCGTCAACTAGGTCAAAGTTACAGTTTTCACCAACTGTTGCTGTGACAACATCTTTCAAGAAATCTGGCCCTGTAATCCACTTACTACTTGAAAAATCCTGAACTGGGGTATTGCATCTTGTGCCGCAATCGGCTGGGTTTTTCTCTGAGGGGATATACTGCCACTGAGACGCCTTGGACCGTTTCAATATTGTAGCTACACGGTTGCTGACATATGTGTAGAACCGTCTGGTTCGGTTATAGAGATAACCGAGAACGACTCTACTATCTGTGCAATACTTGAATGTTTCCATCGGAAGGTCAAGGTGTTCAGATATTGTATCTGCAAGCTCTGTTGCTAAGACAGCTGCACAAAGTTCTAAACGTGGTATGGTCACACCACCTGGTGGTGATAGTTTGGACTTTCCCATGATAAAACCTACTTCTGTGGAGGTATCACTACGAGCTTTCAAGTAGGCAACTGCTGATATGGCACGTTCGGAGGCATCTGAGAATATCCATACCTCCAGGGAATCTGCTAAACTGAAATCCACTGCAGTAATCATCCTTGGAACACGGAATTCTCTCAAGGAGAAAAGTGAACTTTTCCAAGATTCCCACTGGTGACAAAGGTGTTCTGGCAAAGGGTCATCCCATCCAACAGCTTCGACATGCATCTCTCTTGCTAGCATTTTCCCGGTAACTGTCACTGGAGATAGGAAGCCAAGAGGATCAAAAATACTGTTGATGGTTGATAGAATCCCACGTTTGGTAAATGGTCTCTCAGGAATGAAAAGGCTGAAACCAAAACAATCCTTATCCATATTCCATGAAATTCCAAGAGATGCTTGAGTAGGAAGCTCTTCTGTAAATAGGTCAAGATTCATGAGTGTTTTCTCTCGGTCTTCTGTTGGGAAGGCATTCACTACGTCTGGAGAATTGGAAGCGATTTTATGTAACCGGATTCTTCCATTTTCCCACAAAACCTTCTGGGTTCTTTTCACTAGGTCTGTGAGGCTTTCCGAGTCTGATCCTGTGATGAGGGCATCATCTACATAAAAGTTCTTGGTGACAAAATGTTTCACATCTTCATCAGCATGTTCCACTGCTTTCCTAAGGCCGTAAGTGGCTACGGCAGGTGACGGAGTGTTCCCAAATACATGGACTCTCATTCGGTATTCAATTATCTCTTTCTTCGGGTCATTATCTCTGTACCAGAAGAATCGTAGGAAGTCTCTGTGTTCTTCATTTACTAGAAAGGAGTAAAACATCTGTTGGATATCTGCTGTGACTGCGATTCTGTCTTTCCGAAATCTTAAAAGTACTCCCAATAAACTGTTGGTTTGGTTTGGTCCAGTGAGTAGATTCTCATTCAAAGAGTACCCTTCATACTTGACTGAAGAATCAAACACTCCTCTCACTTTATCAGGTTTTCTAGGATGGTATATGGCAAAAAGAGGAAGGTACCAGACTTCCTTTCCAGGTGGAAGCTCGGGGGCTACTTCCGCAGCTTGAGTATCGAATATGTTCTCCATGAATTCGACCATATGCTGAAGTTTACGTTCGTCTTTCTTTAATGCTGCGTCAAATGATTTTGCCCTGCCAAAGACTTGTGACCTGTTATTCGGCATTCTCTGTCTTGGGTGTTTGAATGGGAGAGGAGCCATCCACTGATCCTTGTCATTTCGCATGGATTCATTCATAATGTCAAGAAATTCCCTGTCCTCTGTTGACAAACTAACGCGATCATCTTGGGCTGTAATTTTGAAAACATCAGAACCAATCTGATTTTCTTCTTTCAAGAGTATTGCACTGGGACAAGGTAGAAAGTTTGTAGGGCGCCCGTCGTTCATGATGTTGGTCTTGAAGGCGGATATCCTCTTTGGCTGATGTACTTTTCCAAGGCAGACTTCACCAATGATTACCCATCCGAGTGGTAGTTTCTGGCCAAATGGATGATTCTTAGAACCCAGGAGTTGATCTTGAACATGATGTGCTTCAATTAGATCTCTGCCTATGAGCAGACCGATTTCAGCTTTGGGGTTCAAGGGTGGAATCTTCTCTGATAAAGAACTCAGGTGATCATACTGCATAGCCACTTCCGGAGTAGGGATTTCAGAACGATTCTTAGGAATGTCACACTCAATTATTTCGGGAAGCACAAAGGACTGAGTACCATCATAAGACTCAACAATGAGGTCCACAGCATGCCTTGCTGATATGTGAGTGGTCCCTGAGCATGAAGACAATGAATAACTACGCAACCCTCCTGAGATCTGCAGCTGGTCAAAAAGAGCTGGGGTTCCTAAGGACTTGTTACTCTGATCATCATGGACAGCATAAACTGCAACAGCCTCTTCTGGTCGGCCTTTGGGAAATACCCTCACTAAAACATTTTTAGCACATGACCGTCCAACGAATCCTTCTTCACACAATGCAGTACATTTAGTAATCACCTCCCCGCCATTCGCTCTTGGGGCAACACCTTCATCTGTGGAAACGTTGTTTCTTCTCTCAGCATTGTTTCTTCTTTCTGGAATACCACTCGGGGCACCTTTTACTGGGAAATTGGTTTGGGAAGGAAATGTTTTCTCTCCACAAGATGACTGAATGTGGCCCTTACGACAGCAACCAAAACAATAGCCATATTTCCTCATAATACACTTCTGCTCATTCGGGCTTTTCTGACCAAACACTCTGCATTCCCTGAGTTCATGGTTTGTGCCATGCAGTGGGCACTCTTCCTTTTGAGCGACATCAGTCTTCCTGCTTGTTATCATGTTTCTTTCCTTTGGTCTGTCTTTAATAGAAGTATTGTGTGTAAAGTCATACTGAAAACAAGGATTGTTCTTTGTTTGGCTCAGCTTCTTAATGAATTTGACGAATTCAGGGAATGGAGGGTAATGGACTCTGTTGTTCTCTTTGTATTTCACGGCATGAGATGTCCACTTGTTCTGTTGGTCCTGAGTTAACTTGGCTACTATTGGGTTTATTCCTACCGCTGAGTCAAGATAGGACAGGGTCAACCCACACAATTCATCTTCCTTAAAGGCCTGAATCTCTGACAGGAGATCTAAAAGTTCATACAGTTTCAGTGTATCCTTTGACGTCAGTTTAGGAAACATGTCTATTTTCTTCCTCAGGACAGATTCTATTAGCTCTGGGCTACCGTATCTTTCCTCCAATCTTTCCCAAATCTCTTTGACTGCTTTCTGAGGTTGACTTGGATTTGCTGTTTTAATACTAATTGCATGCTTTCTGCTGGTGGGACCCAGCCATCTGATGAGTAAGTCTACCTCTTCTGATGCTGACAGTGCTAAATCTTTCTTCATACTAACAAAACTTTCTTTCCATGAAGCATATGTCTCTGGGGTTTCTTGAAATGTAGTTAATCGAGTGAGGAGCAACTCCTTCTTCAGTAGATAATTCATTATCCCTGTCATTTCTCTGCCATTTTCAGTAGCTGGTGTGAATTCAGAGGCATTCGGATTCAACTGTTCTGGTAAGACTCTTGGTAATTGTGGTACTTCAGTACTGGTGACTGCTGATGGAACGGGTTCTGGTCTACGCGCAATTTCTAAAAACTGAGGTGCCGTCACTGCTGACACACTTTGTTCTTGTCTTGTATCTGATTGTTGGGTGTGTATGGTTGCTGCCGAGTGTCTCTCTACGAAGGCTGCTGTGCGATTTACAGCACTTTCTATGGGTAGACCGGGGGATTCTGGTCGTCTTCTATGGGGAAACAACTGTATTTCTTCGTCTTCGAGTACCTGCGCTTCGGCCTCTGCTGCAGCGTGAGATTTCCTTTCCATTAACAGCTCAAGCTCTGCTTCTAATTCAGCTTTTTGTCTGTTTCTTTCTGCAGCTCTGATCACGTTTTGTTCCTCCAAAATTGCCTGTTGTTTCTTCAGTTCTACTTCTTGCTCTGCAAACTTGAGCCGTGCACGTGCCGCTTCTGCTTTCGCTCTCTTTCTGATTGTGGATGAGGTGCCTGTTGATGAAACAGATCTAGATCTAGCTGACGTAGCTAATTCTGCACCCAAGTCTGGAACTGTGCTTGATGGCTCTTCGGCGCCTGTTGACATCTTGAAATGGAGCTAGAGGTGAATTGACTTCTAAATGGGCCGGACCTTTTTTACTGTCTTGNCTTCCTTAAAGGCCTGAATCTCTGACAGGAGATCTAAAAGTTCATACAGTTTCAGTGAATCCTTCGACGTCAGTTTAGGAAACATGTCTATTTTCTTCCTCAGGACAGATTCTATTAGCTCTGGGCTACCGTATCTTTCCTCCAATCTTTCCCAAATCTCTTTGACTGCTTTCTGAGGTTGACTTGGATTTGCTGTTTTAATACTAATTGCATGCTTTCTGCTGGTGGGACCCAGCCATCTGATGAGTAAGTCTACCTCTTCTGATGCTGACAGTGCTAAATCTTTCTTCATACTAACAAAACTTTCTTTCCATGAAGCATATGTCTCTGGGGTTTCTTGAAATGTAGTTAATCGAGTGAGGAGCAACTCCTTCTTCAGTAGATAATTCATTATCCCTGTCATTTCTCTGCCATTTTCAGTAGCTGGTGTGAATTCAGAGGCATTCGGATTCAACTGTTCTGGTAAGACTCTTGGTAATTGTGGAACTTCAGTACTGGTGACTGCTGATGGAACGGGTTCTGGTCTACGCGCAATTTCTAAAAACTGAGGTGCCGTCACTGCTGACACACTTTGTTCTTGTCTTGTATCTGATTGTTGGGTGTGTATAGTTGCTGCTGAGTGTCTCTCTACGAAGGCTGCTGTGCGATCTACAGCACTTTCTATGGGTAGACTGGGGGATTCCAGTCGTCTTCTATGGGGAAACAACTGTATTTCTTCGTCTTCGAGTACCTGCGCTTCGGCCTCTGCTGCAGCGTGAGATTTCCTTTCCATTAACAGCTCAAGCTCTGCTTCTAGTTCAGCTTTTTGTCTGTTTCTTTCTGCAGCTTTGATCACGTTTTGTTCCTCCAAAATTGCCTGTTGTTTCTTCAGTTCTACTTCTTGCTCTGCAAACTTGAGCCGTGCACGTGCCGCTTCTGCTTTCGCTCTCTTTCTGATTGTGGATGAGGTGCCTGATGATGAAACAGATCTAGATCTAGCTGACGTAGCTAATTCTGCACCCAAGTCTGGAACTGTGCTTGATGGCTCTTCGGCGCCTGTTGACATCTTGAAATGGAGCTAGAGGTGAATTGACTTCTAAATGGGCCGGACCTTTTTTACTGTCTTGCTTCCGGAAAACAAGAAGATAACCCTCTTTGTTGTTTGATACAGCTATCTTTATTTCCAACAAAGGAATGTGGTAAAAAACTGAAATAAAATAAAGAAAACCTATGTCAAAATGCTGACGATGACATTTCTATTACTTATTGTGGCACTTACAGGCCACCGTACCTTACAAAACTAGCGTGAAACGTGCTGCATTCTTGCATTGACAAGTTTTAACGTGAATACATAATAAAAGCAGTTTACAGATACTAAAAATGTTCTTTACACAACCACAATTATCAAAACTATATAAAATGTGGAAAACTCACGGTGTGCGTGGCCTATCTTTAGAAAAAACTCTGAACAGTTCACTAGCGGCTGCTGATGAGCGAGCATGGAGCCTCGACATGAAAAACTAGGTCAAATACGAAGGCCCGTAACAACACAAGAATTGTTACCCATGTTGAAGGCTTGTCGCGCCGTCTACAGGAGATAATTGCAGAACGCGGTAGACGCACACGCTGTTAGACACGTGATCTTTAACAAGCACACCCTAATGCTAATAGTGTGTGAATCTGGTGACACTTGACGGCGTCTTTTCAATTTTATAGACATTTCTTTACATCTGTAGAAGTTACAGTGAAACAGTCGATTTGAGGGGGTACCTCTTATAAATTTTACTAAATGTAATAAAATTAGTATATTTTCACCACTATTTTGTATTTTTTTTAACCATTAATCATGTTAGACACGGTATCCGTTATAAAAAGCACTATTTCTAACAGTTCACAGCTGTCAGGTGATCATTTGTAAATAAAAGTACATGGAAATGGGGGTGGGACAACCTTTTTGACCAATGTTGTATATGGATGTCTAGATGATAAGATCAAAAGATTACAACGCATCCAGAATATCTCAGCACGGCTTTTAATGCTAAAGCCTAGGGATTGCCATATCACTCCAATTTTAAAGCAGCTGCACTGGTTATACCCCCTTTACACTGGACGGCGTCCTTTCTGCGTCCTTTCTGCGACCATGAATTGTGGTCTAATAAGGAGACACGAGCATTGATTTTGCATCACAATGAATGCTCAATGATCGGCCAGTTGTCGGCACGTAAAGTATTATAATTTTTTAAACTTTCAAATGGGGCCGTACTGCTGGACGCAGAAAGGACGCCGTCCAGTGTAAAGGGGGCTTTACCAGTTAGGGCCAGAATTTTAAGGTTTTAGTTTTTACATATGCTGCTTTTTATAACCTAGCTCCACCATATACAATTGTTCTAGTCAAACATTATAGCCCTCAAAGATCCCCGAGGTCTGGTGACAAACTTTTACTGAAAGTTCCCAAATCAAAGTTAAAAAGATATGGTGACATATCATTTTGTGTAGCTGCACCAGTAGAGTGGAATAAGTTACCAATTTTTATTAGACGACTAGAATCACAAGAATCTTTTAAAAAGGAATTGAAAACTCACATTTTAAAGACATTTTATTCATGCATTTTAAATTTAACATTAAAGAAACCTTGGGTTTTTTACTTTTAATTACTGTTTATTATAATTTAGTCTAGCTTTGATTTATATAATATAAATCTAAACCATTTTTATCTATTAACTTCTTTGTATTTTATGTTGTACAGTCTATTGAACATTTTATGGATTTTAAGCTCGAAATAAATATATTATTATATTATTGTTATCAAAGCAAAACACTCATTAATAGGCAGCATGCAAAATGATTCGATAAAGGGACATTCTGTAGATCATATGGCATCTTGTACCAAATAAAATACTTGTAACTGTAATAAAAGTTAAATAGAACATAAGAAACACGTTGTGTAATATAACTGAATAATGTATATTATGATCATGTTACAATGCATTCATCAATAAGGAATATGGCCGTTTTACCGTTCACTGTAAAATTGGACAGAGGAACCAAGAATTGAAATCGTTTTGATCTAAAATTGGTATGGTGGCGTAAAATCCATGGAAAGAAGAGATACAAGGTAAGCCTTTTGTTGAGAGATGGACATGTCTAATTTAGTATACACATAGCTTAGGCGACTAGGGGAAAATCATATGAGTGAAACGCATTAAAATAATAACCTAATAATAAATCATTGTTTTACATTTAGAGGCTCTTTAACTACTACTGGTATGTTATATATAAAAAGTATTTTTTTTCTATCTTTGAGAAGATCATTCCTAACAAGTATGTTGGAATTGAAACACATTTGGGGAAGTTGTGAAGCATTAACTGTCTGTGAAATGCAAGGATTCAAAGTGATGATATATGAAAATGAAAGAGTTCAATCAAAACTTGACAAAGAGTATTTATGATATAAGATTCATCGTATATAGACACTGACCCTCGAGGGTTCTTTGTGGAGTGTGAAGCTATATAAGCACAACGCTTTTTATATGTAGACCCAGCTAGTATGCAGTTATTCTGTTGGAAATGTTCTCGGACAGAAGAAGATATTCTTGGACATCCAGACATTGGATAATTCCTTGGCAACTTCTTTGTTGATCTCAGTTCATGATAGTGATTGCTGCCCCGGCTTCTTTCGTGCAGAACAAAAATATTCCACCCTTTACTCCGCTTTTAAATGATTTACAGTTGAGGTTAGGATAATTCTGATTATTCCTCATAATTCACATGAAGCAGAACTTGAGATATCTTATCACTCCTTGTTTTGACTGACTGAGATCTGGCACTTCCATCAAGCTTGACAGTAAACTATCAACCACCAAGGTAACTAAACTCCATTTGGAATGCACCAATGGCACAGTTAACATAAGGAAAATAAGAAAAGGTATATTACAAACTATGGGTCCTTTAATTGTCGAAGTTGAAACTCTTGTTACGGCGTTTTGCCTGCCATTTTGAAAACCGTCCTTTTACCAACCTAAGTAGTTGCACGTGTGTAGCATCATTTTCTGCCATAGAGAATATTTATTAATCAAACATTTGTGCTTCATCCAACCCTAGCTGTTCAATACAGGTATATACAAGTACCTAGTTACTACAGTTACTGAATATGAAGTACACATGCTTTGTATGTCTCCAAAATTAGTAAAATTACCAACTTAAAGAATGCCCCCAGCTCAAATTTTTCATCAGAAATGAACTTTTTGGCCCATTTTGACCCATCACCTGTTCCTTGAAAGGTTTTCAAAAAAGTTATTATTTGCCCTACCTTAATTACACTGTATTTTGTTTAACTTAATTGGTGTACTGATTTGTTTCTTTCTGTCGACTTCTTGATAATTTGGACACTCTTCAAAGAGCACTGCAAGGCTAACACAGATACAAATGACAGTGTCATACTCACTTCCATATTGAATCAAATGTTGAGTTGGGTACTTCCGTGGCATTTATGCCATGCACACAAATTTTCACGGACAAAAGACTATGAAGGATGCCGCTGTCCTCGCAAAAGTTTCGTACAGCCAAGGTCAAAAACCGGGTTCACAATGGTCTGTTATGTGGCTAACTAACGAGAAAATATGGTTTAAAAACTTATAAGACGTTGCGTGAACCTTAAGGAAACGTATTAATGTTTCATTCATTTTATTTCCCAAATTCGGAGAAAACTTATTCGTTATTATTTAAATGTTTGACTTTAAATGCAATACAAAGGCTTCATCCAGTAGGGCTATAAGGTCTATCTTGTTTTTATTTGCTGAAACAACTCTGCGTCTGTTTAAGTTCTCATCGTCATTTTATTTTCTTTTGACATTAGTAAAGAAACCCCTCGTTTTCATCGACAAGCTTACCGTGTGTTGATTTTGTGTTCACTCAATACATCTATACATTTCCTTTGACTGAAAGGCGCAGGAATTTGGTTGTCATGGGAAGGTTACAGCACTTTTGAAAGCTTCAGCTCTCACAAAGACATTGAGGTTAAGGTTAAGCCTATAGGTTGACGCCAGATGGGGGTTTATTACAGTCAAAGAAATAAAAAAGGGGAAGGGATTAAGAACACTTGATTCGGTGAAGCTTTTTTTGGTGAACCAATCATGCACTGTTGGTGTATCTTAGGCTCTCAGCAAGTAATGAGGATAAAGTTGTTCTCTTCAAAATTGCCATTGTAACATATAATTTTATGTAAACATATTTAAATATGCTTTCAAAGCAGAAGGAATGCTCTTACTATTAACGGGGTCAAATCAATATGCAGGTTTAGATTTAGTTAACATTCATTTTATTGTACAGCAGTGGTGTATTAATTGCATACAATGAACTATCTAATATTCTTGATTAATCTAATAATTTAAACTGCTGTGGAATGAAACTGTTACAATATCCATATTGTAATTGGATGCAGAGTTATAACTTGAATCTTGTAATTCCAGTCATTTTTAAAAATTAATTTAATAATTTCAACTACATTTTTTTTTCAATTTCAAATCAATGTTTGGAACTGAAATATGATATGGAAAACATACTCTAAATAATCCATTCCTGGTCTTTGCTTGCATTGATTACACTGTGACTCTTTATCATTATTAATGCAAATAAACAACAGAATACAATAAAGCTATTATAATTCATTGGCACAATTCATTGGCACAATTCTAACGGTTGGAATTATCATATAACTTATTTTTATTATAAAAGCAAAATGGATAATCAATTTCTTTAAATACATTCCAAACATAAATCTGAGATTATCCAAGTTATTTTTCACCTAATGAAAAATAATTTAAGTAGGTAAGTATTTGACCATAAATAGAGCTTTTTTAAAATAAACTGGATTTTCAACAGTCAAATATTATACAGATTTGCAGTATCATGAATCGATGTCCTTTCCCTAACCAAAGATGGGAAAGGCAGGTAAAAGGATAACACTTCTGGACCACAGCTTCTCTCACATGAGTGATATTGCACTGAAAGGTGGACCTCCACGCTTGGTTCACCAAATGATTTCCAATCATGCCTTAAAAATGTCATGAAACAAACAATGTGAATATAATGCGTGACCTGTTATGAAACTTTTCTTTTTGGAGTCCTTTTTTTCCTTATGTTGTCTCAGTATCCTTCTAGTCCAATGCGTACAGCTTCAAAATCTTCAAGTGACAGTTCTGTAAATAAAACGGAATGATGTCAGAATGTTATTCAATTAAAAATGTAAAAAGTCTTTGCTTCCATGAAAAACAAAAGTATGACTCTATCCAGAATTCTAAAGGGCCTAAACTCATTTGTCTTTTTAATGAATACATTTTTATTTCATTTTAAGGTAACGATGCACGTGAGCAGAAGTCATCAAAGTAAATTTAAAAACGCACTTTGGCAATTAAAGAATAGTGAAATGATTGAATTAAGAGCTAAAATAACCAATGGGAATTTTAGATAAAGTTTCGATCAGCTATGAGAGTTCTGGTGTAAAAAAAGACAAAAAAAAAAACAAAACAACACAAAAATTATTTCATCTAAACAAAGCCCTATTTAGCGGGATATTTCATGCCAAGATATGACACATTCAGTTTTATAAGTTTATAATGAAATTAATAATAATAATAATAATAATAATAGAACTGACCAGTTCTCTGTATTTCATAGGTTTCATTAATGTCTGTACATAGCGCTGTCATACTCTCAAAGTTGATGCGTTGACTGAAATGAGATTTTTTTGTAATCAATAAGGGTAACAATGGAATGCTGTATGCTTTGGGTAACACTGAAACTTAAATAGTTCATCCAAAGTCAAGTTTCCAAAATAGTTACCCAATTTAAATAAAATATTTGTCCTGCATTAAATTGTAAAACAAAAACCTTTCAGCACGTTGCATTTTCAAAGGCAGTTTTAAGAGGTAAGACAGAAACAAGATACTCACCAAAGCCCAGCAACGTTAACTTCAACACTAGTGGATGGACGTGTACGGTATGAGCGTTCTAGTTTCGTGTTCACATATTTCGGGTACGCAGTCCAGTTTCCATTAGAATTCCACTGCCACAGGGCAACCTTTCCCTCTGAAGGACACAGTGTGAAATGGGGGGACATTAATTTGTTGTTTATGTACACAGATGAAAGCATAAACATGTGATATTTGATCAATTTTATTCGAATTTTGCAGAGATAATGGTCAAAAACGAAAACAATTACCGAACGATTGTTTCAAATTTTAAAAGGTATTTCATTCTAGGGAAAACACTATGATTGAAGACCAAAGCTTTGAATGCAGTATCAAACAGCAAACTCACCGTCTGTAATAAAACCTGAACCGTCCTCATCACCTTCATGTAACTTAGACTCTTCCCTATATGAATAATTAATTTATTAATTGATGCAACTTGATGAAAGAAATAATGCCAGTCACTCGTAAATGCAAAAAGCTTGCTCTGAACATCAAGTGAATTGGCTAGATTTTTACACGTAGCTGTACTTACCAGAAATTAGCCTATGCTACTGACACAGTGTTACTGTTATCTCTAGATTAAACAGGAACAATACCATTACAAGTTTAAGGACTGGTACATTACCATATCATAAAGGTGAAGGTTAAATGACAATAAGATGAAAATTAGGTTAAAAGCAGATCTGATCACCTCCATGAAACTAAAAGGAGAAAAATATTAAGCATTTTGTTAATTTGTGAAAAAATTCTTACACCAGCTCAACTTCAAATCGCCCATCATAACCATATCGATGGTTGCTTGCCACTCGGGTTGGCCAAAGAACCTAGAAAATTAAAAAGTAATTCTTTTAATAAGTTAAGAAGAGAACAGGGAAATCGTCTTTACGCACAATAATTTATTTTCAAGAGATATTTACAATAAAAAGTATATTTCTCAATTTCCTGGCCTTTTTGGTTACAGAACTTTTGTTGCACATATTTTTGTACAACAAATGAAATGCACAAAAAAAAAAACACTGAAAGTAACAGAATGTATACATGCATTTATGGCAATGATGGTATAGTTGTCGATTATGCATCTAGATTACAAATTATTTTGTCGTTTTCATACTTTCAGAAGTTATGCATAATAGTAGGACAATTTAACTTACATAATCATCAATTACTTAATTATCAATTTAACTTACATAAACTATTCCAGCTTCTTCTACTTTGTAAACAGTGCCAATACTTCCAGGGCCTCCGTCATTATTGCCCGCGTTCCAGTGTGGACCTAAAAGTATGATAGGGCAGTGACAGTATTTTCAGAAGAGTTAAGGGACCATTCCCACAGATATTTGAATCGATCTATCTCCGCGGGGGGTCTCACTTAATTGCTATCTGCTATGAGCAAGGCCTGAGCTTGCAAGAAAGATAATTACCCCCTAGCTGATTCGGTAGGAGTGACAGACGTTTAAGCCTCTTCAGATGATAGCAATGTAGCGTGAACCCTAGAGTTAGGTCGATCCAGATGGATCGATCTAGGCATGGGAATGGCTTCCTCACACCACTTAACTAGATATTGACCACAACAAACAAATTCCCATATTAAATGCCAATACTTACCATGTCTGGCAAATGCCAATACTTACCACCAGCTGCGTTCTGCCTTTCGAATTATAATATTTTTTTTTCCAACAACAGTTAAAATCCAGAGTTATTATCATTTCATTGCATCCATGTTCTACAAGACACCTTCAAGAAATAAGAGCTATACTTATGAAAGTCTCTTCCTAGGACTGCAATTATTTCCTCATTTTTTTTTTATACAAAAACCTAGCAAAAAGGGCAGCCAAAAAACAAAAAAATGTACATCAAGTAATAATTACCTCGTCTAACTTTTACACCAGGCTTAATGAATTCATCATCCCTAAGGATGCGTGGCTCATCCACCGCCTGCACTTCTCGACGTCCATCGTGGCCATACCGATACACAAAATCTTCATTGCTGTGGTCCCACTGGACTCTAACCCAACCTTGAAAAATTGGATAAAAAGCAATTGTATGTAAACTGCAGATAAAACAGGTGGAGATGCACTTTGAAGTGATTAAAATGTTTATTATTGTAACGTACATGTAGGTCAAATGTAACTTCGGGTATTCAACCAAAAAAAAAATGTACAACGAGTGCCAAATGCAAGCGGATGAACCTCAAGCTGGTTGTTATTCGTTTTCGCCATAGGACTAAACCTCTAAACCATCAGCGTCTTATCATTTCATTTTCAAAGGACTTCACTTACCTCCCTTTTCATACCCAGACACAGTTCCAGGACCGTTATTATCTTGGTCACCATATTTCCAGTCAGGACCTCGTCTCACACGAATCCCCAGTGGCAGTTCACGCTGTATAAGTGCTGTTCTCTGCAAGTCCTCGACGTCCAGATCTGTCAGTGCTTTGGGGCCAATCAGCTCTTGCAATATTTCATACATTTCATCCTGAAAATGGACAAATGTTTCCACAATCTCACGGTGTATGTTACCTCTTATATCTTATATGCAACTGCACTGACAACTTCATGTTTTTACATTTATAATTAAGTTACACTAGGACTGCCAGAAAGAAGGGACTATTTACACAGGCTGTTCTCATTATAGAATGCTCAATAATAACCACTACCATGTCACAACCAATGTCAGGAGCAATGGCAAGATTTATTATCAAACTGGTTATTCCACTATTACCATATCAAAATCACTCAAATCTGTGTCAAATATTTCCGTGCTCTTGGTGGCGCGCATCCATGTTGAAAAGGTGTTTTTGGTATTTACTAACTGGTTGATGAATTCCTTTTCTATATAAAAAAAATCGAATCAGAAAATTAGAGTATGTTTTACCAAAATAATGTGGACTACGTTCTGTGAGCAAGAGGCCAGATAAATTATAACAGAAATGCATAATCTTTATATTAAGGATTGACAAAAATTAGACACAAAAGATTATTTCGCCCTTTCTCTGCTCACTTACCTCGGAAAGGACAGATGAATCTGCAAACCCAAACCTACAAAGAGACGAAAGATAAATTCACAATGATGTTATATCTTAGTTGGTTGTTATCTTTTTCATTAAAATTTGTTAATACATCGATTTTTACTATATGCTCATTTATCATTTTAAAGCGAAGTGATATAAATTGTGTTGTATATTGAAAATAAAATGTTTCCATGCAACAGTAAATTACTAAAAGCTTTAGCACAAATGACTCGGTAACTGTATTAAGATGTTTGTAACTATTTCACACTGTATCACTGATTGTCTTGCTTAAAGTTACAGCTAAACTTTCATGTATCTGTTAAAATCAATTAATAATTCTCAAAAAATCTCAAAAAGATAAATAATCTCCCACCAGTCGTCTGTAGTATCCACCCAGGCGGCGGACATCAAGTTCGTCGTCTGCTCTGAAGAATTTCCCCTTTCCTGTCTTGGCAGCGTTCTCTAGAAACACCTGGAGATATATTGGTTAGCTAGAAAAATGGTGCGTTTTTATTTTAAGTGACATGCAAGTTTAGCAATTTCTTCCCTTTTATAATCATGTGCATTATCCTGCTAAGGCAATTAAGATCATTACATATCCCAAACAAATAGGCCAGTTTGTTTGAACAAATGTAAGAATAAGCTTTGTGGATTCTTGGTTTAAATCCAAACTAAAGGAAACAGTAAACAACTTATAACATCCTTTATGCCTACCCTGTCACAGTCTTTTCCACATCCAATGAAATTTATCCTGGCTTGGAGTGATACAGGTTCATTAAATGGACGCTGGACGGCAGTCATGACTTTATATTTACCCTGAAGACAAATATTAATATACCCATATAGCAACAGTGAAAATACTCTGCCTCCTTTAAAACTGTTTAAAAGCTGGTGGGCAAATGACCACTGAATAACTAATAATGACATTGTTATAAACAGATGCTAAACAATTCATGGAATATCCGTTATTCTAACCCAGTGTGTCCATATCATCTTTTCAGCATTGATTGAATTTTTTTTTTCAATTTTCCAGTGTTAATATGCTAAATCCACGAATCTGATTAATGTTATATTGGTATACATAATCCTAAAATTTTTAGCCCACCGACTGCTTTTACTAGTAGAGCTTCACAACGAAACTAATAGTTTTAAACTGTCAACTACAGATAATGACAAAACTGTCAATTGAAAAGTGACCATGAAAATTCATATCTTTATTATCATATGACACCAAAGTTGCTCCAGACCGGAGACTAACATCCCAAACATAGCATAAGAGAACGCTAGCAAATATCACAAGTCACATACCGCTGTGGACGCCCTGGTTAAGTCAACAGTGCTCCCATAGTCATTCTCATCTGTTGGTATGCCGTCGGTGAATACCAAAAGCCTGGATGGCACCATCTGTCTGCTAACTACCAGGACGCTAGCTACAATAATAACAGGGTATATGACATTACGTACCAAGTGTACTTAGAATAAATACTATAAAATGGTGATAATTCTGATAAAATGTTTACAAATAAAAATTTGGGACTCAAGTTTTAATTTAAGCCAATAACAAGTTAAGCCTAATAACAACAACGGCGTCTATTCAGAGATTTGAACATTAGTCGCACATAATACACCTACGTAATTCATGTACGTGTATTGCTTGATTTGGGACTACCATCCTTGAAAACGAAGATCTATATGTAAAATGGTCCAGTGTATGTACTGTACTAGTACCCTCTACCAGAGCCACATACTGATTTTTCACTAAATATTAACAGATATTTCTCTAGTTAAATAGATGTCTATATTCTCTGTTCTGTTAGTCTCAGCAATAATGTCTATGAGATAATAACTGCAGCCCTGGTTGAAGGTAAAGTACAGTAGTAA
>NW_019776052.1:117032-127686 GCF_001039355.2 Lingula anatina | reverse complement strand
TAGCGTGCATTCATTTAGGCCTATTCAAACTTTCAGACACATGTCAAACTGATTATACAAGGAAGAATCTATGGCACTACTACTAGCGCGCAGAGGCACATGGGTGTTTAGGCCGCTTTTTAAAAAAAATCGTACACTGTGGAAAGCGCTTGATAATCCAGTTCCATTCTTCCGGGATCCATTCGAATAACAGAGTGAGGAAATGGACAGCTCCGCTGATGTTTACGAACCCGCTGTACTAGTATCTCACATGCTGTACCGAGTTCTTACAGATACCGCTGGGTATATTCTAAACGCTTATAATAAGGCCTCTAATCCGTCAACTGAAGATTCAAGGTTCGGTCCACGATTCCCGACTTGGGTTATGCCCGGAGAGAAAAGCAACACAACACCACATCTTATTTAGTTATAAAATCTAAAACTATTTTTATTTTTAGGCTGCTGCCTGATTTTATACCCAATGTATTGGCGTGACAGACCGCGTGGCCGAGAATTATCGTAACGTTAGATGAGGGGTAATAAAGTGAGTTAAAATTAAAGTTGACTGGGACCAATTAAAGTGATAGGAACAATTACGTAACTAATACGAGCCGCTTGCCCATGCCCACAACTCAATTAAAAACAATTCACATGTATCAGAAATTTCTGCTGTTTGCACACGCTTTCACTTTTTACAAAAAAAAAAAAAAAATGAAATACGGTCTGCACAATGCGACAATAATGGTCTGTGGCAGGTCTTCATTTTTAGAGTATCAGGTAACTACCGCGCATTCCTTGATAGCAATAGCTTGAATTCAAGTTCTAATTTTGTCTTGTTCTCAAAGCTCGGGATCATGTAGCTAAACAGTTATATTATAGTCTTTGCGTTCATCTGGGATATATTCGACCCTCAGCTGGGATAACTGATCTCCGACTTATCTTAACTTTTGGTGGAAAACATGCCCGACATGACCTCACCCAAAGTCAATAATTAAATAATACAATACGTTTGCAATCAATATGAATCCCTTTGTTTGAGATTAGTGGGTTGTTTTAGGTGAAGGGGATAACTAGTTATTGACAGGTAATCAATGAGCTTAGAAAGAACTAAAGACTTACTACTAAAAATTTATCTTTATTTAACATACTTTAAAGTAATTACAACTTAAAACAGCTTTTCCGCAGTTTCTATATTTATTGATTAAAAGTAGTATAGAATATTTACATATCTACAAAATTATTATTTAAATATATTTACAAGTGTTTTGTATATAGAAAATGTGATACTACTACTACTACACACACTGGACAATAGAAGTGTCGCCCCCTGAATCAGAGTAATCAAAGTAGGTAGATCTTGAGTAGTTATAATACCTGGTCTACTTATACTGTGACAAATGAGTATAATAACCGCTGTACCATGGAATTGTATTGTTGGTCTTTTTGTGAAATTTGATGTTAATAAAATGATATAGAAGCATATCATTCCACAGTCATTTATCTCCCCCAAAGTATTGGTTCAGTAGGGGTGACACTTCTGTTGTCCAGTGTGTGTACTGCTACTACTACTACTACTACTATTACTACTACTTCTACTACTAATAATAATAATAATATTCTTGCAACTTTAAGTTGAATATACGTGCATTATAAAAGAGTAATAAAAGCCACTAAAACATATTGTGATATTGTCCACCAATATATAAAAGAAACTTTTAGTAATTGAAATATTAAATCAGTCAATTTCTTGAAAATCGTTAAATTGAAGTATACGCTGAAATTTAAATAGTCCTGAGTGCCCATGGGATTAAAGTCTTTATATATCTACCATTCTGAGTGCTGGTATATAAAAATTCTCATAGCGTCTTAGGGTATGTGTGCATTCTTTCACTTTGGCTATAAGTGATTCAGTTTATATCACCCTAAGCTAGCGACGTACTGTATGTTGATAAAACAGACGTAATAATATTTTAACAAAATGAAGACAACAAACATCTGTCAATGAAAATCACAAAAACCTTAAACCACTATTATGGAGTCTTAATTAAATTAGATACTTTAAAATCGTTCATGAAAATTCATAACAGCTATTGATTTTACTGAATTTTGATAGTCAAAATCCAAAGCATATACAAAGCTAAGACAACATCTAATTCATATCGTGAATCAAAACCTTGGAAGCACTTTATTCAAAGTTATTAAAGCATATTAGTTTATATTGTTTCTAAGATGACCTTAACCATTCATTTATTATTCTAAAAATGTTATTGAAATATACTATGCAGGCTACATCTGAAACACAGTTTTCAATAAGATGACATGATTACTTCTGTATACCAATATTTGCAGAATTAACAACCTTACAGATAACTCTTCTGTAACATGAGACACATCTACAATAATTCATTGATATAATAAAGATACAAATATTTTCACATGTAAAATTCAAGCAAATATAATCAAAATCCAAACCTGCTGGTACATTTGTACAGACTGAATGCATTTTTACAGATATAAGTAAAATGAATCAGATGATTATTATATGTTTACTAGGTTTAGGTACAGTGCTGATAAACAAACACCTGGCGAAAATGTATATAACTGAAAAATGGATGTAAACAATGCGAGTAAAGACAAGAAAGTAGATATTTTACATGAAATATGACGGTCTGGAAGAAGTTGCAGAATTTGAAAATGGATTTAACAAGAAGTGCCCATAAAAGTCAGTAGATAAAGCGTTTAGTGAATATTTGGCTTGGTTGAAAAGAAGAAGTGAAGATCGAACAATTAGAATATAGATTGTACATTGCTTAAAATATTCAAGGAAGTTTGTATCTGTGTAGCCATAGATACGGAATTGAAGAACACAACTATCCAGAAATACTGAAGTAGAATATGGATATAATTGCAGAGGAGCAAACAATAAACTAGATTTAATGCACTTCATATATTTCATATAGCGGCTGTGTGGCTGAGGACAAACACTTGCAGTCAATTGCATCAAAAACGAATCCTCAATCTTGCCTACGTCAATATATGACCTTAAATAGAGATAAGACATGCAGATGTCATTGGTGTCCTAGACGCTTTCTGCATAATCAAGTGTAATTAAAACACATTTAAAAACGTTAAGGGACTATATCTGAAAGAGGTCAAACAAGATTCGACTAAACTATCGAACAGACTTGTGACCTGGCTGCTTCAGCAAGACACTGTCTTTTCAAGTAATCTATTATTTTGATTTCTGTAACAATGTCAGTGTGATTGGGAGCTAGATTCTCCTCTCTCACTGCTAGGCATTTATTGTGAAAATCAAGTGCCTCTTCATACTCATCCAAATCTTGCAGTACACTACCAATATTGTAGTACGAGTTGGCTGTATCTAAGGGTTTTTGACTGACATTCGCCTCTCTCACCTCAAGGCATTTTTTGTGATAATTAAGCGCCTCCTTATACTCACCCTTCTCTTGCAGTACAAGACCGATATTGTTGTAGGAGGTGGCAGTATCAGGGTGTTTGGGACCGAGAATCTCCTCTCTCACTGCTAGACATTTATTGTAACAATCAAGCGCCTCTTCATACTCATCCAATTTCTGCAGTGTAATACCAATATTGTTGTACGCTGAGGCAGTATCAAGGTGTTTGGGACCGACAATCTTCTCTCTCACCGCGAGAGATTTTTTGTGATAATGAAGCGCCGTTTCATACTCACCCATTTTATGCAGAAGAGTACCAATATTGCTGTTTAAACGGGCAGTAAAAAGGTTCTCGTGACCGAGATTGTCCTCTAATACTGAAAGGCATTCTTTGTAAAAATCAACCGCGTCTTTACATTTATCCATTTTATCCAGTACCTTTCCAATATCCTTGTACGCTGTGGCGGTGTCTAAGTGTTGAAGACCGAGAATCTCCTTTCTCAATGAAAGGCATTCACGGTAATAATCAAGTGCCTCTTCATACTTACGCATTTCCTGCAGTACATTACCAATATCATTGTACGCTTTGGCAGTGTCTGAGTTTTTAAGACCGAGAATCTCTTTTCTCAATGAAAGGCATTCATAGTAATAATCAAGCGCGTCTTCATTCTTACCCATTTCTCGCAGTAGATTACCAATATTGCTGTACATGTTGGCAATCTCCGGTTGTTTGGGACCGAGTATCTTCTCACTTACTGTAAGGTGTTTCTTGTGATAAACAAGTGCCTTTTCATACTTGCCCATTTCCTTCAGCACATTACCAATATCATTGTACGCTTTGGCAGTGTCCGAATTTTGAAGACCGAGAATGTCCTTTCTCAATGAAAGGCATTCATAGTAATAATCAAGCGCGTCATCATACTTATGCATTTCCCGCAGTAGATTGCCAATATTGCTGTACATGTTGGCTATCTCGGGTTGTTTGGGATCGAGTATCGTCTCACTAATTGCAAGGTGTTCCTTGTGATACACAAGTGCCTCTTCATACTTACCCATTTCCTGAAGTGCAATACCGATACTGCCGTACAAGCCAGCAGTAACTGCGTGTTCGTGGCCGAGTTTTTCTTCTGTCACTTCTAGGCATTTCTTGTGATATTCAAGCGCCTCTTTATGCCTACCCAATTCCCGCAGAACATTACCAATGTTGTTGTACGACATGGCAGTATCAGAGTGTTTATTGCCGAGAATCTCCCCTCTAACTTTAAGGCATTTTTTGTGATAATTAAGCGCCTCTTTATACTCACCCATAATCTGCATGACATTTCCTATATTGTGGTACGAAGAGGCAGTATCAGGGTGTTTGTGACCGAGAATCTCCTCTCTCACTGCAAGGCATTTATTGTGATGATCAAGCGCCTCTTCATACTTACCCATTTCTTTCAGGGCATTACCTATATTGTTGTGTGCTGAAGCAGTATCAGGGTGTTTGTGACCTAGTAACTCCTCTCTCACTGCTAGACATTCATTGTGATAATCAAGTGCCTTTTCGTACATACCCATTTCCTGCAGAACAACACCGATATTGTTGTACGAGCTGGCAGTATCAGGGTGTTTGGCACCGAGAATCTTCTTTCTCACTGCAAGGCATTTATGGTGATTATAAAGCGCGTCTCCATACTCACCCAATTTCTGCAGTACAATACCAATATTGTCGTGCGAGCTGGCAGTATCAGGGTGTTCGTGACCTAGTTTCTCCTCTCTCACTTTAAGACACTTATTGTGACAATCAAGCGCTTCTCTACACTTATCCATTTCCTGTAATACATTGCCAATATTGTTGTACGCGCTGGCTCTAGAGAGGTCCCTGTCGCCCAACTCTTCTATTGCCAGGCATTTATTGTGATAATCAAGCGCCTCTTTATATTTACTCAATGCCTGCAGTGTAATACCGATATTATTGTACGATGAGGCAGTATCAGGGTGTTTGGTACCTAGAATTTTCTCTCTCACCTCGAGGCATTTTTGGTGATAATCAAGCGCCTCTTTATACCTACCCATTTCCTGCAGCAATACACCAATATTATTGTACGACGAGGCAGTATCTAAGTGATCGGGATCTACCTGGGGCAGTTTCTCTTTTTCATGGACTACTGATTTGTAAACACCCAGAGCATCCTTATACAGACAAATGGCACGGAGCGTCTTTGCAATCAATTCTAAGTTCTCTGCAAGTTTTCGTTTTTCAGACACCTCTTTTGTTTCTAAATTTTTGGTAAGTAAAGCTGCAGCATGCAGCAAATGTGGAATGATCACCGATAAAGATTCTGCCTTTGAAACATCTACACATTGATTGTCACGCACATCTACACATCGAATTAGAGCTGTTATATAATAACTGCAATAAGCATTAGACATTTCAATGCCATGCATCTGGGCATTCTGTTCTGCATATTCCTTTACTAAAGGGTGGATGTCGTAGACATTATTTTCTGCAGTAATAAGTGATTTATTGGCAAGACTTTCTAGGATACGTTTACAATCTGTTTGAGATAATTTTAAATTGATTGAGGCTTCATTCAAAATGATTGAGGCTTCTTCCAGCTTAAAGGCAACCGGAAATATATGAAGTGCAAAAAAGACGTTTCTTGCATTAGGTTCTAGTGTTTCGCAAGAAAGATCAAAGCAATGCATGATTTCTTTGGGCATGCTGGGAACGGAAAGAGTATCGAGCATGTTTTCGGTTTTCATTTCCTTCAATACTGTTTTTGTTTGTTTTGTGTCAAGTAATGCAGCCAGCAGTTTTAATGCAAGGGGGTTATGTTGACACATTTCTGCCATTTCTTCCAAATCCTTTAACTCACTGTCCGAGGGATAGGTTGATTTCCTTTCCCATAGGACGTCGCGGGATGATGTATTATTAAGTGGACCGATGTCTAACACAACTATGTTATGTGTTGTGAAATCAAACCTTTCACGACTGGTGCATAACAAAGTAATGTGTTTTGTAGAATCAATTACATCTCTCAAGAAATCACAAAACTCTTGCCTATTTGAACTTAAAACAGAGTCACTATTATCGAGGATAAGAAGTGTATCTGTTGTCAAACTAGATAATGTCTGTTTGAAAATGTTCTGATAATCAGAGTATAAATCTTTCAAAAAATGGGTTGGGTGGTAGTGTTGAACAAATGATAACTTGACAGAGTTGACATCTGTAACTTGTCTCATAGAAATGTACAGCACATTTTGCATGTTCTGCCCGACCTTTACGGCAATGCTTGTCTTACCGATACCCCCCATCCCGGTTAGGAGAACGAGTGGAGCATCACCTCTGATTTCTTCCTGTATTTTGGCAACGATGTCATCACGCCCTTTCAGCTCTGTGTTTGTGTTTGGCAACTCTGTGGAGAGCAGCTTGCAAGGTGTTTCTGAAAGAGTTTCAATAAAATCTTGATGCCACACTTTACATCAGGCACATTTTTTCGATTTCTTAAAAAACAACAACGTCGATGTGATTAATGGTGCGGAATTCCTGTTGCATGCTATTGCTAAAATGAGATTTTCATAAATTTAAAACTGTGTTTATCTTTGTTAATGTGACTAAAATTTTGAAAATTCGTGGTATGTATTAATTAGCAGTGTTCGTTTGTGAAAGTGTAATATACTTGTTGGTTCAATGCTTTCCAGGCACATCGGTACCTGTAAATTTGTCATATCGTGTGTGTGTTGCATGGCTGTGTCAGTACAAGTTTGTTACCGCTCTACTCTGATTCTCGGATCTAATTCGGCCGCTGGGCTCTAATTTGACACCGAGAGGCTCTGTTCTGGCCCTACACCCGTAAATGTCCATCCTGATGTGATCAAACGTTACCCCGAAAAGTTCTACAGGGTTACTACTTAATATGGATTATTTTCATCATTGTTATTTTTGACAACTGATTAAAATTTTTTGGGCTTGATTCATCAAAAATGTATGTCATTGAGTGATAAAAATAAGCTGTCTTCTGTTGTGAGATTTTTGGTCAATAATATCAAATCTGACATAAGATGTCATTCAAAAGAAAAGAACACCCCAGAAAAACATATCAACAGTTTGATGTCATTATTGAATTTAAACTAAGATGTTGAAGAAAATGATAGCCTCCCGACAGTGATGTGTTACACAGTCAAATAAATCATTACAGTAAATCATGAAAAGTCATCAATAGCGGGTGTGACCTCCATCCGCCGCTTGCAGCGCCCTCATCCTACATGGCATACCCTGAGACAAATTTTTTAGTTTTTGGATGGGGATATCATTCCACGCAGTAAAATTTGCCTGTACCAGTTCATCACTATTTACCGGCCGACGACAATGGCTATCGATTCTGTGAGTTACTTACGCCCACAGATTTTCAATTGGGTTCATATCTGGGGAGTTTGCAGGCCAGGGCAGTTTCCAAACCCATTGGTTTTGAAGAAAAACAATGATTCTGCGAACTCGATGTGGGGTTGTGCAGTCGCCTTGGTACACAAAGTTGTTCCTAAAGATGGATCTTACAAATCGAAGCATTGTTTGCTGTAGAATGTCTCTGTAGGAATCCTGGTTGAGGTTGCCTCCTAGAAAAAAAAAAACTGGTATTGGGCACCGGCATGGAATGCTCCCCAAACAGAGACGTTACCACCCCCTGCTTGCACCCTAGGCAGTACACAATCAACGTTTTATGCCTCTCGTACACGTCGGCGGACACGGATTCGACCGTCAACCCTAAAAAAATCCATATCTGGCCTCATCACTGAAAACGACTTGACGTCACATGTATTGGTTGCAAACGCACGTGGTCCCCAGCCCATTGCAGACGTCGTATATGACGTACTATTAACAGCGGTTTCCCTATTGTGCTTCGTGCAAATTAACCGGCTTGCAGTAATCTCTTGTTCACGAGGGACCTTGAAACGGACGATGGAATAACATTCTAGCACTCTTTTCCGAGGACACTGGTTGTCTTCGTGCGACCAGCACGGCGCACCCTAAGAAGAAGGCGATCCTGTCTTCTTGGTGTGTTACGCGGACACCCTGGTCGAGGTATTGGAGTAGGTGCCCCAGTTGTAGCATTTCTTTGGAGGACTTTACTAAGGGTTACTGATGAATGTTAAATTGCCTGGCAATGTCCGTTTCTGGCCATTTTCTTTGACAGCATAAAACCAAAAGTAAGGTGCGTTGCTTAGCTGTCGAACCATATCGTCTCTAAAGTACCTGTCAAGTTTCAGAGCGATCCCTTTGTTGCTTCTCTAAATACACTTGACCAAACCCACGTGTTTTTATAAAAGGGCAGAAATTGTCGAAAAGACCACCCCTCACTTTTCTGACCACAGAACATGCAGCTGCCCCCCCCCCCTTGGGATTTGAGGTGCAAAAAAAAAAAAAAAATAAAATAATAATAATAATCGCAAAGGTAAAAAAAGATAATTGCAACGAAAAATGACTGTCCTTATGGCAAAATGAACCCACAATTTCTGACCTCTGATTGAGCAATAAACAACAGTTAAAATGCACCAGAATGTAGTATTATACATACAGTTTTTAAAAATTTTCCACGCCGTGGGAGGGGGACATCCCCTCCCACACCCTCCCACCTCGGGGGCTTCGCCCCCTCGTGTCCGCTTACTGCCCCCCCTGGTATTTTGCTCAGGCTACGGCCCTGCATTTACTTAAATTCACTTCACTCTAATTATAGTGTTTTCTTATTATCTTTAAATAAACACAAACGTTTTGCTGAGGGGCTTCTCTCCGGTAAATAATTAAACAATACACAGAAATATGTACTCTACATAGTGTGTTTATGACTGGGTTACAACAGATTAAGGTCGATCCATCTGGGATTTCACGCTAAATTGCTGTCAGCTGCCGGGAGCCCAGCGGGCACAAAAGTTAATTACCCCCTTACCTCTTTTCGTAGGCGGGACAGACATTTAAGCCAGATGAGCTGATAGCAATCTAGTGAGACTCCCCAGGGGGATAGATCGATATAGATACAGTGTATCTTTGGGAATGGTTTCCAAGGCTCTATTCCCATAGATTTTAGATCGATCTATCCCCGCGTGGAGTCTCACTAGATTACTTTCAGATAATCCGACTTAAATGTCCGTCCCGCCTACTACAAGCTGTAAGGGTGTAATTAACTTTCGTGTCCGCCCGGCGGACAGCTATTTAGCGTGAACCCCCAGGGAGTTAGGTCGATCTAAAGTAGGTCGATCTAATCTATGGAAATGGGGTGCAAGACTGTGTAATATTCAGGGGAAGACCCAGGATTATTTGAAAGGCGGGGAGGGAGGGTCCAGAACGACAGGCCTCGGATGCGAAGCCGACCATCGCCCCCTTGGTGTGGGGTTCGGGCCCTTCTCTAGGGCCCGGGAATTTTATGGTGTTTTGGAGAGCGAACAGTGCCCTTTGGTACGGTTAAGAACTATGATTTAGCTAGTCAAAATTATAATTTGAAGAGGGGAATATTGGTGTGATATATTTTTCAGAAACCGAAAGGGAGGCGGTCAGGACCCCCTGACTCTCCCTAAATCCGCCACTGGTCATATTTATGCACGGGGGTGGGGGTTGGGGGGGGGGGGGGGGGGGCGGAAACTTTTCACTCACTTCCATGGTGCGTATTTAAGCCCGTTGTGTCAATATATAAAAAACGGCCAAATTCTAAAAAGAAACACGCAGTTGGAGATTTATTGCCCATTTACCCACGAGGCAGGGTGTCTGTCTTTAAACTGGCCACAGCTGACCATGTGAGGATTTCATGGCGCGTGCAAGTTTACAGTTTACTGTCACGCAACGTGGTACTCTCTTGGACACAGTTAAAAACCGAAACCTCCGTTTCAGTTGACGACTTCAAGAGAAAATTTCACACCAGTGAATATTTAATGCATCGTTTAATGCATTCCGTTTGATGTATGTTTTTGAACAGGTCGATATTGTAAAAAAAAAAAAAAAAAAAAAAAAAAAAGAGAGAGAGGGAGAGAGAGAGAGGAAGAAAAAAATACATGTATATCTATATTCTGCCAAGTCAGAGATAGAGGGTGGACAATGCAGTAAGACTATACTGCAGATAATATTCCCGTGACCAAAAGCTAGCGTAGGGCACCTTTCTACCTTTCTGCACCAGATTTGATCGCCTCATGATCGGAATATACATGGATAGGACCATACGAGAGCCCCTCGGTGCCAAAAAAAAAAAAAAAAAAAAAAAAAAAAAAAAATAATTTAAAATAATTTTTAA
>NW_019776052.1:101001-117007 GCF_001039355.2 Lingula anatina | reverse complement strand
AAAGAAACAAACAAGAGCCCCCCGGGCCAAAAAAAAAAAAAAAAAAAAAAAAAAAAAAAAATATATATATATATATATATATATATATATATATATATATATATAAATAATAGTGACAACCAAGGTAGAGCCGAAGCACACCTATGCATTTGTATTTGTATGTTAATTACGATAGCTTCTTTTTAGAATGGAATGTTTTTGTAAGGATATCTACCTGAAGCCTCTAGTGGCCGAATCATCAACTCGTCGTAATCATCTTTAGTATATATGGTCGACAGAGAGAGCAGAATATCTTTCAGATCAGTGTACTGCTCTTTGAAACCTGTGTCTGAAAGTCCTCCTGGTAGATGAAAGAACGTATTGCGGTGCATCCTCACTCTGCATATGTTGGCCTCTAATGATGTGTCCGAGGCCTTGGGATTGACCCAGCTAGCACTCTGACACGACAAATTTGTGATATTTCTCAACAAAACTACGCTCAGGGTAATATCTAAGTCCTGCAATGTTACAGGAGCGGCTGGGCTACCAGGAGGATAGAGAACGTCCATTTGAATTTGATTCAAAACTTTCATCCGCTGAAGCTTTTGCAAGCATGTCTTCACTGGACATTCATTCAGAACGTCAGATATCTGGCCATTACTTGATGGTCCAAACAGCCACGGATATCGTGATTGCAACTGGTCACTGAGAACGTCTCTAAGTACAAATATTGCACAATCCAGTAACAGTTCCATGCGGAAGTAGTTTTCTTTCTCCTTTCGTGGTATCTCCATCTGGGTCATTCTGAGATCTGTAAAAAGGCATAAGAGGATTTACAAGATTGTAAAAATAAAATTATTTTCTTGTGATTATTTGTTAAATTGCGATAAACACGGATAACCAGCATTGACTTTTACTGTCATTAGTGCAGGATACATTTTTCTGTGTGTCCCTGTGCTCCTTCTAATGTACTTTGTTGTAATGTAACATGTTTTGATTTATACTATTGGATGAAGTTGAAATGAAAAAAAAACGCGAAATAGTATTTTCGCATGTATGGTAATTCTATATGTAGCATGGCTGTTTAAGTTTCCACAAATTTGTCATTGTCATGTGACGTGCGTTTTCCTATATCAACAAAACAAAGACAATCGACAAATTTAAAGTAAAACTAAAATATTATTAGGTAGTAATGGGGGAATGTCACGAAAATATGCACGTTAAGAGTAATAACTCTTGTCAAAGATAACAGTGTCTGTATACATAATTGATTGTCGTTTGTTCAATATATACTGGTATATAAAGGTAGTAACATAAGCATACTCACAGGATCTATTATCTATAATTTTCCCAGTATTATTTTATCTAACCTTACTGTATACACGGCTTTCTTTTCTTCGTCGTGCTCGGTCACAACCGGACGCACGAATTTTACATGGCCAGAAATGCGCAGCATTCACGCAATACGCGAGGGCGCAACAGTAGGGCTTCACGTGACTCAACTAGCCAATCACAGCACAAGAATGGCAATGCACACAGACTCTGTGATAAGTGCTCGAGGAACCAAAATTGACTATTTGGACTGATAGTAGGGTGCCTAGGTGAAAATACTTAAAAGCTCATAACACACATATTAGAATTTCTAGATAAAGTGGTTCCATCACTACAGAATTTAACCTTGAAACTTGGCCTACTACCACATGCAGTATCAGGGTTGTCAGCCAAATAGGATTTGATGGCAAAAATAAGCTCAGATTCAACATCTATATCAGCCCCATCATGTGGTCCTGGAGTACGTTGCACATGACAAATCACATTCATCTCTTTACGCATTTGTTTTATTAGGTAGTTTTTGGGCAGCCCATCGTCAAGTAGTGTTAGTCCATGGTAACAAGCGTCTGACATGTGCAGAGAAGTTTATTGTAATATATATTGTTCTTGTTACATTATTAAATCTAACTCTGTATCCAAGTAGTAACTATACTGTACCAAGTCAGGTACTGATGATGTGCAGAGGTCATATATTCCAGAATACGCCATTACCACTAATTTATAACTTTTATTTTTGTTTAATATGTTATTCATGAAAGAGTTGATGTAATATTATTTTAAGTTGTTAAATCGTGATCTTATTCTTTTTATATTCAAATAAATGAATAATTTGGGTAAAATTGGTCTTCCACTTCTTATTTGCATTTTACCTTTACTACAAGATTATTTTGGAACAGTTGCAGCATTAAAAATTAAAATAAATAGCAATCTGAAAGAAGAATTTTGCAAAATGTACTAAATGATGACAGGAATTTTGGATTAAGAGATTAGTTAAATAGTGATATTGTCAGTCAATTTATGTAGAATCTGATAATATGATTGAAAATACCGATTGAATTCTTGGACTTGCACTGGGCAGTTTTACATTTGTGCCAAATGCTTTTTTGGACTCCATTGTACAGTGGTAAAAGTTCTTCAATTGCCATGAAAGTTTTTAATCAGACTCTGTATGATGCTGCCATTTGCTGGTGCTATCGGCAACGAATTAGTTTGCCTTTGTTTCTGAGTGAATCTACCGTCTAAAATCACTATTTCTGACAATATTTGCGTTTTGCTGAGGGTAGGCTAGGCAATGCACGGAAAATTTTCGGGGCCCTTGAGCTTAAGCCTCACTCGAGCGTATGAGCTATACGATCATATGCGCTGAAAAATTGTACATAATTAAATGTATTTCTTGCCCCCTGAGTATGCAACGTATATCAACGTCCTGTGTAGGCCTACTTGAAACTTATACGACTTGAGCCTAAAGAAAACATTTATTTGCGTTTTATTTTTGCTCATACATAAGCAAACGTTATTCACTCCCCCCCCCCCCCCCCCCCGCACGTAGAGTGCGACAATGCTTTCTTGCTGTTCTTTTACAAAGTATGTGTCAATAATATAGCCTTAACTCTGTGCGGCTACACACTCTATAAATACTAAGTTGTTATACAAAACGTTGGAATACAAAGACGTGACCTTATTGAACTTATGGTTGTTTATTAATGCGCGTTAGCAACAGGGCGCAATGTTTTTGGAAGTGAAAAAAGAAGTGCATTCTAGATAAGAAATGCATGTATAAATCTTGCAAGAACAACGCACAATATTACATCTTAAAGTGTATTAAGCCTCTTAAGGTGAAAATATATCATAAGCATACATGTACAGCATTTGTCCTGAAAAAGTTTACTTACCTTAAATTGACTGTAATCAGAAAAGACTTGTGTGTAGCCCCTCAAAATTACTTTTCCAGAGAAAGAGCCAAACTTTGTGTATTTGTACACATGAATATCTAGGCCTACCGGTATATGTTCAAGTTACAAATCTTAGATACACAGGCTTTGCCACGAATATCCAGCTCTGTTTTTGCATTTGTTTGTGCTGTGTCCGATTTAGGCGAAATCAATAGAGGTACGACGGCAAATCAAGTCACATGACAAATGTAAATAATAGCTTTGTTTTGTTATGATAAAAAAAATCATCTGGTTACTTTTTGGGGTGATAGGCCTACTGATGCTTATGAGCAAATTTTATTGAAGTTGAGAAAAACGGACTTGGAAATTTAAAAAAAATACAAAACGACCGCTTTTAATACCAATGCGTTGTTTGTAATACACAATGACCTAAATATAACTTTCCTCAATGAGGTCATAGTAGGTCCTATTTTTAAGATCGTCGTATTCTCGTGAGGAATTAAATGCATTGTCTACTTATATTTATATTTTTTAAATGTCATATGTCACAATTTGTACCTCCTTCATGGATCTTTATTTTTACTACGGGATTTGTTACATGAATCCAAACATATTTCAGGTGGGATGTTGTCCGGGACCGTTAGCCTTTTGTTTATGTAAAGACAGCATATAACGCGCGTTGTAAACTTGTAAAATTCGTGCATCTGACGCTTCTGGCGCCATACATAAGGGCCATTCAGAATAGATGATACGATTACTAACTGAGCCGTCGAGCATCTGTTACAAAGCGATGCTTCTAATTCCATGGTGGTCTCCCCGTCTCCACACGCGCCGACGCTGCAGGGGAATAGAAAGTAAGCCCCGGAGTCGATATTTAATCCGTTTTATGGCACGTGTGGAGGCGGGGAGACCATTGGGAATCGGCGGAATCGCTTTTGAAGTGGGCTCCGCCATATTTAGTCGACGGATCAGCTAGTGCTCGGATCACCTATTTTGAATGGACCCATACTTCGAAAATTTAACAGTTAGATATTTATTCCTGTAGCTTGTGCCATGGCGTTTGCTATTAATTATGCGGAGTACAAATATATTGATAAGCGTACGGTAGGTGTATGAAAAATGTACCCACATGTTTTGGAAATGATGGCGGTAACTCTTCTCTAGTACCAGTTGGATCTGATGCAGTTTGTTTAACACGAACAGCTTAAGACCTTATATACACATCGAATTTTATATCCTATCGATGCAATTGTGCAAGTATAGTTTGAGGCTATAATTTTTTATAACGATATCGTATATTTTATGAATTTTTTTTAATGAAATGAAAAGCACGCCCGTAAATCGAAATCAATAGTAATAGATTGCTTATTCATTGTTTCCTTTTTTTGCGTTTATATACTGACAGTCAATGAAAACACACCTGAAAAGTTTCTTGTACTTTTTTACCGAAAATCGATTCCAACCATATAAACGAGTACAAATGCACTTGTTTGGTCATAAGAGAGTGGGCTGACCACTATTTCACATTTCACATATTTCACACGAAAACTGTTATTTGCTAAATTTGTCAAAGGGACTTCGAATATTATTTGATAAATAAATGATGCGTTTTCACTGACTGTTAGTAAACATTATTCTTTATGATCAGAACAGGAATATACCAGATCATTCCTTCGATTATCATTTCACCTGAAATGCCCTTTAAGATTAGGGTCGCCTTCTCAATTTTTTTTTTTTTTTTTTTTTTTTTTTGCAGTAATGTAGCATAGAATACTGAGAGAAAATAGGAATACTGAAGAATTCAATAAATCCCTAAACCACTGCGTGACCTAGTTATTTCTGGGACCCGACAGGTGGCGAACATTGCGCGTGACATTTATCTACTGCACAACTTAGCTTACAATTTTTGGCCACAAAACCGGACCATACTTCTATTGATACCAACCTACGACGCAGACGACAATGTCCGTTCTTTTAGGCTTTTGTGTAGGGCTGGCCATATTAGGGCACGGTTTGGCCGTTCAACAAGATGGTTCCAAAATAGTGAAAGTTTACCGAATGCGTTATGAAATTCAGTTGATGGAGACAATGATCGCCGAGTCCTGTCCTAAGAAAGTAGAAGGTACTGTGTATAGCTGCTAGGTTTGACTGAAAAATATTATTTAGTCCTTTATCTTAATCTTCTTTTCAATTCTATATGTAAAAACGGAATAAATGTACATTGTTCATGTTCACTTCCAGCCATATGTGTAGCGTTATATGAATTGCAGTTTCTGATTAGACGTATAAATAGTATCAAAAGGAAATCAGAAGTATAGATAACATATCATTTTCAATTTTGGTGAACAATCATCTAGGGTCTAATGATGTACACTCCGGTAGCCACCTCTCTCTCTCTCTCTCTCTCTCTCTCTCTCTCTCTCACCACTTTGGTTTGCTTCCTATTTTATAAAGGAATGTCCGTCACAGACTGGACGTTAGTAGGACGACGTCAAGTGGACACCAATCTTGACCTGGAGATTCAGCTGGCCAGTGTATCTCTATCCCATCTGAAGCAGCTTTACGCTCAGTGCAAGGCTGAGCAAGCGGGACAGGTAGCGGCGTCAAAGTTTACCACCCGTAAGGCGACAACTACAACTACAACCCCTTTCATAACTACAAGTACTATGACTAGTGCTGGGACTATTTACTTCACCACCCCTAAGGCAACATCTACAACTACTACCCCTGCCACAACTACAACTACTACCCCTATGACTAGTGCTGGGACTATTTACTTTCCTTATGTATCACGTGAGTTAGATTCATTTCGGTTACTCTGATTATAACAAAATAATGACTGTGAGATCTTTATAAAGTAAAATGAAATGTTCCAGTGACAAAAGATTTCTTTCCGTATTGGAGGATGGAGTTCGTTAGTACCAAAGAGCAAATTAAATTAACTGGCCAAGTCAAAATTGTATAAATATTGCACAAAAAGAGTTCATCTTTAACGTGGCTCAGTTTTTATTTATTTGTTTGTTTTATGGAATGACCCTAGCACGTGTTTTTCTCCCAGCAAATGCAACTGTTATCCCAAAGTGGTGCGGCGGTGCACTACGTCAATCACCCCTGACTAGGCCACCTGTCGGATGGCAGATGTACTACATCGGCCCGGACGACAGACACCTGTGGAGCAAAACATGTTCTGATCTCATTCAGTGTATACCAGGTAAATGTTTCTCTCTTGGTTGATATCAACCGCGTTAACAGTCTTTAAAGTGGACGCCAATTTCTGCGGCCAAAAATAGCTCAAATTAATGCTTTTTAATCAATTTGCAATGATTTTGTGCTTATTTTTATCACTTGAAGTGCTAACGAGAGATGCGGCCGGGGCACTGAAACTGAGAATAAAAAAAATTACGCCGCCTTCTGATGAAAATTTGATGTAAAAACGCAGTTGTAATAAAATGTAAAAGCTGCATGAATAAAACGTTCCTAAAATTGGCAAAAGACCATACAGACAGTATGAAAACTCTTACACGTGTAAATAAAATTGTTTGTCTTTGTTTAACGGTGGAGATACCTGTATGTAAAAGAGCTTTAAATGACATCAAAACCAAAACTCATACACTGCAGACTTACTTGATGTTAGCACTTGTGATGGAGTGATCTATTTTTTAGGAATAATACTCACGAAACAGTAATTTCTTTCGTTTTCGTTCATCTATCCTTCAGGAATTGGCAGTGCTTCCAATGTTCTCCGTCGTGGCGGAAATTTTGGCTGCTGGCGAGGCAAACAACCACTAGACCCTGCTGCCACAGTCCGGGGCAGTTGTAAATCGAATTATCAACACACCGGCAAACTTGCGGATTGTTCTGACTGTTCTTACTTTGGCGTGTGCGTTAATACGTCCGGTGGTGCGTAAAATCAACGAATGGAGACAGATTTATTCTAAACAAAGCTGATTTTATTTTTCACTGACTTGGTCCCACGTATATTGTATCGAGGTCTTTATTTCACACCTGTGCAGTCGAAAAAGTGGCAGAATAAAATTAAATAAATGACGTGGCTATATAGTATTCAGACTAAGATCTAGTTGGTAAAAGAGTAAATCTTTTGTAAAGATAATAAACCCGTCAGGTTTGCTGTTTTGGCCCTTTCTCAAAGAATATTGATTACTTGACTGATCCCCTTTTATCACATTAACAAAAGCGACAATCGTGAAAAACCTATGTCACGTATCACTTGTTGGTTTTTTATCAGTTTCAGGTGTCCTCGATCTTGGGTGACATCCGCCATGTTTGTTTTAGAGTTGCAAAATTAATCAACTGCAACAATTGCTCTGAGCAGATGATATATCACACTATAATGAGAGGATTTATCACATTCAAAATGACTGTAAGCAGTAAAGGCTATTTACAGGGAATGCAATACAATACACAGATTGCAAAAAAAAAAAAAAAATGATAATAAGTAATTGATGTTGAATTGTATTTACATAATTTACCTGTACGAGCTGAATATCGTAATACGGCACGCAAACATTTAAGGTGCGGTTTGTTTATTGTACAGTGTGGGCATTTACACGTACAGATATCTACTTGACAGAATTGAACGATATAAACGATATAACATACTAAATGCTGACTCTGCATGACAGAATTTGAGAGTCATCCACTTGGCCTCCTAGTAGAAGAATGAACCAGACAAGTGGGCCATGGCAAACAATCATTATTTATCATTTTCAGACACACATGAAGTTAATATGGGGTAAACACGTTGTGTTTGCCATCTACCTTTACATAGCTCTCATTGCTTTAATCTGGCTGATCATGGCGCGATATTTCCCAATAAAAAGTGTTTCTAAAAATGCTACTGACAATTGTTGGTGCCCGGTCGTGACATCCAAAACCCTTGTCTAGTCCGGTGACACCATGGTTCACGTGCTGCCATCTTTTGATAAATATTCTGGCTGTAAACTAAAGCTTGTAGCTGTCAGACCTCGTTGAGCGACACCGACGCCTGAGGAGGTAAAAAGGCAGACAGCTGGCGATGAAACACATTCCCAGAAACAGCACTCCCAACTGCAAAACAAACAAAAAAAAAAAATAAATAAAAAAAAAAAATAACGATAACTATCACGGAGAGGTTACCACATCACACGCCATTGTCCCATCATTTTTAATTACATGGAAACGGATGTGATCTATGCTGATATTGAACTCAGAATGGTGTCAAGTCAACTGTTATATGGACAAAGTAGTCTAAAGCTCATCGACCTCCTCCACCCCCCCCCCCCAAATATATGCTTATAGGGATTCACGGATTCACTTTAGACCTAAGTTAATTTATGTTACATGTATTTTATCTTTAAGAAATCAACAACTGTTTGTACATAAACAACGGTTCTTATACATACCCAGAGTGGGTCACTTTCCAGGCTGTTCTTGTACCAGGAAAATATTGGGAACTGAACAAAAGTTAACAAATTACCGACGGAAACTTGAATTCCAAATGTCTTTCCGATATGTTCCTTTGGAAATCTAAAATATAAATGCGGTGTTGGAGGAATATACAGTAAGACTGACGATCATTGTGTCCATTTTATCTATGCCGAGTACTGTTACTTGCATTTGCTTTCACAGGGTACCTTAAGCAATTAAATGCATATTATGATTTCATGATTTCATTAGTAAACATCGATCAAGAAAATTGCTGACCTATTTTTCTTTGCAAAAACAATCAGGCAAATGCTAGTTGGTGAAGGCACACGAAAAAAAGCGATAAAATACACACAAGTTGTATTACCAATTTACTTACGCAGTGGTTATGAATGCCAAATGCACGGCGTAACTTCCGGTTTTCAACAGAGAGTGAAACAAAATGGCCACAAACTGCATCTCGATAATGGGGATGATACATGCTATGGAGACGACGATCGCTGCCAAAACAGTCAGGGCAAATGGAACCATGAAGCATTGTTCTTTGTCTAAAATGTAAAACGCATGATGAAATGTGTACTATGAAACTCAATCATACCTGACTGCAATCTTCAGGGATATGACGACCTCGTAGCCTCATATCCGTTTTACGAATTAGCATCATTTGCAAGGCCGCTTTTTACTGGGACCATTTGTATTAAAACTAGACTGCATAATCCATTTATATTAAGGAACGTCAATGACTTTACTAGTTAACATAATATATCCGTGATACACAGCTAAAATAGTGTATTTTAGACATTTAGATTACTGTTTTAACACTTAAAAGTGACAGGCGAACGAAAAACAGTAGTATATAATCATACAAACTCTGTTTCACTCATAGATCAGTAAATATCACCATCATATATAATTACCGTCTTTAGTTGCCCTAGAAAGGAGTTTATCCAACATCAAACCAGTCAAGAAGGCCAAAAAAAGGGAACCCATTTGAAGCCAGGAAAATGCGTCCGTATACGTACTTACTGTAATATTATAAGGTTATAATAAGATGAACATTTATTATTAAAAAAAAAACAATATTAATAAATGTTTGTTAGAGTTGTCCACCGTTTTTTATTTAAGTGGTCGCAAGCTCAGTGTGACAGGATTAAAGTGATACATACGTAAATGAATTACCTGTACTTTTCACATTGTTTCCGTAGTAATTGATCACAGAGTAAAAACTGCCTAGGTATGTGACCATAAGGGTTTCCTGGCACAAAAACCACAGCATCAGCACCCAAAAAGAAGGACTTTTGAGAATCAGTACCGAGCCTTGGAGTAAGCTGGTGTTAGTGCCTTTGTCATCTTCAGCGTTTTCTACGTTGGGGACCAAGTGCATACGTCTGTCTTCACATGACTGCACGGGATTGACATCGTTTTTGTGTTGTTGCCAAGTGTTATTATCGACATCATGGGCGGGTTCCGTTTTTGATAGTTTATTTGTGTCATCTGGTGTGTTTGGTGCGCTTGGGAAGCCCTGGCGATTAATATGAAGTTCGTTAACCTCATCGTTAGATACAAATCCATCACCATCAGCCTGGATGTTCTGGCTGTGGACGTTTGTACTACTTTCTTTGCATGATGTTGGTGATTTTCCAGTACTGCTGTATCCTTTGTGTTTCTTTAAGCAACAAGCGATATCAATGTTTTTCCCCTCGTCATCTCTTCTTGGAGGAAGGGTGATTGTGTTGACAGAAGACACAAGAAGTATGATGCCGGTAAAGGTAAACATGCACGTTTTGTATGACACTCCAGCTTGGTATGTCAACTAGAAAAGATTTTTGCGCAGTTACACACTTCGTCGATTAAGTTCTAACTTAAAACTTATTTAAATAGCAGTATTTCAGCAAGGTCTTCTTCATCTTTTACGACCCAATCAGGTTCATCGAAAATTGCCATATGTCGCTGCAGTGCATTATTTTATTACTTTATTCATTCATTATCAATTCATTCTCTTTCATGGTCATCTTGCGCGTATTAATTCTGATGAATTATCCATGCAAATTATCTAACATTTGACAGAGGCTTTTTCTTCATCATCGTTTATAAAGTTGCTATAACAATTGTGTTCCTTACAAAATTACGTTTGCATAATTATTCTTCCAAGTTTGTGGTTTAAAAGCTGTGAGGCTTTCGTATTCGTATGTCTGTGTGTGCGTGTTTGTCCATGTGCCTGTATGTGTGCAAGGTTATATAGGAGAACTTACCTTTAACAAAACAGGTACAAAGGCGCTTATACCCATAGCACCGGAAACCAAACAGGTGAGCGTTGCTTGTGCCTTAGGAAATAGTCCGGCCACTTGGACGTCAGTTACAGCTAACTGTAGACCTCCAAGCACCTGAAATACAGCCCCGGGAAATAACAGCCATTCTGTTCCTAAAATAAATGAATAAATAAATAAATAAATAAATAAGTTAAATTAAATTAAAAACAGTTTACAATTCTATATTAAAAGTGTAATAGGTAAACATTAATTCTCCTTTTGTGTGTGCCGTACATTACGTTCATATATTTTCATTAATGAACATGTAGGGAGCTATCGTGGCTTTTTCTATCGCCGCGACATTATCTGTTATAAATGTGGCTACATGGTCACCAAAGTTTCCAAATTTGCGGATACGTTTAAGTCGAACGTGAATATTTAGTACGTTGTCTTTGCATGTACTTATTTTATTTCAATTTTAACAAAATTGTATCGAGTGCAAGTGTTTAGCGAGTGACCATGGCACTGATGCATTCTTTGAGCCCTCATTTTCTTATCAACGCCAGTTACGCGTGAACCGAACGTTTACGTCTTACATATTGCAGATATGATATCTGAAACCGTGCATTGAGTACTACTTATCTTCCGCAAGTTTTGGTTTTATTTGTTAGCGTACAGTTTGAGATATTTACAGGAAAGGTCTCGTGTAGTTTGCATACCTCTTTCTGCTAACGCCATCAAGAAGAATCCACCAGCGCATAGGCATCTTAAAGAACGACTCCAAATATTAATTAAATGCTACAGTCATTCCATTACAATTCCATTCACATCAAGTATGCAAGAATGCAACTTGTTTTGGCATTTTTTACTATATTCATAAAAAGAGAGAAATAGGTCGGAGTGCAAAGAAGACAAATGCTTATTTTTCATTTGAACGTGACCGGCAAGCTAATCTTACATAATCTTACGCAATCCGCTATACATTGTACGTAACCCATATAGGCGACCTTTATGTCTCCTCCATCCCAGTGCACCATAAACTTTCATAGCCCCATTCACAACAAGAAAGAAGGCAATAAAGAATACTGATTGTTCGAGAATTGGCAAAAAAGACCGCTTTTATTATATGACCCCACTATTCTAATCATTTAAACAATTTAAAGTAACAATTTGTTGTCTGTATTAATTATTATTGCCTCAGAGATTATATATATTCAGTATGACTCATCATCTTAAAATTATCATATAACGAGTCAGCAAAAAGCCGTTGCCCTCAGTATATACTTACATACATACAATCCTCACACAAACGGTCCCGCAGTGATCATAGATATATCCAAGCACTGGTAAAGATACCACACCGATAACAGCGATCGTGTATACAAGGGTGAGCGCCTCTTCCTGCTCGGTGCACTTATGAACTCGGGCGTCTTCAGCTGCTTCTTGGGTGCAGTTACTAGTAGGTAGTCCGTTACAATCAGAACTATTGGTAACAGAATCAAAATAACACCAATCACCGTAAAATCCTTCCTCTACGAATATGAAAACAAATGCTGGCCATCCGAAGACCGTGACAGAGTAGACAGCAGCCTCCAAGATACCCAGAACGGTACACAATAGCTTCCAACACGTGGATTGTGCCATGTCGACCGTCCTGTACAAATTCTAAGGAGTCACTGTCCTGGCCTCGAAGTCACCAGGGCTGATAGTTGCCCGCTCATTCACTTGGACCCGGTAGCATCAAACGTCGCCAAGACGTGGCAGTTACGTGCAAGTTACTCTAGTGTAAAACGATACTTCAGTTCGCTAAGCATTTGTACCCAGCTGGAGTTAACGTAAGACTTAACTATGTCATAAATCTACGCCTGCCTTGTTGGAGATATACCCTGGTATGTCGGTCGTAGCTGGGCCGTAGCTTGTTGTCTAAAGAATCCCCTGGTTCTACTTAAAATGAGTGAGACTACAGATCACTGTGTTGCCACTATATCGATATTGCCTTTAGATCTCCCGTCAACCGGGACATCCTTCCTAGAAGACCTCAGGTGTAGTCATAAAGGGTGTGTAACCTCTCTACCTGACTTGTGTGCAAATCTAGTGTCATGAAGAGCGGTTCAGGTGGAGGAAAGAAAATGCTCGATTGCAACACTTCCAGGATAGCGAGGCTTGTACAGTGGGCTTAAACAGGGAGAGCACGCAGACGCAATTTATTCAGTTTTCCGATTTCCTATTTCATTCAAAAGATGCTTACATTAAATTTTTGAATGCTCATTTTTTTTTTCTAAATACATTTTGTTTCTGTTTAATTTATATGATTTATTTTGTGCAAAGTTCCAGATCTGTCTCAGACATAATGATGAAATTTAAGTGCTATATGTTTTTACTTTATCTACCACAAATGGTATGTTATGTATTTGTACCTATTATTGATAATATCCGTAGAGATGATGCTGTAAAATTAAATGGGAATCTAATATTGAAATACTTTTTAAGCAGAATGTTTTTCGGGTATACTCTGATTTTTTTCATTTCCACTTTTTTAAAGTAAGGTATTGTTAATTGAACCAAGTTTCAGAATATTTAACATGAAACAAGGAGAATAAGTTGGACTTTTTATTGACAACTTTCGAAAAAATGGCACATTTAGTGTGATTAGCAGTCGAAATGTATAAAAATAAAGTACACTCAGAACTGGAAATGGTTTGAAGCGATCTTTATTATGTTACTATATCCTCAGTTAATATATCCTCAGTTAGTGAATGAAATAATAAAAGCAATATTTAAGACTGGATGCAAAACTGCAAAGGACTACAAAACGCAGATGACTCTGCAATTTTAGCGTTTTCAAAGGCACATCTTCAGTCAATGATACTTTAATTTAGCAGCTAGAGGCCTAGGCATCACCGCCATTGTCTCAAGAACTGTTTCCCTTATATGTATCAGCGCCAACGACTGGAGGTGGTAAAACACGTAACATACTTGTGAAGCGTCGTTTCTGCTCACGAAAGTCTTGACAAAGAATGGAAGAATCGGTTCTGTTGCTACAGCATCTGTCAAAATTCAAATGCCACTTCTCAACTGTCAGTGACAAATATTTTGTCGTTTCCATTGGTAACGTCGTATTGCTAGGACTGCCAGGACTATTAAACAACGTTAGCAGTAAGAAACAATTTAGTACAGTGACTGCCGAGCACGCAGGTCTGCTTCTAACAGGGCACGATTTTTCCCAATATACTGTTTTTCTCCAGATACATTGTTGAATAGTTTTTGTCCAGTCGCCAAAACAAAATTCCAGCAATACAACAGATACCGCAAGGTCATCACCTGACTCATATTTTGGCGATTATCTACAGAGTATAGCTGTTTTTCCTTGTGGAGCGACACCGACGCCAAAGAAGGTAGACAGGCAAACAGCTGGCGGTGAGACATATTCCCAGGAACAGAACTCCCAACTGCAAAAACAAAAACAAATAATAATAATAATAATAATAATAATAATAATAATAATATATCACGGAGAGGTGTCCTCATCATATATTTGTAAATGTACATGTAATTGTGCCATTCTTCATGATTTCATGGAAAAATGTGACCCTGAAAGATATCAAAATAAAAATGGTCTTAAGTCAACTGTTAGCTGGGCAAAGTAGTCTTCAGTGCCTCGACTTATTTTCCAAAACTAAAAACCGAAATGGTTAAGCTTATAGGAGTAAAAGGGATGATAACTCTTCGTATGAGAACTATATTTCACAATAAAAAACATTGGAAACAACTCAAAGAAATATAATATATTCTGTTTTACCATAAAAAAGGCAGTTATAGCTATTATTCTGATGTCTGAGCTTGTCATCAGACCACGTGACCTCCATAGATGACTATGCTCTGTAATATTCTCTTAAGAGATTACAACATAAAAAAACAAAAAACTTTGAATGTAGACATGAATTCGATAATCATTGGTAAAAGGCTACAAAGGCTCCTATACCTACCCAGAGAGGGTCACTTTCCAGGCTGTACTTGTACCAAGAGAATATCGGTAATTGAACAAAAGTTAATATATTAGCGACGGAAACTTGAATTCCGTATGCCTTTCCGATATGTTCCTTCGAAAATCTAAAAAAATAAATGATGTGTTGGAAGAATATGTGTCCAGCAATAATTGTGTTTGTATTATCCATGTATACTCCCCTAGCAAAAAAAAGTGTCACCCCTGTCATTTAAGTACACTGGCACATGGGGTAGCCATACAGCTAGGCTTTTTAATCTGTTCTCACTACCGTGATCGTGTCTACGAACACGGTTACTCTTCACCGTGACCAAGCCTACCGCCCACTTTTTGAACAATGGAAGTAGGAGGATCGTTTAACAATGGATATTTAGCCAGTCGCGTGGCAGGAGAGCGTGTCCCGATCTCTCAACCTGGCAGGGGGCGACCGTCTTATTCAGGAAGCGTGTGCATTTAGGCGTAATGTCATTAATAGCCGCTAATTGCTGTCCGGTAAATATTGCACCGCTTCTTATTACTTCAAAAATCAAAGCATCTACTTACTGTACTTCTTCAGTTAAACGGGAATATATAAAGCGGGTTTAGCAGAAAATACAATTAACAGCATTTTCACTTAAATAAACAAGTGTAAACACAAACCAACGCTCAATTTGAAGAGAATAAATAAAAAATGATAGTATGACTTTGACGTGTCGACACTAACGACTCCACCATTATCGCACTCTACCACTCCATATCTGTCTGCAAATAATAGTATTTGGCAACATAACACTCAATCTACAAGTCAATAAAAATAAACAAAAAAATTAAATACGCTGTACATTTTCATTATTTCAGGACGTGTTTATAAGCCTTGGTTAATTTATGAAAATGTCTCTTTTCTAGTTGAATGATATTAAAAAATTTACTATGAAGAGCATCGCCACTACAGAGATAAGGAAGTAAACTCTTCATGACACTAAGATGGGTGCAAATGTGTACCCTCTCCAGCACTGTTAAAGGTCCACAAACAAATATACACACATTTGTCAAGACGACAAGATAGATTTCACTACGATGTATCAAGTGTGATAATTGTTACATATATATTCTGAATGTTGCTTACTTATAATTGCATTAAGAAAAAA
>NW_019776052.1:69396-95803 GCF_001039355.2 Lingula anatina | reverse complement strand
GGGGGGGGGGGGGGGGGGTCGGCTAAACATCTGCAGTCCCCCCTTAAAATAATCCTGGTTATGCCCCCGTAGTGTTGTTGCCACAATTTCTGATGTAGGCTGATGTGTGCGTACCAGTGCATGTGCTTGTTTGTAAGCGAGGATATGTATAGGTCATTTACCTTCAATAAGTTGGAGGCAAAAGCACTGACACCAGTAGCACCGGAAACCAAGCAGGTGAGCGTTGCTTGTGCCTTAGGAAATAACGTGGACACCTGGACGTCAGTTATAGCCAACTGGAGACCTCCAAGCAGGTGAAATAGAGCTCCAGGGTATAACAGCCACTCTGTCCCTATAAGATGAAAACAATTATCATTTCTTTATTGCAAATTGACAAACATCAAGTCCTTTTGGTATTTTTAAATATAATGTTTATAGCGCATAAAGGGGCCATTCAGAATAGAAAATCCGAGTACTAACTGATCCGCCGACTAAATATGGGAGACCCCTCTTCAAAAGCGATGTCTCTATAATTCCATGATGGTTTCCCCATGCACCGTCGATGCAGGAGCCTAGCAATTAAACCTCGGAGGCGAGATTAAATCCGTAAAGGCGGGGCGACCATCGGGAATCAGCGGTATCGTTTTTTAAGTGTGGTCGGCCACATTTAATCGGCGGATCACTTAGTACTCGGGTCATTTATTCTGAATAGGACCAAAGATAATCTAATTCGTTGAACATGAAGGGGCCTATCGGTGCGCTTCGGACCGCCGTTGTATAACTTTTATATATGTAACTACCTTGTCGCCATATTTTTCCAAGTTCACGACAAAGTTTAGCTCGAACAAAACATTTAACGCTTCATACCTGAATGGTGTTTTTATTTTAATTTCAACAAAATTTACTTTTCTCTTTATTGAGGTTAATGCGTACAGTGCACCTGTTTAGTGAATGACCTTCACATTGGTGTCTTTTCAGCGCCAATTACACATTAACCTTATTCTACAGACTGTGGCAGCACGTTTTTTTTAATTTAAAAAACTTACTGAATGTATAAGTTAGCGTAGGACCTATTATCAAGTTAGTATATATTCAAGAAAGGTTTCGTTTTGTATCCTACCTCTCTCCGCTAACGCCATCAGAAAGAATCCACCAGCGCAAAGGCATCTTAAAGCAAGAATTAAACAAATCTTACATGTATTGCTTCCAATTTAATGTCTATTAAAATTGTCGCCTTGTACTCATGAAACGTTTTCATATCATTTCCAAAAATGTTCATAAAGAAAAAGAGGGAGCACAAAAAGTCAATTATATAGTTTTCCACTATATCGTGACAGTCAAGTTTAATACACATGGACACGCATAGAAACCCATATAGACCTGACGATGATCCTGAAAAGAGTAATATTGCAATATTGACAGCGAGGCTTAAATGCCAGTTTTTCGCACCTTTCGCTGACCTGCCATTGCTTTAATAGGAAGATCACCCTGAAATAAAACGTCATACATTTGTCTACCATAGCACGGTGTCAAACCGAATATAGATAACCAAGAAATATGAAAAGTTATTCAGGCTCATAGTGTCTAGCGTAATAAAGTCATATTGCTGCTCTGACCACAGTGTACTTACATGCTTAGGATCCTCTCACAAACGGTCCCACAGTGATCATAGATATATCCAAGCACGGAGAAAGATACCAAACCAACAATGGCGACAGCGTAAATCAGGTTTAGAAGCTCTTCTTGCTCAGTGCAACTCGGGCGTCTTCGGCTGCTTCGTTGGTGCAGTTACTAGTATCTAGACCGTTACAATCAGAACTATTGGTTACAAAATTAAAACAACAACGATCACCGTAAAATCCTTCCTCTACGAATTTGAACACAAGCGCTGGCCATCCAAAGACCGTGACAGAATACAGTGCAGTCTCTAAGATACCCAGAACGGTACAAAAATGTTTCCAATACGTATTTGCCATGTTTGCTGTCCGCTTTCACCTTGGCCCCTGTGTCAACAGTCGCAACAGTCGCTATTGTTATGCACTAGTTACTCCAATAATTTGAGTCACTAATGTGTTTTTCTTCTTCAAACGTCCATTAGGAATAAAGACATAAATATAACGGTATCAAGACAATTCCCCCCCGGACAATCCTCCACCCGGACGATTCCCCCCTTATAATATATATATATACAGCTTTGGTCAAAAAGGTTGTCCCACCCCCATTTCCATGTACTTTTATTTACAAATGATCACCTCATTGCTGTGAACTGTTAGAAATAGTGCTTTTTATTACGGTTACCGTATCTAACATGATTAATGGTTAAAAAAAATACAAAATAGTGGTGAAAATATACACATTTTATACCATTTAGTAAAATTTATAAGAGGTACCCCCTCAAATCGACTGTTTCACTGTGACTTCTACAGATGTAGAGAAATGTCTATAAAATTGAAAAGACGCCATCAAATGTCACCAAATTCACACACAATTATCATTAGGGTGTGCTCGTTAAAGATCACGCGCTTAACAGCGTGTGCGACTACCGCGTACTGCAATTATCTCCTGTAGACGGCGCGTCAAGACTTCAAGATGGGTAACAATTCTGTTATGTGGCATATTGTCCCATTCATCCTAAAGAGCGTGGAGTAATTGGTCAAGTTTATTTAGGGATTGGTTTTCCTCTGCAATGCACATTCCAATTTATGCCACAGGTGCTCAGTAGGATTAATATCAGGACTCAAAGACGGTTGTCCCATCCTCAGAGCCCTGTGTTTCTGCAACAAATCGTTTGCCAGACGGGAGCTGTGAGCAAGTGCGTTGTCACAATGAAGCCAGTAGCATCCCTGAAGTCACCTCTTGCAAATGGAGTGAGATTTCTGTTGAGAATGTTACATTAAAATGCCCCTGTTACGTTTTGTTCCAAAAGAAACAATGTACTAATACCATGGGCTTGGAAAGTTCTCCAAATGCGGATTGATCTAACACCTCAGGCGATATTACCCTACACACACCCTTCCAAGAGGCATTTTTTAACATGTCTATGGACCCTCTTTGGCCATGGATGATAATTTGATTCTGCATCAAAATCGACTTCCTTCCAGTGATGGATGGTCAGGTTCAGGTGCCTGTGGGATCACTGAACGTAGCATTCTCAGCTGATATCTCATTCCATCTTCAAGAACTGACTTTGGGGTTAACTCCAGGCTTTATCATGACTGCACACTTGCTCACACCTCTCGCCTGGCAAGTGTTTGTCGAAGAAACACAATGGTCTAAGGATGGAACCACCATCTTTGAGCCCTGATATTAAACTTACTAATCAACTGTGACATGAATTGGAGTGTGCAATGCAAAGGAGAACCAACCCCATAAAAACGTGGACCAACTCCCCCAACTTGTTTAAGAAGAATGGGACAATATCCCGCATAACAGAATTGTAACCCGTGTTGAAGGCTTGTCGCCCCGTCTACAGGAGATAATTGCAGTACGCGGTAGACGCACACGCTGTTAGGCACGTGATCTTTGACGAGCACGCCCTAATGCTAATTGTGTGTGAATTTGGTGACATTTGATGGCGTCTTTTCAATTTTATAGACATTTCTTTACATTTGTAGAAGTCACAGTGAAACAGTCGATTTGAGGGGGTACCTCTTATAAATTTTACTAAATGGTATAAAATATGTATATTTTCACCACTATTTTGTATTTTTTAAACCATTAATCATGTTAGACACGGTATCCGTAATTTAAAGCACTATTTCTAACAATTTACAGCTGTAAGGTGATCATTTGTAAATAAAAGTACATGGAAATGGGGGTGGGACAACCTTTTTGACCAATGCTGTATATGAACACAAGCGCTGGCCATATATATATTAGTCATAGGAAAATGAATGGGTTCGCGATTCGTGGGTAATTCTTGAGAATTGACAAACTAACGGCCTGATGCCGATAGACAGCAACGCTGTGCTATGCTTCAAGCAACTCCTGACCAAATATCGCTAGGTTTTTTTAAAAAAATTCAGTTGTACACACGTACTAAGAAGTTTGCCGTATATTGCCAAGCCTACCCTCAGCAAAACGCAAATATTTTCAGTAATAGTGATTTTTGACGGTAGATTCACTCAGAAACAAAGGCATATTAATTCGTTGCCGATAGCACCAGCAGATAGCAGTACCATACAAAGTCTGATTAAAAACTTTCATGGCTATTGAAGATTTTTTACCACTGTACAATGGAGTCCAAAAAGAGCACTTGGCACAAATGTAAAACTGCCCAGTGCAAGGCCAAGAATTCAATCAGTATTTTCAATCATATTATCGGATTCTACGTAAATTGACTATCATCATTTAATAATTATGCAAAATTCTTCTTTCAGATTGCTATTTATTTAAATTTTTAATGCTGCAACTGTTCCAAAATAAGCTTGTAGTAAAGGAAAAATGCAAATAAGAAATGGAAGACCAATTTTACCCACAGTATTCAATTATTTGAATATAAAAAGAATAAGATCACGATTTAACAAATTAAAATAATCTTTCATGAATTCTTCCATGAATAACATATTAAACAAATATAAAAGTTATAAATCAGTGGTAATGGCTTATTCTGGAATATATGACCTCTGCACATCATCAGTACCTGACTTGATACAGTATAGTTACTACTTGGATACAGAGTTAGATTTAATAATGTAATAATATGGACAATATATATTATAATAATAATAAACTTCTCTGCACATATCAGACGCTTGTTACCATGAACTAACACTACTTGACAATGAGCTGAGCACTTATCACAGAGTCTGTGTGCGATGCCATTCTTGTGCTGTGATTGGTTAGTTGAGTCACGTAAAGCCCTACTGTTGCGCCCTCGCGTATCGCGTGAATGCTGCACATTTCTGGCCATGCGCCATATCGTACGCCCTGTAGAAATTAAAGAAGAAAATATCCTGGCCTGGGTTTATAATGGGCACTGCTTTGTGATAGCGCTGCATTTTGATTTATTAATCTTGTTTACAAGTAAACACATAAGTATATATGTCCAGGGACAGTTTAGAGTAGAAATAACATTTAGACCTTCTCTGTGTATAAAATATAGTCAGGACAGTTGATAAATTCACTTCGTTGTAAGACAGGCCTAATGGATTTACATCACGCAAGAATCTTCTTCATCTAATCCTATTAAGTCCGTTGACCTCGCCAGATGACGGCAGTGGAGAAATCCTGACTCTAAGATCACTCAAATGTACGTAGAGAGACAGTTCTTCATCTAAACCTATTAATATTAAGTCCGTTGACCTCGGTTCTAGATGAAGGCGGTGGAAAGATCCTGTCTCTAAGATCAGTCAGGTATACGTAGAGAGGCAGTACCCCGGGGAGACTATTTCTGCCTGTGTGCCAGACCTGTAGTCGGTGTGCAAGAAATAAAGAATGTGCACGTAACACCAGCGCTGGCTGCTGTGATCGGTATCAGTCACCTCAGAAATCGGTAACCAACGTCGTCTACAAACATATCCCATCGGGGAAAATTCGTGTAAATAATTTCAGAACTTCAATAAATCAATAAATATCATCAGCACCTAAATTACCGCCTTTGGTTGCTCTGGCAACACATTTATCCAACACCAAAGCAGTCAGGATCGCCCAGAGCAGCGAACCCTTTGGGGAGCAATTTTATTATGAATCATACACTGCACATAACACGGCATCAAGTTAAAAGACAGAAGTTAGCCAATTTCTTTAGGCTGGTGCATATCTAACAAGTCAATATACATACATAGTTTGAGGATCGGATGAATATAAACATAGCTAAACATAGCAGCTCAGTTGTGTAGCAATATATATAGTTTGAAGAAAGGAGGAATACAGACATATGAGCTCGACAGTGTAGCGATGTCTGTAGGTTTTGGTAGACAGAAGGTATATCGATCCTCCGGCCACGAAGTAATATTAATAGTATACTGTGGCTACATCTATAGCCCAGTGGCAAAACTGGTATCATGCGACCATTTGTAAAGTTCCCTTGTCTGGTTGTGATCTTATTGAGGCGTGTAACTGTAACACAAGAAGAGAAAAAGATGCAGCCAGCTGGCGGTGAAGCATATTGCCCAGAACAGCATTCCGACCTGTAATAAAAAGTACCAGGCGAGTTGTCATCATTTTAGTAACCTTCTTTGAATCTAAGTTTTCAATCGGTTATATTTTTTTGTGAAAATGAATATTATTTTCAAATAGTCGATAGCCAAATGTAAGTTTGGAAAAGTCCACTATGGTTCTTGTGTAATGATTTCACCACGCATTAACTCCTGTAACCCAGTATTAATTTCTTTCAATATTACCTGATGTAATAGAATGCGACTGCTCTACATACGTACCAAGCCTTTTAATTCCAAGCTGTGTTTATACCAGGAAAATACTGGTAGTTCAATAAAGGCGAAAACATACACAATGCTTAATTGTGCTCCCAATGCTTTTCCGAAATGTTCCTTTGGAAACCTATAATTTTAATGGTTTAATGACAGATCTACATGGAGGGGTATCGTCTCTACGGTTTACATGTATGTAGCGTTTTACATGTACTTTAGATATATTTTTTATCACAAATTAAGTCTGTAAGTGCTAGGTGCTCGTTACATCTGTGGAGCTAGCAGGTTGAAATTATTGCATGCACATATGTTTAATATTTAGCAAAATTAAATCTACATGTACTTACGCGGTGGTCATGTATGTCAAATGTAAGGCATGGCTCCCGGTTCTCAACAAAGAGTAAAACAAAATGGCCACAACATGTAGCTCGATAATGGATAAGCAACAGGCTATGAATACAATGAATCCCGTCAATGATGTAAGGAAAAATGGAAGGATGACGCATGGCTCTTTGTCTGAAACATATAATGACATCAGAACATGAATCATTTTTGCACTTTTTTGATACTATTAAACCATATGTATTATCAAGATCTTGAAAACCAAAGAACCTTTATCTAGTACAAAAGCGTTGCATGACAGCTAGCTCCTGACAACGATGGGCCACACGGACTCTGTTAATAGTATGCATGCCATTTGACAAAACGCAGCGACTGTTAGGGCTACTTCTTTCTATAATATTTTGGAGGAATAATTTGGCTAAATGCATAGATACCATGCTAGTTCCATAAAAAGAACAGAAGACGTTACTGCCTGTATGATCGCGGGAGAAGCAACATGCAGAAAACTGTTATCACCTATCGTGGCTTTATCAGCAACATGTCTGTCAAACTTCAAACCAGTCAGCAAGGCCCAGATCAGAGAACCCACTTGGAACCAGGAATACACGTCCGTATACGCACTTACTGTAATATAATTTTGATTCGATAAGATATTCTTTCAGTTGATTCTTGTGAAGAGGTGGTTAAACATTTTAGGCAACAGAGAAAAAATGAGATAGCGGGAGAGAGAGAGAGAGAGAGAGGGAGAGACAGAGAGAAAGAGAGAGAAAGAGAGCCAAAGGGAGAGAGAAATTAAAATATATAGGTCAAAATTTATTACCTTTGTTTTTGACATTGTTTTCGTTGTAATTGACCATCGCGTAAAAAATGCCTTGATATGTAATGATGAAGGTTTCCTGACACAAATACCAAAGCATCAACATCCAAAATGTAGGGTTTTTGAGAATCACTAGCGTGCCAGGTAGTGAACTACTGTTAGTGCTTTTGGCATCTTTGCGTACTGAGTTTTCTCCTTTGCACGCCATCTGCTTACTTCCGTCAACACGTGTTTCTTTCTGATCGGTTTTATTCTTATGTTGATAGCTGGGGAATTTATTAGCAGCCTGGTGACCGTCACTTCCAACCTTGTTTTCCCTGGCTTCTTCCCCTGTTGCCTTAGAGTTGCTTGTGAAAACTGCTATGACCTTTTTTGTGGAATGAACACCAGAGGTTTGTGGGTATACGGCACGAACGTAGTTCGTGTTTGGTCTGATGCTTACGTCATCGGTCGTGTATGCTGAATTTGACCAACCGTTCTCCAAAACAAAATTATCTTTCAACGTGTCATTTGCCACAGGTACGTACAGGTCAGTTTGCTTGGCTTTTTTACAAGTGCTGTTGCTCAGTTTACGGGATATATTGGTGTCGCTGTGTCGTTTGCGTATCTCGAAGCAACAGGCTATGTCAATGTCGTTGCCGTCTTCATCTTGTCTAGGTGGAAGGACGATTGTGTTGACAGAGGAGAGAAGAAGTATGATGCCGGTAAAGGTGAACATGTACGTTTTGTACGTCACTCCGGTCTGGTAGGCCAACTAGAATTAAATTTATTTTTCGTGAAATTGGAAAGCATAGACGTGCACCGATATGCATAATAAAAGGTATCATTCTATGATACCACCCAAGGTATTGTTAATGTTTTTTACCATTAGGAAGATTGTTTTTGTTTTCCGTGAATATAGTTATAACTGGCTAAATTTAAGTTGTTACTTAAGTTATTTAATCCAACAAAACAACATTTGCATAAGTGCTTCAGGCTTCAAAATGCTCATTAGACGATTAGCACACAGTTATTCACATACGTAATTGAATGCACTACCTTTAACAAGATAGGAGTTAAACCACTGACTTCTGCACCGGCAATAAGACAAATGAGTGTTGCCTTTAGCTTAGGAAATAGTCCGGCCACTTGGATGTCAGTAATAGCCAATTGGAGTCCCCCGAGCTGGTGGAATACAGCCCCAGGGAATAACAGCCATTCTCTTCCTATCAAAATTTAAAAAAAAAAATAGATCTTACGTTTTCATGCGGCCATGTAGGATTTTATATGCATCTTTGTGTGTTCTTTTCAGGACTGATAGCATGACGCTTCACACGCTGCAAGGAAATGCACGGTGAAAAATAAACTCTGTCGCAATTTTGTCCCCAAATATATTTTAGTATATCGTTTACATACACATACTGGACAAAAGAAGTGTCACCCCCTAACTATGAGTAATAAAAGAAGGCATATTTTGGGTACTTATAATGTCTGGTCTACTTATAATGTGACCAATGAGTATAAACCGCTATACTATGGAATTTTATTGTTGGTCTTGTAGATGTACAGCAAATGCTATCCCTGTCTTCCTCCAATATGGCATGATACAGGTAATTATCTAACGGTTATAGGTGCAAGTTATTAACCTTAAGAGGCGGGATATAAGCAATGTCAGAATATCGATACAATTGAATTGTTCAGTCAGAACCGTGCAGAGGGTCTGGTTTCGGTATAGAAACACTGGATCAAGAGACAAATTGCCTCTAACGGGTTGCCTCTAATGGGTCATAAGAATGTGTCTGTGATAATTGGTAGGCGTCGGTTACATGCTCATAGAGTGTACAGCAGGGTAGCAAGACTGAAACCTCTTATATCGTTACAAAATAGGCAACGTAGAGTGAACTAGGGTCAACAGGATCTGGAACTGAGTGTCGCTTTGGTCTGACCTCTGATGACAGACGGGTACGATGCTGCCGAACTGCTGGTAAAGCATTTGAACCACATGCACTGAATTTTCGCACCCGGAGCAGCATATTCATCATGGTGTGGGGCTGTATCAGCACCCATGGCGTGGGCGAATTGATAATGGTTGATGGAAACATGAATCACTAGAAATATATCGATGTTTTGGAGTCAGGCTTGCTCACTTATATTACTAACATGTTTGGTGACAGGAATTATCCATTTGTTCACCAGGATGACAATGCTCCTTGTTACAGGCCCAGAGCAGTTGATGTTAGGTTTGACCAACAGGACATTCGCAGGGTGGCGTGGCCTGCCCAGAGTCCGGATGCAAACATAATAGAAAATCTGTGGAATGATATGTCAAAACTTTTTACAAATGCCCGTCAACCAGCAAAGAAACTCTGTTATATTCAGTGTTTCATGCTTGGGCCAGCATAAGCCCTGAACGCATCAGACAATTATATGAATCCTTGCTTCGTAGACTGGCACCTATTATTAGGTCACGTGGCTATGCCACTACCAGTAAGTACTAATTTTGGACTTAAAACTGCATATTTTGGTAGAATGTATATTTTGTTCTCATTTTGTGATCTTTTGGGTTGACACTTCTATTGTCCAGTCTGTGTACTTAATAAGATGAAGAGGTTATATGGTTAAATAAATTAATCGTATAATAGTAAGCATAAAGGTGTAAATATACACTGCATTCTGGGAGACGATTCCTACCACACAATATTATGATAAAAGGGTTAGGGGAAATTATTCTCGTTCTCCTAGCTCATTGCTTGAGCGCTAATGTAGCATTAATGTAATCTTATATATAGGCATCATAGGTAGGGTTTTAATGCTGAATACTAAAAGTATCAAGAATATAAGACGTACCCCCAAATCCTATTTACCTGGTATGTTTTTCCGATTTCATCATTACTGACATGGGGTGTATTTTACACATGTGGCGAGTATGACATTTACAGTATATATAGCAAGAATCAGTTTCGTAACTTAAACTTACCTCTCTCAGCTAATGCCATCAGCAAAAATCCACCGGCGCACATGCATCTTAAAGAAAATGAAAAGATTTTAAAAATCGTTACAGCATCTATTGAACTACATGTAATCACTCTGTAACGATTTCCATAAGATTCTTTTTAGGCTTTTTGTGATTGGTGATTTATCCCTTTAGTTCGGCAAGTAATTTTCGTCAGCTGCACATTGGTCAATAATACAGCCATTCCAGGAAAGGGTTCTAATTACCAAAATGCTTACCGTAGCTTATAAGTAATTAAGGGGTCAAGAATATTAATGAAAAAGTTCAAAACTCATGAATCTACTTTAATTTCCTATTAACTAAAAGATATGGTCTACCAAAACAATTTTCTAAAGCTTGTAGTCGCAGTGTTACACGAGTGACGTAATATCAGCATTTTGGGGCTAAAATTGTCATTTTTTTATTCAAGGTTTTCACTTAAACAAAAAGCCCTATAAACACAATTAAAAGAGCTATCTAAAGGCTAGCACAAAAACCAGTAGACTGATTCAGGATTTTCTCTTATTATTTTTACTTTTGATTTTATTTCGATAAAACGCGAATTTCACGAAATATATATGAACCCTCCACTTTCAGTATTAATGACTTCAAAAATAAATCAAAAATAAGGTCAATCAAAAATTGAAGGTGCAGCTGACTAGAAAATATACTGAAACACAACCACATCAAATTTCATGTCAATCTGACAGTTAAATAATGAGATATGGGGGGGGGGGTGAAGATTAGACTATGTCATCAACAAAGCTGAGAAATCGCTCGTAAACTATTCGACACAGGTAATTGGGCTAATTTAACAAATAATTGCACCTCCACCTTACCTGTTATTATCTAATTGATCGGGAAGGTCTATACACCATTATTTACTAAAATTAGGTTGTTTGTTTCTATCTAGATGCCAGAAAATCTTACTTTTGTGCGCAAACTTATTCGCCCCACGAAAGCCGCTCTTCCATGAGAAATGATTGACAGCTGAGTAGGCCTACCTACTTTCGTTGCTTTGCAACGGAGGCGGAGCCTAAAGGCTGCCACGCGTGCCAGTCAGGACAGGTAGAAAAACTCGTCCAAATGTATATTTTAGTCCGTGTTGCAAAAATATAACATAATTCAGTATTAGATCCAATATTGATTATTTCTAACATATAAAAAACCAAAAAAATCGAGTTTTAGACGTATTTGCAATATCCTTGACGCCTTAAGGCGTGTGGGATTAAAAACATTAGGCTTTTATTTCGGGATACCATGTGTTCCACGTAAAACTACATGAAAAAAAAAAATAATTCACACAGTAGCGCTCACCTTAACTGGAACCCACAACATCTATAAGTCACAAAATGCATAGTTTCTATAACCTCATTCAGTAACTATACTGGTGCCTTGTGAAACATAGGAATATTAGGGTGGAGATAACACTGGTTTTCAACTTTGGTTCAAGGAACCTTTTATGCCACTTTACTATTTTGTATTTCAGTGGAGAGAGAGAGAGAGAAACTGGGTGGGTAAAGACAGGGCCGATCAGCCACGCTAATTGTTGTTCTGTAAAGTACCCACAGTATACTTACATAGATAGGATTCTCACACAAACCGTCCCACAGTGATCATAGATATAACCAAGGGCTAAGACAGGCACAAAACCGACCATGGCAACCGTGTAAACTAGGTTCAGCATGTCTTCCTGCTCAGTGCACTTTTGGACGAGGCTGTCTTCGGCCGTTTCTCGTGTGTAATTACCGTGAAGCGTACGAGCATGATCTGCGGTGCTACCATCAACTCCAGAATCAAAATGGCAGAGAGAATAGTAAAACTTTTCCTCTATGAATATATACACATATGCTGGCCACCCAAAGAACGTTGCTGAGCAGAGAGCAGTCTCTAAGATAGCAAGGAAGGCACAGTATGGTTTCCAACACGTGGGTTTGGCCATGTCGTCCAACGCAAATTGGATGCTAGTGAGTAAATATCCTAACTTGGAATGCACCCAATTTACTTATAGTTATTTAGTCACTTGAAAATAAGATGTACGTATCATTCGATATCTTTGCAATACGGTTGTATCTAGCATGGCGTGTGGTCTATTTCACACTACCCTTTTCGGATAGCTATTTAGTCTTACCGTGTATAATATGTTAATTGGGTCACTTAAATGCGCAATTACTCATTTGTGTGACATTCATTGGAAGTTCAACCAGGGGTTTGTGCCATTAAAACGAAATGGTTCTTCAAACTGCTGTTAGGGACGACTTAAAGCATTCTAACATTCACTTTGATGACATAAATACATGACAAATATAACACGGTGTCTCCGGCTTTAATTGTATGAACACACAAACTAAAAATGTTATGTATATAATTACAGGTATACTTAAAATTACTCAGACACATACAACGATTCGATATCTTTGCTATACAATGTATCTAGCGTGCTCTGTTAGCCTCTCTACATTACTCTCTCAAGTAAACTAATTAGTCTTATATGCTAATTGAGTACCTTTAAATGGCAATTACGCCTTTGTGTGATGTTCATTGCTAATTCAACCAGGGCCTTGTGCCATTAAATGAAATGGTTCTACAAATGGTTCACTGCGACGATGGATACGTTTCTAACCTTCACTTTAATTACAGACATATATGACAAAAAAAGCATGATGTCTCCCGCGTTAATTAGATGAACACACAAGCCTCTTAACATCTCGTAATGATCATTATTTTTACATTTTACCAGTATTAAACATCAGCCTCTAAAGTTCTCTTAATCTACTTGATGCATACATATACCACATTACATAGATTTGATATGGTTAATGTTATTTCAGACATTCCTGTTGGAAACCAAGCAATTTTTATGTATTTATCTCGAGAGGTTGGTAAATTAAACGGTGTCTATCATGAAGGCAACATTGCGATTTCTTTTATTCTTGGAACATTCAAATACCTAGATGTAAACAAATTTCTATGAGCTGGTGTCTATACAGGTACACGCATGTACGTGTTTACATGTACTTCTAATACTTATGTAACTGTCACTACATTTTCAAATCTTCAAAATATTAGGGATTTGTGTCATTAAAATAAAATGGTTCTACAAACTGCTATTAGGGACGACGTGAAATTTTCTAACCTACACTTTAATTAAAGACATAAAGAAAACGCATGATGTCTCCCGCGTTAATTAGATGAACATACAAACTACAACAGTTCTGTACTTACTATAAAAAATACACAAACTACACAGTTCTTTATGCTTCCCGTTAAGATTATTTTTTTTTTTTTTTGTATTTTACCAGTACTAAACATCAATGACCAAGGGCCCTTTATCTACTTGAAACATACATATACCGCATTGCATATACAACATTGGTCAAAAAAGGTTGTCCCACCCCTATTTCCATGTACTTATATTTTCAAATTATCACCTCACAGATGTAAATTGTTAAAAACGGTGCTTTTTATTCCAGATACCACGTCTAACATGATTAATGGTTCAAAAAATACAAAATAGTGGCGAAAATATGTACATTTTATACCATATAGTCAAATTTATAACATGTACCCCCTCAAATCCAATGTTTCACTGGGATTTCCACAGATGTAAGGAAATATCTATTAAATTAAAAAGACGTCATCAAATGTCACCAAATTTACACACAATTAGCATTAGGATGTGCTCGTTAAAGGTCACGTGCCTAATAGCGTGTATGTCTACCATGTGCTGCAATTATCTCCTGTAGGCGGCGCGACAAGCCTTCAACAACGGTTATAATTCTGTTTTTTGGGATATTGTCCCATTCATCCTAAAGAGCGTGGCGGAATTGGCCCAGATAATTTGGGAATTGGTTCTCCTCTGCAATGCACATTCCAATTAATGCCACAGGTGCTCAGTAGTATTAATATCAGGGCTCAAAGACGGTTGTCCCATCCTCAGAACCTTGTGTTTCTGCAACAAATCGGTTGCCAGACGAGAGCTGTGAGCACGTGCGTTGTCACAATGAAGCCGGTGGCATCCCTGAAGTCAGCTCTTGCAAATGGAGTGAGATATCTGTTGAGAATGTTACAGTAAAATGCCCCAGTTACGTTTTGTTCCAAAGGGAACAATGTACTAATAATGGAATTTTTCTCCAAATGCGGACTGATCTAACACCTCAGGCGTTATTAGCCTGCACACACCCTTCCAAGAGGTATTTTTCACCATGTATACAGACCCTCATTTGACCATTGATGGGATACAAGAAATAACTTGATTCTGCATCAAAGCCGACTTCCTTCCAGTGATGGATGTCCAGCTTCAGGTGTCTGTGGGATTACTGAACGTAGCATTCTCAGCTGATATCTCACTCCATCTTCAAGGACTGACTTTGGGGTTAACTCCAGGCTTCATCATGACTGCACACTTGCTCACAAATCTCGCCTGGCAAGTTTTTTGTTGTAGTAACACAATGCTCTAAGGATGAAACCACCATCTTTGAGCCCTGATATTAACCTTACTAATCAACTGTGGCATGAATTGGAGTGTGTAATGCAGAGGAGAACCAACCCCATAAAAACGTGGACCAACTTCCCCAATCTGTTTAAGAAGAATGGGACATCATCATCATCATTTCATCATTTAGAGCCTATAGTGTTCCACTGTTGGACAAAGGCCTCAGCATGCTTTTTCCATTGTTTCCTATCCTGAGCCTCAGATTTCCAGTTTGGCCAAGGTTTCTTCTTCCAAGACTTCCAGTAGTCGTCTAATTCATCCCTCCATCGTTTGACCGGCCTTCCTCTTTTTCTTTGTCCATACCTTGGGGTCCATTCTGTAAGCCTGATTGTCCACCTATTGTCCTTCATTCTTTTGACATGTCCTGCCCACCTCCATTTCATTTCTTTAACTGTGAGCAGTACGTCCTTAACTTTGGTCTGTTCACGTAACCATACATTCGTTTTCCGCTCTCTTGGATTGATGTTCAACATAATTCTTTCCATCTTTCTCTGAGCTACTTGTAGCTTGTGTTCCATGGAGGCATTCAGTGCCCAGGTCTCTGAACCATAGGTGATTGCCGGCAGCACACAAGCATTGAACACTTTCTTTTTCAGGCAGGTAGGAAGGTTGCTCTTGAAGATGTCATTGTGTTTCCCATATGCTGCCCATCCTGCTTTTATCCTTCGTTGGATTTCTTTCTCCAGTGTTCGATCATTAAGGCTGAACCGTTGCCCAAGGTATATATACTCTTCTACTGCTTCTATCTCTTTGGTGTTGACCTTCACTGTGCAAGGGGGTGGTTAGTGGAATGGGACAATATCCCACAAAACAGAATTGTTACCTGTGTTGAAGGCTTGTCGCGCCGTCTACAGGAGATAATTGCAGTACGCGGCAGACGCACACATTATTATGCACCTGGCCTTTAACGAGCACACCCTAACGCTAATTGTGTGTGAGTTTGGTGACATTTGATGGCCTCTTTTTGATTCAATTGACATTTCTTTACATCTGTAGAAATCACAGTGAAACATTGGGTTTGAGGGGGTACCCCTTATAAATTTTACTAAATGGTATAAAATGTGTATATTTTCACCATTATTTTGTATTTTTTAACCATTTATCATGTTGAACACGGTATCTGGAATGAAAAAGCACTATTTCTAACAATTTTCAGCTGTCTGGTGGTCATTTGTAAATAAAAGTACATGGAAATGGGGGTGGGACAACCTTTTTGACCAATGTTGTATTTGGGGTCATTCAGACCTAAATATGGGGCAATTACATGAAAGGAAGACCGCTTAATCCTGTAATGGTCTCTCAGCTCGCATACGCCTCCCCACACGTCGCCCTCGGCCGGTCGTATTGAGAAGATATTTAATTACTGTGCCCCTGCAGGGACGACGTGTGGGGAGGCGTGAAAGAGGAGTTAGTAAGGCAAACAGCTGTCCGTGAGACATATAACCAGGAGCAGTTCTACCAATTGTGAAAATTAAATGAAAATGTATAATTACCACGCCGAGTTTTCATTATTATCGTTCTATAAATGAAAATATCCTAACTGTTGGTGAAATTGAATTTTTCTAAACAGTCTGTAGTCAACTGTAAGCTGGGGAAAGTAATGTAAACACACTTTGCGGTTTTCGTGATTTGCATTGTTTCGCCATTTACAGATTTTATTGCAGCTATTTCGCAATAGTAAAAAAAAACTGACATGGTTGACTAATAAGTGATAAAGATTCGACCACACACTAAAGACCTAATAAAGTTTGATTCTATATTACTTGATGTAATAGAATGTAACGGTTCTCATACGTACCCAGAGTGGGTCACTTTCCAGGCTGTACTTATACCAGAGAAATATTGGTAGTTCAATAAAGGTGAACAAACACCCGACACCAACTTATTCAAAAACGTGTGAACATTGCAGCTTTGGGTGCGGTCATTTTGGAAGAAGAATGTAACTTCAGAGAATACACAGTAAAGTCGATACTCAAACATTCTTTTGGCTACAGAATGTATCTCAAACATATACTGTATTGTCCTGTCAAATTTATTAGTATATAAATCAACTGGTCATTGTATAAAAATGTGTACATTTTACCTGTATCTATGCCTTCTTCTCCCGCCTTTTTTTCTTACAGCCTACACCGCTCCCTTTTTGAAAACGAGAATGAATCTTATATTTTCCTAAATAACCGTCATATAAGCAGGTGGCTCCCAGGTTGCAGTTAAAGGCAATTTTTAATGTTTACTTTAGGTCTTCCTCGCATAGGCCTTTTAGGAAAGAACCAGGATAATTAATTTAAAGAAAAGTTTGCCATAGAATCTACGTCGCTGAGATGCGTTTTGATATATATTTTTATATATATATATTTATTCAGTATTCATGGCACTCTTGTGTATTTACAGTTTAAATTAATAATTCAGGCAAATTATTTTACATTTGACGGACGTTTTTTTATTATTTGTGCCAGTGTAGTGGCGGATTTGGGGGGGGGGGGGGGTCAGGGGGGTCCTGACCCCCCCTTCGATTTCTAAAAAAAAAAAATCACACAAAGAAAACCCTCTCGAAGTTAGAATTTTTTCTAGCTGAATCACAGTTCTAAATTATACCAAATGGCACCGTTCACCCTCTTAATACCAACATTTAAGGGGCTCTTCACCGAGCCCCGAACCCAAAACATAGGAATGGGAGGGGGTCGGTTAAATATCTGGGGACCCCCCTTCAAATAATCCTGGTTCCGCCCCTGTAGTGTTGTTGCCACAATTGTGCTACATTAAATAACAACGTAAAACCCTTCCCCTATGAATATGAACAAGAGTGCTGGCCAGCCGAATAACCTAACAGAGATCATGCAGCCTCCGAGATGTCCATTTTCAGGAAATGTCCTATGCAGTTTTCAAACCTTTTCCCACTGACCCCACCAAGAAAAATCCACCAGCACACAACAATCTTTAGGAAAACAAAAGCTCTGTAATTGTATGTAATAGATTTTGTAAATATTTATCTATTCGAAGAGAGAGAGAGAGAGAGAGAGAGAGAGAGAGAGAGAGAGAGTTGATTACACGTAGCAAGATTCAAATCAGACTTGGATCGATACATACAGACCAATGCCTTTTATATTTATTTTAATTTATTTATTATTGCCTTTTTTTAATGGGGTGGGTTATACTTCATTCAATCTGGACGACCCTAAAGCAGCAGTGAATAAAGGGTACCGGAGAAGATCAGCATTGGTCAGAATTGTGCCGGAAGTGACGTGTAGTGGTGTAAGACGTAAAGCTGAGTGGTCATTTTTAGCTGCAGGTGAATGAGAATGAAGACGTGGGCTTGGAGAATAAAGCAGTTATTCTAACAACACGGTAAGATAATATTTAATCTTTATGCATTTGGTGCAGAGAATACATGGACATATCAGATTATATAAATGTCAAAATTCTAAATGACATCGATTTATAGCCTGCCGGGAATTCCTTTCCCTTTACGCTCTTTGTCGCGCTGGCGGTCGATGCAGCATGTATTTCAAAACAAGTTGTCTGCAAATTAACCACGATTTTGCACCTTCAAGTTCCGTGTCACGTTTTCATATCATGTGCCTATTATTTCTACAAGTATTCTCTGCCCAAAATGCGTAAAGAAGAAATGTCATCTTACCATGTTGTTTGAAAAACAGCTTTTTTCTCCGAGTCCATGTCTTCTCTCCCGTTCACCTCCAGCTAAAAATGACCACTCAGCCTTACGTCTTACACTGCTACACGTCACTTCCGGCACAATTATGACCAATGCTGATCTTCTCCGGTACCCTTTATTGCAAACTAAATAAACATACCTCGTTGGACATACAACACGTTGTACATGACTCTAGAATACACATTGCCTTCTTATCCACTTACATACAGAGGATCCCAGCACAGACGGTCCCACAGTGATCATAGATATATACAAGTACGGGGAAAAACACCAAACCAAAAATAGCGACAGTGTAAATCAGGTTTAGCAGCTCTTCTTGCTCAGTGCACTTGCTAACTGGGGCGTCTTCAGCTGCTTCTTGGGTGGTTCTCTAGTAGCAATACCGATACAATTTTAATTTTAATTTAATTTAAAAAACTATTTATCCCAGAATCAAAATAAGAACGATCACCGTAAAATCCTTCCTCTACGAATAAGAACACAAGCGTTGGCCATCCGAAGACACAAGCGTCGGCCATCCGAAGACGGTGGCAGTGTAGAAAGCAGCCTCTAAGATACCCAAACCGGTACACAATAGCTTCCAACACGTGGATTGTGCCATGTCGATCACCCCGTGCAAAATGAAACGAGTTAATGTCCTGGGGCCGGTTTCACAAAGCAGTAGTTAGTTAGAACAACTAACTACTGAACTACCTCGCTAACGAGCAAACTTAGCGATTTTCGAGGGGTGTTTCACGAAGCAGTAGTTAACTTATCGCTAAGTTCAGTCTTAAAGTTCGGTCGTTAGTTCTCTCGTTACTCACCGTAGTCTCGAAACCGTCTGCCGGAAGTGGAACTCTTGCGTAAAAATGTCACGAAAGCACTAACTCTCCAATTTTGGTGGCTGGAAAAGCATAAGAACGTCTGCTTTGAGGTCGTCGTAAAGGATCTCCACCACCTTTTTGCCGCTCTTTTTGTCACAGCTAGGCGCAACCTCTCGTAAATTGCATCATCGTGTGTATATTCTAATAGATTTTGCCTTTCATGAAAACGTCGTAGTCTACGTTGCCGTCTGGCGGTACGGATAGCAAAAAAGGTAGCCGCCATATTGGATACAAAGACAAACGACAGACAACGGTAACTAAGCAACCTTTTTATTTCACTCATTACGCATGCGTACGATGAAACTCCAGAGTTAGCGACTGGTCTGACCAGTCGTTAATTATCCAAGTCAACAACGAGACAATAACGAGCGGGAGAAGTAGCGATTGCTTCGTGAAACAGCACTCATAACTAGCGAGAGGCTAACTTCCGATCGCTAACTAACTACTGCTTTGTGAAACCGGCCCCTGTCCTGGAAGTCGGCCGGGTTGAGAGTTTCTCGGGTCATTCACTTGGACCGGTAGCACCAATCGTAGCAAAGACGTGGCGGTTACGTGCAAATTACTCCATTGTAAAACGATATGTGTGTGAGTTCGACAAGCATTTGCACTCAGCTGGAGTTAACGTAAGACTTAACTATGTCATCAATCTACGCCTGCCTTGTTGGAGATGTACCCTGGTATGTCGGTCGTAGCTGGGCCGTAGCTTGTTTTCTAAAGGATCCCCTGGTTCTTTTTAAAATGACTGAGACTACAGATCACTGTGTTGCCACTATATCGATATTGCCTCTAGATCTCCCGTTAACCGGGACATCCTTCCTAGAAGACCTCAGGTGTAGTCATAAAGGGTGTGTGACCTCTCTACCTGACCTGCGTGCAAATCTAGGGTCATGAAGAGCGGTTCAGGTGGAGGAAAGAAAATGCTCGATTGCAACACTTCCAGGATAGCGAGGGTTGTGCAGTGGGCTTAAACAGGGAGAGCACGCGGACGCAATATTTATTCAGTTTTCCGATTTCCTATCTCATTCAAAATATGTTAACATTAAAGTTTTGAATGCTCATTTTTTTCTAAATACATTTTGTTTCTGTTTAATTTATATGATTTATTTTGTGCAAAGTTCAAGATCTGTCTCAGACATAATGATGAAATTTAAGTGCTATATGTTTTTACTTTATCTACCACAAATGGTATGTTATGTATTTGTACCTATTATTGATAATATCCGTAGAGATGATGCTGTAAAATTAAATGGGAATCTAATATTGAAATACTTTTTAAGCAGAATGTTTTTCGGGTATACTCTGATTTTTTTCATTTCCAATTTTTTAAAGTAAGGTATTGTTAATTGAACCAAGTTTCAGAATATTTAACATGAAACAAGNGCATAAGAACGTCTGCTTTGAGGTCGTCGTAAAGGATCTCCACCACCTTTTTGCCGCTCTTTTTGTCACAGCTAGGCGCAACCTCTCGTAAATTGCATCATCGTGTGTATATTCTAATAGATTTTGCCTTTCATGAAAACGTCGTAGTCTACGTTGCCGTCTGGCGGTACGGATAGCAAAAAAGGTAGCCGCCATATTGGATACAAAGACAAACGACAGACAACGGTAACTAAGCAACCTTTTTATTTCACTCATTACGCATGCGTACGATGAAACTCCAGAGTTAGCGACTGGTCTGACCAGTCGTTAATTATCCAAGTCAACAACGAGACAATAACGAGCGGGAGAAGTAGCGATTGCTTCGTGAAACAGCACTCATAACTAGCGAGAGGCTAACTTCCGATCGCTAACTAACTACTGCTTTGTGAAACCGGCCCCTGTCCTGGAAGTCGGCCGGGTTGAGAGTTTCTCGGGTCATTCACTTGGACCGGTAGCACCAATCGTAGCAAAGACGTGGCGGTTACGTGCAAATTACTCCATTGTAAAACGATATGTGTGTGAGTTCGACAAGCATTTGCACTCAGCTGGAGTTAACGTAAGACTTAACTATGTCATCAATCTACGCCTGCCTTGTTGGAGATGTACCCTGGTATGTCGGTCGTAGCTGGGCCGTAGCTTGTTTTCTAAAGGATCCCCTGGTTCTTTTTAAAATGACTGAGACTACAGATCACTGTGTTGCCACTATATCGATATTGCCTCTAGATCTCCCGTTAACCGGGACATCCTTCCTAGAAGACCTCAGGTGTAGTCATAAAGGGTGTGTGACCTCTCTACCTGACCTGCGTGCAAATCTAGGGTCATGAAGAGCGGTTCAGGTGGAGGAAAGAAAATGCTCGATTGCAACACTTCCAGGATAGCGAGGGTTGTGCAGTGGGCTTAAACAGGGAGAGCACGCGGACGCAATATTTATTCAGTTTTCCGATTTCCTATCTCATTCAAAATATGTTAACATTAAAGTTTTGAATGCTCATTTTTTTCTAAATACATTTTGTTTCTGTTTAATTTATATGATTTATTTTGTGCAAAGTTCAAGATCTGTCTCAGACATAATGATGAAATTTAAGTGCTATATGTTTTTACTTTATCTACCACAAATGGTATGTTATGTATTTGTACCTATTATTGATAATATCCGTAGAGATGATGCTGTAAAATTAAATGGGAATCTAATATTGAAATACTTTTTAAGCAGAATGTTTTTCGGGTATACGCTGATTTTTTTCATTTCCAATTTTTTAAAGTAAGGTATTGTTAATTGAACCAAGTTTCAGAATATTTAACATGAAACAAGGAGAATAAGTTAGACTTTTTATTGACAACTTTCGAAAAAAGGCACATTTAGTGTGGTAAGCAGTCGAAATGTATAAAAATAAAGTACACTCAGAACTGGAAATGGTTTGAAGCGATCTTTATTATGTTACTATATCCTCAGTTAGTATATCCTCAGTGTATGAAAAAATAAAAGCAATAATTAAGACTGGATGCAAAACTGCAAAGGACTACAAAACGCAGATGACTCTGCATTTTAGCGTTTTCAGAGGCACATCTTCAGTCAATGATACTTCAATTTAGCAGCTAGAGGCCTAGGCATCACCGCCATTGTCTCAAGAACTGTTTCCCTTATATGTATCAGCGCCAACGACTGGAGGTGGTAAAACACGTAACATACTTGTGAAGCGTCGTTTCTGCTCACGAAAGTCTTGACAAAGAATGGAAGAATCGGTTCTGTTGCTACAGCATCTGTCAAAATTCAAATGCCACTTCTCAACAGTCAGTGACAAATATTTTGTCGTTTCCATTGAGGTAGAAGACAAAAAACCGTTCTATCTGGTAACGTCGTATTGCTAGGACTGCCAGGACTATTAAACAACGTTAGCAGTAAGAAACAATTAAGTACAGTGACTGCCGAGCACGCAGGTCTGCTTCTAACAGGGCACAATTTTTCCCAATATACTGTCTTTCTCCAGATGCATTGTTGAATAGTTTTTGTCCAGTCGCCAAAACAAAATTCCAGCAATACAACAGATACCGCAAGGTCATCACCTGACTCATATTTTGGCTATTATCTACAGATTATAGCTGTTTTTCCTTGTGGAGCGACACCGACGCCAAAGAAGGTAGAAAGGCAAACAGCTGGCGGTGAGACATATTCCCAGAAACAGAACTCCCAACTGCAAAAACAAAAACAAATAATAATAATAATAATAAAAATAATAATAATAATATATATCACGGAGAGGTGTCCTCATCATATATTTGTAAATGTACATGTAATTGTGCCATTCTTCATGATTTCATGGAAAAATGTGACCCTGAAAGATATCAAAATAAAAATGGTCTTAAGTCAACTGTTAGCTGGGCAAAGTAGTCTTCAGTGCCTCGACTTATTTTCCAAAACTAAAAACCGAAATGGTTAAGCTTATAGGAATAAAAGGGATGATAACTCTTCGTATGATAACTATATTTCACAATAAAAAACATTGGAAACAACTCAAAGAAATATAATATATTCTGTTTTACCATAAAAAAAGCAGTTATAGCTATTATTCTGATGTCTGAGCTTATCATCAGACCACGTGACCTCCAAAGATGACTATGCTCTGTAATATTCTCTTAAGAGATTACAACATAAAAAAAAAACTTTGAATGTAGACATGAATTCGATAATCATTGGTAAAAGGCTACAAAGGCTCCTATACCTACCCAGAGAGGGTCACTTTCCAGGCTGTACTTGTACCAAGAAAATATAGGTAATTGAACAAAAGTTAATATATTAGCGACGGAAACTTGAATTCCGTATGCCTTTCCGATATGTTCCTTCGAAAATCTAAAAAAATAAATGATGTGTTGGAAGAATATGTGTCCAGTAATAATTGTGTTTGTATTATCCATGTATACTCCCCTAGCAAAAAAAAGTGTCACCTCTGTCATTTAAGTACACTGGCACATGGGGTAGCCATAGTTTAACTTAACTATCACATTGGTTAACCGATCATCGTGTAAATTGGGGGCGTGAGTAAATTGGATAACTGAATGGTAACAATGCATACATAAATGATCTCATGCTATCTATGCATTGTATATAAAACGCCACTCACAAACACGTCCTCCAATCCTTAGAATACTATATAAATATTAAAATGTGGTTTTGACTTTTTTTACTATGATTAGCCCATTCATTGTTTATAAAATCAGTATATTGAGTGAAACAATCCTTTATAAAAGTTAAATAAAGAACATTGGATTATAACATGATTTTTGTAGCACTGCATTAGGTGTGAATTTTTTTCTGCCGGGGAGTAGTGTTTTACTTGCATTTTTTCACAAGGTACCTTAAGCTATCATTAAGTCTTAATATTCAATAACGCCAACTCACATTTTCAAATTTGGTAACGAGAATACCATTTCTGAAAACTGATAATTAAAATCGCTGACTTCTTTATATATATATATATATATTGAAATAACAAGAATACTAACACGAGCAGGTGTACGCAGATAACAGATCTAGACACTTAACGCGCGTGGTATATTACCAATTAACTCACGTTGTGGTTATGAATGCCAAATGCACGGCGTAACTTCCGGTTTTCAACAGAGAGTGAAACAAAATGGCCACAAACTGCATCTCCATGATGGGGATGATACACGCTACGGAAACGACGATCCCTGCCAATACTGTCAGCGAAAATGGAACCACGAAGCATTGTTCTTTGTCTAGAATGTAAAATTCACAATGATATTTGTACTGTAAAAGTGAATCAGATCTGACTGCGATCTTCGTAAATGTGACGTCCACAAAGATTCATATCCGTTTTATGAATATGCATAGTTTCGTTCATTTGTTTTATTTTGGAAGACTGCGTAGGGTTGGGGCATTTACACTAAGCTGTTCATATAAAGGAATTTCAATGTTTACTTTACTTGTTTACATGCATTATATTTTCGTGATAAACAGCTTTTAAAATACGTAGATTGTCACTTTTTTATATAATATATCAATTTTCTGTCAAGAAAAAAGGCGAACATACTACAAACAAACAAAAAAATGTTTCACTTAAAGATTAGGTTATACCATCATCATGTTAAGTACCGTCGTTGGTTGCCTTGGCAACAAGTTTATCCAGCATCAAACCAGTCAGCAAGGCCCAGAACAGAGAACCCACTTGGAACCAGGAATACACGTCTGTATACGTACTTACTGTAATACAATTTAGATATGATTAAATGAACAATTATGAATAAAAATAAAAGTGTTTGCGAGAGTGGGCCAAATTTCGTTCTTCTCGCAGTTGCAAGCTCATTGCAACATAATCTGAAGTAATATAAACGTAAATGAATTACCTGTGCTTTTGACATTGTTTCCGTAGTAATTGATCAAAGAGTAAAAGCTGCCTCGGTATGTGACAATGAGGGTATGCTGGCACAAAATCCACAACATCAGCATTAAAAAAGTAGGACTTTTAAGAATCAGTAACGAGCCTTGTAAGCAAGTGTTAGTGTCTTTTTCTTCTTCTTCGCTTTTAGATTTTTCTACTTCGCGGACCATGTGTGCACTCCTGTCAACACAGGGTTCCTTGGGATTGACCTCGTCCTCGTTTTGACTGCAAGTTTTATTATCAACATCAAGGTAAGATTCTGTTTGTGGTCGTGTATTTTCGTCCTCTGGTGTGTATGCTACGTTCACAAAGTGTTGCCCATTAATTTGAACTTCTTTAACCTCATCCTTCGATACAAATTTATCAACATCAGCTCGGGTGATCTTGCAATCGACATTTGTACTACTTTCTTTGCACGATGTTGACAATTCTTTGGAACTGTTGTATATTTTGCGTATTTTTAAGCAACAAGCTTTATCAATGTTGTTCCCGTCGTCATCCTGTCTAGGTGGAAGGGTGATTGTGTTGACAGAAGACATTAGAAGCATGATGCCGGTAAAGGTGAACATGCACACTTTGTAGGACACTCCAGCTTGGTATGTCAACTACAAAAGATTGTGACACTTTTACACATAGTCATTAGTGCAGTAAAGGCAATATTTAAAATTTGCTTAAGGTCTTCTTCGCCTAGGACTTTTAGGAAAGAACCAGGATAATTGGTTTTGGAAAAAGATTGCCATATAGACTCTACGTCGCTGAGATGCGTTTTTATATATTTATTGATTATCCATGACCATTTTATGCATTTACAGTTTAAATAAATAATTCAGGCAAATTATCTTACATTTGAAGCTTTTTTTATTAACTGTGCCAGTATAGTGGGTCCTGACCCCCTCCTTCGATTTCAAAGAAATAAATCTCACCAATGGTCCACTCTTGAAATAAGAATTTTGTCTGAATGTATAATAGTTCTAAATCATACCAAATGGCACCGTTCACCCTCTAAATACCAACATTTAAGAGGCTCTTCACCGGGCCACGAACCCCACGCCAAGTGCGGGGGGGGGGGGGGGGGGG
>NW_019776052.1:22908-51119 GCF_001039355.2 Lingula anatina | reverse complement strand
TTTTGAATGGAATGGGTTATAATTCACTCAAGTAAATTGCAAACTAAATAAACATACCTCGTTGGAGATACAACACGTTGTACATGACTCTAAAATGCACATTGCCTTCTTATCCACTTAGATACAGAGGATCCTCACACAAACTGTTCCACAGTGATCATAAATATACCCAAGCACGGGGAAAGACATCAAACCAATGATAGCAACGGTGTAAACCAGGTTCAGCAGCTCTTCTTGCTCAGTACACTCTTGAACTCGGGGGCCTCCGGCTGCTTCGTTGGTGCAGTTACTAGTAGCAAGCTTGAGACCGTTACAATGAGACCTATTGGTTACAGAATCAAAATAACATCGATCACCGTAAAATCCTTCCTCTATGAATATATACAAGAGCGCTGGCCAGCCGAATAACGTGACAGAGTAGAGAGCAGCCTCCGAGATGCCAAGGAGGGTACAGAATAGTTTCCAACACGTGGATTGTGCCATATCTTAAATCCTGTGCAAATTAAAGAAGAAAATATCCTGGCCTGGGTTTATAATGTTCACTGCTTTGTGATAGCGCTTCACTTTGATTTATTAGTCTTGTTTCAAAGTAACACACAAATATTTATGTCCAGGGACAGTTGAAAGTAGAAATAACATTTTGACCTCTGCGCATAAAACATAGTCAGGAAAGTTGATAAATGCACTTCATTGCAAGACAGACCTAATAGATTTACAGCACGCAAGAATCTTCTTTATCTAATGCTTGTAAGTCCGCTGACCTCGGATCTAGATGCGGACAGTGGAGAGATCCTGGTTTTAAGATCAGTCAGGTGTGTGTAGAGGGACAGTACCCCGGGGAGACTATTTCGGTCTGCGTGCCAGGCCTGTAGTCGGTGTGCAATAAATAAAGAAGTGCACGTAACACTGGCTGCTGTGATCGCTTCCTATCAGTCACCCCAGAACTCAGTAACCAACCCCGTCTACAAACATATCCCATCGGGAAAAATGCGTGGGAATAATTTCAGAATTTTTGGTATAGCTATCCGTACGCTGGGCAAAGTATATTATTTAAAAATGAGCAAAAATACACCCGTCATTTAATTGAAATGCTAATGTTTGATCCATGTATCCTCCTACTGACTGTCATTTCAAATTAAATATTTTGCAATGAAAACATTTTTTGCACTCGCTCAATGTGTAATGGTTTGGGGCGAGTTTTCATTTCACCATCTCAATTCACCTTTTCATTATCAATGGCAATTTCATCGGTAAAGACCTGGAATTATGACACAGCTTGTAATTAAAGTATGCAGTTTTATTTTGAATCATACACTGCGCATAAAACAGCATTAACTTAAAAGGTAGAAGTTAACAAATCTCTTTAGGCTGGTGCATATCTAACAAGTCATATATTAATAAACCTATATTGTTTGAGGATAGGAGGAATACAAACATATCAGCTCGACAGAAATGTCTGTAGGTTTTGGTAGACAGAAGGTATATCGACCCTCTAGCCACGAAGTAATATTAATAGTACACGGTGGCTACATCTACAGTCTATGCGGCCATTTGTAAAGTCCCCTTTTCTGGTTGTGATCTTATTGAGGCGTGTAATTGTCAGACTTCGTGGTGCGACACCGACGCCAGAGGAGGTAAAAAGGCAGACAGTTGGCGGTGAAGCATAATCCAAGGAACAGCACTCCCAACTGTAAAAAAAGTATCAGGCAAGTTGTCATCATTTTAGTGACCTACTTTGAATCAAAGTATTTGATCGGTTATATTTTTTTTGTGAAAATGAATATTGTTTTTAAATAGTCGGTAGTCAAATGTAAATTTGGAAATGTCCACTATGGTTCTTGCGCAATGATTCCCCCACATATTTACCCACGTAACTCCCAAAATTAATTTATTTCTATATTGCCCGATCTAATAGAATGCGACTGCTCTAAATACTTACCCAGAGTGGGTCACTTTCTAGGCTGTGCTTATACCAGGAAAATACTGGTAGTTCAATAAATGTGAAAATATACACAATGCTTAATTGTGTTCCCAATGCCTTCCCAAAATGTTCCTTTGGGAACCTATAATTTTAATGATTTAATTTATGTTAATGTTAATTTTTATGTTTTAATCTATCATCTCTACGGTTTACATGTATGTAGGGTTTTACATGTACTTTAAATATATTTTTGTCACAAATTTAGTCCGTGAGTGCTACATGCTTGTTACATCTGACTTAAATTTTTGGCAGCCGATTTATTTTTTATCCAAATACAATGAAACTAGAAGGTTGAAACAAATGCATGTACACATTGGTGAGATGCAAAACCAAATCTACATGTACTTACGCGAAGGTCATGAATGTCAAATGTAAAGCATGCGTCCCGGTTTTCAACAAAGAGTGAAACAAAATGGCCACAAATTGTAGCTCGACAATGGGGATGATACATGCTATGGATACAAGGAATCCCGTCAAAACTGTGAGGAAAAATGGAACCACGAAGCATCCCTCTTTGTCTGAAACATACAATAACTTCAGAACGTGAATCATTTTTGCAGTTGTTTGATACTATTAAACCATATTCATTATCAAGATCTTGAAAACTCAACGAACTCTTATTTAGTACAAAAGCGTACGTTGCATGAAAGCTAGCTCCTAACTATGATAGGTCACAAGGACACTGTAGGCATGTCATTTAACAAAACGCAGCGACCGTTGTGGCTACTTTTTTCCATGATATATTGGATGTCTAATTAGGCAAAATGCGTAGATAACATTCTTGTTCGATTGAAGAACAAAGATATCTCCGATGTCTCGATTGGATGATCAGCGGTGGTAGCACCGTGCGGAAAAAACAGAACTCACGTTATTACCTTGCTTGGTTTTCCCGGCAACAAGCTTATCCAGCATCAAACCAGTCAGTAAGGCCCAAAACAAAGAACCCACTTGGAACCAGGAATACACGTCCGTATACGTACTTACTGTAATATAATTTGAATTCAATAAAACATTCATTCAGTTGCTTCTTGCGTTAAGGTGGTTGATCACTGTAGACATCAGAAAAAATTAAATAGATAGAGAAAGATAGGTAATGAAAACATAAGTATAATGAAATTACCTTTGTTTTTGATATTGTTTCCGTAGTAATTGATCATCGTGTAAAAAGAACCTTGATATGTAATAATAAGAGTTTCCTGACACAAATACCACAGCATCAGTATCCAAAATGTAGGGTTTTTGAGAATCACTAGCGTGTCACCCAGTGAACCAGATGCAGTGCTTTTGGCATCTTTGCTTACTGAGTTTTCTCCTTTGCACGCCATCTGCTTACTTCCGTCAACACGTGTTTCTTTCTGATCGGTTTTGTTCTTCTGTTGATAGCAGGGAAAATAACTAGCAGTTTGGTGGCCGGAGATTTCATCCTTGTCCTCCCTGGCTTCCTCCTCTTTTGCTTTAGCGTTGCCTGTCAAAACTGTGATGACCCTTTTTGTGGAGTGAATACCAGTGGTTTTTTGGTGTACGGAACTGTCAGTTTCCGTGTTCGGCCCGATGCTTACATCATCGGGTGTGTATGCTTCATTTGACCGCGCTTGTTCCAAAATACAATGATGATCAGACGTCTCATTTGTTGCAGGTTCTTTCACGTCAGATTGGTTGGCATTTTTGCATATACTACTAGTGTTCCGTTTACATGCTTCTTTAGTGCCGCTGTGTCGTTTGCAAATTTTGAAACAACAAGCTATGTCAATGTTCTTTCCGTCCTCATCCTGTCTAGGTGGAAGGGTGTTTGTGTTGACAGAAGACAAAAGAAGTATGATACCGGTAAAGGTGAACATGCACGTTTTGTACGAAATTCCTGCCTGGTAGGCCAACTAGAATTAAATGAATTTTTGGTGAAATTTGAAAGCTTAGACGAACGCCGATATGCAATATAAAAGGTATCATTCTATGATACCACCCCAGGTATTGTTAATGTTTTTTACTTTAAGGAAGAATGCTTTTAGTTTTTCAGAACGGTTTCTGTGAATATAGGTATAACTGGCTAAATTTAATTTGTTAATAAAGTTGTTTAACCCTACAAAACAACATTTGTATAAGTGCTTCAGGCTTCAAAACGCTCATTAGACAAATAGCACACAATAATTCACACGCACACAAAATGAATGCATTACCTTTATCAGAATAGGAGCGAAAGCACTGACGTCTGCGGCACCGGCAATAAGACATATAAGTGTTGCCTTTAGCTTAGGAAATAGTCCAGCCACTTGGATGTCAGTTATTGCCAACTGGAGCCCCCCAATCTGGTGGAATACTGCCCCAGGGAATAACAGCCACTCTGTTCCTATAAAAATTAAATTATGTCAATGTGTCCATGCGGCCATATAGGATTCTACATGTTTCCCTTGTTTTTTTTTTCAGGACTGATAGCACGATGCTTCAGATACTACAAGAAAATGCAGGATGAAAAGATAAACTCAGTTGCAATTTTGTTCTGATTTACCCCAGAATTATTTAGTATGGCTCTTGCTTTCTTCATAATATGAAGAGGAAATATGCATGGATAAATAAATTAATTGTATCATGGTCTGCAAAGTGGAGCAAATATGCAGTACATTGTGGCAGACGATTTCTACCATACAATATAATGAAAAAAGGGTAAGGAGAAATTCTTCTCGTTCCCCATCTCATTGTTTGAACATTAAAGTAGCATTAATGTAATCTTATCTCTAGGCATCATACGCAGGTTCTTAATACTGAATACTTAAATTATCAAGAGTATAAGACATCATTCATCCCAATTTATGTTTTTTTTTCTGATTTCATCATTACTGGCATGGGGTGCTTTTTACACATATTGTGACGAGTATAATATTTCAATTATGTATCGCTAGAATCAGTTTTGTAACATTAACTTACCTCTCTCAGCTAATGCCATCAGTAAAAATCCACCGGCGCACATGCATCTTAAAGGAAATGAGAAGATTTAACCAATCGTTACGGCATCCCTTGAACTAACCACTCGATTCCCTTAAGATTCTTTTTAGGCTTTTTGTGATTGGTGATCTATCCCTATAGTTCGGCAAGTAATTTTCGTCAGCTGCGCATTGGCCATTAATACAGCCATTCCAGAAAAGGGTTACCAAAATGACCGAAATGCTTACCGTAGCTTATAAGTAATTAAGGCGTGTGGGATTTAACATTTAAGGTTTTTACATCAGGATGCCATGGGTTCCACATAAAACTGCATACAAATAAAAATAAATTAAAAAAAATAAATTAAATAAAAAACACGGTAGCGATCACCTGTCAAAGAACCTCCAGCATCTATAGTCACCTAATGCACAATTTCTACTTGCCGTTTTAGCAAAATAGAGTCTATTATGCAACTTTATGTAATATTTTGCATTTAAATGGACATATATACCCGGTATATATATATATATATATATATAGAGAGAGAGAGAGAGAGAGAGAAAGAGAGAGAGAGAGAGAGAGAGGTGGGCAATGACAGGACGAATCAGCCCCGCTAATTGCTGTACTCACAGTATACTTACATAGATAGGATTCTCACACAAACCGTCCCACAGTGATCATAGATATAACCAAGTGCTAAGACAGCCACAAAACCGACCATGGCAACCGTGTAAACCAGGTTCAGCATCTCTTCCTGCTCAGTGCACTTTTGAACGAGGCTGTCTTCGACCGTTTCTCGTGTGCAATTACCGTGGAGCATACAAGCATGATCCGCGGTGATAATGCTAGCATTGATTGCAGAATTAAGATGGCAAAGAGAATAGTAAAACTTTTCCTCTATGAATAAATACACATATGCTGGCCACCCAAAGAAGGTTGCTGAGTAGAGAGCAGTCTCTAGGATACCAAGTATGGCACAGAATAGTTTCCAACACGTGGATTGTGCCATGCTGCCCGACGCAAATTGGATGCTAGTGAGTAAATATCTTAACTTGGAATGCACCCACTTTACTTATAGTCACTCAGGCACTTGATAATAAGATGTACGTATCACTCGATGTCTTTGCTATACTGTTGTATGTACCCTGTCGTGTGGTCATATTTCACACTACTCCTTTTGGTTGGCTATTAGGTCTTATATGTTAATTGAGTCACTTGAATGCGCAATTACTCCTTTGTGTGATATTAATTGCCAATTCAACAGAGATTTGTGCCATTAAAACGAAATGGTTCTACAAACTGCTGTTAGGGACGACGTAAAGCATTCTATCCTCCACTTTAATGACAGACATGCATGACAAATAACATGGTGTCTCCGGCTTTAATTATATGAACACACAAACTTAACTACAGCAGTTCTGTAACTATAATTATACTAACTATAACAAACTACACAGTCCTGTATGCTTCCTAGCATCCCGTTAATTAATTATTATTATTATTATTTTTTTTGCATTTTAGCAGAAGAAAACATCAATGTCTTAAGGTCTATTTGTTTCCTTGAAACATACATACACCAAATTACATATATTTGATATTTGGTTAATGTAATTGCGGACATTTCTGGTGGAAACCAAGCGAATTTATGTATAATTCTCAAGAGGGTAGCAAATAAAACGGTGCATATCTTGAAACATTCAAATAATTAGATGTAAACAAATGTTTATGAGCTGGTGCCTATACACGTACACGTACTAGTGTGTATCTCAGAAATACTCGCCGTAAGCATGTTTAGACGTAGTTCGGATAAGTTTGCTTAATTTTCTAATCATCAACAAATAATATGTGCCTGTATATAAATGTAGTTTTCGATTGAGGGTAGGTTACATTTACCAGGCAGTTCCATGATTTGAACGTCTTGGTGAAGAGGTGTTCTCTGTGGCAAGCTAAGGGTCAGCAACCTCTAAACCACGCGTCTTGTCCGAAGACGCTTGATGTACCCTGAAGCCATTGCTACTCCTGTCCTGACTGGGAATTTAAAGTGTGTAACTGTAAGACCTCGTGGAGCGACACCGACGCCAAAGGAGGTAGAAAGGCAAACAGCTGGCGGTGAGACAAATTCCAAGGAGCAATACTCCCAACTGGAAAAATTAAACAAAATTTTTATCACGCCGAGTTGTTTACATTGTCGCACTATAAATCAAAGTATTCGTGAAAATAGATATTTTCAAACGATCGGAAATCAACCGGTACTTGGGAAAGTAAAGTGATTCCACTGTGGGGTTTGTGTGGTTTATTTTTATTGTGAAGCGCGCCGCCATCTGCCCGTTTACAGGTAATCACAGCTGTTCCGCACTATCCAGAAAGCCTGAACTGATTGGATAATAATAAGTGATAAAGATTCGACCACACACTAAAGACCTTATGGCATTTGATTCTATATTACGTGATCTAATAGAATGTAACGGTTCTCATACGTACCCAGAGTGGATCACTTTCCAGGCTGTACTTATACCAGGCGAATATTGGTAGTTCAATAAAGGTGAACAAACACCCGACACCAACTTGTATTCCGTAGGTCTTCCCGAAATGTTCCTTTGGAAACCTATAATTTAAATTTTTGATGCCATAGGTCAGTCATACATCTGTCATACATCTGTACTGTGTAGGGCGTGCTTTGCGTTGATGTCTTTCTACAAAGTAGCTCTCGCTCTCTCTCTCTCTCTCTCTCTCTCTCTCTCTAGACATACGTGCGTGATTCTTTATAATATGACCCTAGAATTTGGGCCACCAATTCGATTTTCTAAAACAAAGAAGCCTATAGGCGGAAATACATGCGCGCAGACTGTGTCACCAAATCTACTTACGCTATTGCTACATATGCCATATGCACGGCATAACTCCCGGTTTTCAACATAGAATGAAACATAATGGCCACAAACTGCATCTCGATAAACGGGATGATGCATGCAATGGAGGCGATGAATCCGGCCAAAACTGTGAGGAAAAATGGAACCACGAAGCATCGCTCTTTGTCTGAAATATACATGTATGATGGTATCAGTACGTGGACCATATACTCGCTTCTCCAATATGCTTCTATCATGCTGCTAATCTACTGCATTAATGCTCCTCTCTGTACAAACCTATGTACTTTTTGGTACTTTTTGGAGTAAAATTGCAGTAGGCTATACTGCATTTCTACTGCAAATATGCTCCACACCACTACTGCGTTAATTCTTCTTTGCTACTTCGATACTACTGCATTTTCGTGCGGGATCCGCTACGGAATTTTGTCTCATTAAAGCTCCCTTACTTTTCTCAATCTGCCCTAGCTATAACAAAATATTTCTCTCTTTTAAAGCAATAATAACTCTTCGTTTCGGCAAAAAAATGAATTTTACTGGAGTAAACAACAATTTTCCCATACTTACCAATGGTTAATGAATCCATTTTTACATTCAAAGTTAGTCCCTGGTTTTTTTCTAAAAAGTTTGGTTTTTTGTTAAAATCTCTTAAGAGATTTTAACAGAGTATAGACATCAATGGAGGTCACATGGTCTAAAGACAAGTTCAGATATCAGAATAAAAGCTATAACTGCTGTTTTTGTGGTAAAACAGAATATATTATATTTGTATGAGTTATTCACAAGGTTTTTATTGTGAAATATAGATCTCATACGAAGAGTTATTATCCCTTTAATTACTTACATTTTTCTAGGACATTCTGAAGGACTTTCCAAAATCAGTTCTCGAACTGTTACATTCATTGCAGAACAAATGTAAGAACTGTAAAAAAATACACCAAATGTTCGACAATAGATTGAAAACCATTTGTGAACGTTAATGCAGAAGGGATCCGTTGCAGATATAACCCTAAAATTGAAAGAAACCATACTTATAGGAGAGAACACTTCTCCATGATAGAAAGCGTATATATGATCGGTATATAATCGTTAAAAAAGAAACACGTCACTCTTCGACCAATTAATATTACATTCATGTTAATTACCGTCTGTGGTTGCCCTGGAAACAAGTTTGTCCAACATCAAACCAGTCAGCAAAGCCCAAAACAGAGAACCCATTTGGAACCAGGAATACACGTCCGTATACGTACTAACTGTAATGCAATAATGGTTCAGTGAAATAGATTTTTGCTGTTTTTTGTGTTATGATAGTGAAAAGTAAAGGACGTATGCATTCCATTTTAAAAATGCTTATGAAGCAAACCAGTTACAATGATAATATCCAAGTAAATCAATTACCTTTATTTTTGACATTATTTCCATAGTAATTGATCATAGAGTAAAAACTGCCTTGATAAGTGACAATGATTGTATTTTGGCACAAAAACCACAGCATCAACACCCAAAATGCTGGGAGTTTGAGGATCAGTAGCGTGTCATGTAGAAAGCAGTTGTTAGCACTTTCGCCATTTTCCTTGCTTAGAGAGTTTTCTATTTCGCACGATATCTGCTCAATTCCGTCGACTTGCATTTGTGTATGATTGATATTATTTTTATTTTGACAACTGGTGCCATTATTAAAATCATGATGACCAATAATGCCATCGTTTTTTTCCCGAGTTACATCTCCATCTGGTTTCACTTTACTTGTTACCTCTGGAGTGACATTTCCAGTGGAACGAATACCACATTTTGGTTCTGTGCTTACATCATCAGGTATGTATGCTACGTTTTTCCAACCTTGCTCTAAAGCCTGATGACCTTTATGCTTCTCGTTTGCTTTAGGTACATATTTGGCGTTTGTACAAGTGCTGGTGTATGGTTTAGACGGTTCTTTGGTTGCGCTTTGGCTTTTGAGTATTTTAAAACAACAAGCTATGTCAATATTATTTCCGTCGTCATCCTGTCTAGGTGGAAGGGTGATTGTGTTGACAGAAGATATAACAAGTATGATTCCGGCAAAGGTGAACATGCTCGTTTTATACGAAACTCCGGTCTGGTAGGCCATCTGCAATTTGTTAAAAAAATGTGACATTAAAAATCTAGTTTATTCAAAGAAAGATATATTCAAAACTGCAGAATTTCAAATTAGTAGGAGTTTCATACATTATGAAGACCGCGTAGTCGTAGATGCCAACAACAGCAATGATATGAATGATAAAAAGTAATATTTTTATAGGGGGTTTATTAAAAAAAAAAGTCTTTCATGAAAGCTACTTTTCTTTCCATAGAAAACTTTCCGCAACTGTTATTTTTCACTAGATATATTAGGTTGTACCATATCAAAGCAGTAATTACCGATGTGTTCGTCGAGTTTTAGAACATTTCTGCGACAATTAGCATACACGCATATACATGAATTACCTTTAACAGAATAGGAGCAAAACCACTGACGTCTGCGGCACCGGAAACCAGACATATGAGTGTTGCCTTTAGCTTAGGAAATAATCCGGCCACTTGGACGTCAGTTATGTCCAACTGGACGCCTCCCATCATGTGGAATGCAGCCCCAGGAAATAACAGCCATTCTGTTCCTATGAAAATGTTAAATGCCCCAATCGTGATTATTGGCCCAATTTTTTGGTCTGCATTGTCCCGGAATTAATACTTTAATAACTTCATTTGGATTTTCTGGTCATTATTTACAGTTTATTTATAAGAACTGCAGCTAAATTTGAAAAATCTATAACCCTGAGAAATGGAGTGTTTCCCTGGTCATGTATGAGGCTCTCTGCCATTTGGAATGTTTATTTTTTTGTAGTAATCTTTGCAAGCATGTGTATTACCTCACGCTGATTGCTTTGATTGATTTAGAATATTTCCAATGGATATCATGATAAATATTTTATATTCTCTTACCTCTCTCAGCTAATGCCATCAGGAAGAATCCACCAGCACACAGAAATCTTTTTGAAAAAATATAAACTTTATAACCAAACTATTCTTATGACCAATACATCGCACAAAATTAGCATTTTATTTGGCCACTATAACCTGTCAACTTCTTTCGAAGGCATAACATCAATGAAGCGGCCATAGTATTTATCAATTTTTTGTAGGTGTTATTTTGGTCCCATTTATCCTGCAAGCACAGGGTTTTCCGATTGAATAGTTGCAGCTTTGATAAAACACAAAATATATATATTTTTTCAGATATATTTCTATATTTTATATATATCTTATATACTTTATATAATATTAAACTCAGACAGCAAGATGCAGGTGTCTTCGTATCGCATGTTATCACAGTCGTTCGTTCATCCCGTAGCAACCAACAATAAATACCAGCAAATCAGTAGATGTAGAATTACTGGTAGGTGCACGAAAAAATTCTTTATAGGTACTTTGATGATAAAAAATCTAGTCTGTGTACTTAAGCGACAGCTAAAATCAGAACCATTCCCACTACAATGTCACAATATCTCACATGACACCGTTGCAGGCTGTGAGGTTACCCGAGTCATCTCTGACGCCTGTATATACATGAAAGAATGTAGTGAACCCTCTTCCCTTTCGTCAGTTATATATAAGACATGGCATATATAAGACAGACAAATGTCAGATAGGCTTTGTCCTTTATGTTTAGACTTGCTCGTTTGGCCTTTAGTTACAGCTTCCGGGACTTTGAGGGGCTGATATCTAGGTTCTGTCTGTCTCTCGGATATGGCCTCTACACATTTCTGTGGAGTTACATTGAGTAGGGGACGGGAGGAAACGTACTCATAGATAGAGGTTACCACGAAACATAAATGTTTACCCTTATTCGTCTTTTCAGGTGAAACTGGACTAGTAATAATTCTGATTTTAGCTGTTGTTAAATAATCTATTGCCTCAAGTTCGTGCATTTGAAGAACAATGTGGACAGACTGTGAAGACGGGGCCGTAGCGATAGTCCGAAGGTTCAATAGTCCGAAGGTTCATAGGTCCGAATGTTCACTATAGAACCTTCGGACCAATGAACCCTTGATTAAAAAATCGATAAAAATGTTACCACTTTTCGGACCAATGAACCTTCGGACTAATGAACCTTCGGACTATCGAGACGCCCCCGTGAAGACAACGGATAAAAACTTCACGCTATAATTATAACACCAGTCACCTTAAACGTATCAGCTGTGTAGTGATGTACTTACATGGATAGGATCCTCACACAAACTGTCCCGCAGTGATCATAGATATACCCCAACACGGGAAGAGACGCTGAGCAGATTATAGCGACGGTGTAAACAAGATTTAGCATCTCTTCTTGCTCATTGCACTTTTTAACGTGATCTGCATCATGTTCTTCTGTACAATTCCCCAGAACAGTACAGGCATGTTCTACCGTGTCAATGCTAGCATTCACTCTGGGATCAAAGTGACAACGGGAGTAGTAAAATTTTTCCTCGATGAATATATACACAAATGCTGGCCATCCGAATAACGTAAAAGAGTAAACCGCCGCTTCTAAGATTCCGAAGGCAGTGCAGAATAATTTCCAACACGTTGTTCGTGTCATGCCGTTTGTCGTGGATTAACGCTAATTACGCAAAGTTAATAGTGACTCAGGTATACATACACAAGAGCATTAGTTTGATTTGATATTTTACCCATTGGTAAACTAGTCACACCTGTGTTGAGATTAAAAAACCGAATGATGATGCAAGGTGCTATAACGGATGACGTAAAAATGCTTATTTTCAGAATAATGATTGGTCTCTTACCTGTACAACGTAAGTCTATAGTGAATGAAATGCTGACTCTGGCGTAAGCTCCATACAGTCAAACACCGTGAAGCAGTGGATAACACATTTATTCCAGCTGATATTTACCCTTGTCAGTAATTCAATACCGCCTGCATCACACAAAAGAAGCGGTTCATATCAATACAAAATGAGGGGGTGAAGGGATTACAGCTCACTAGAATCGGATCATTAATTTACAAAACGCAAATAAAGCTATATATTCGAAGGGGAAGAATAAAAAGCCGTATTCACCAGTCACAAAAATGGGGTGCATTACGGATCACCTGAATAATATGAACATTTCACGTTTGTGAGGGTAACCATTTATACCTCATCGTCGCCTCATACATATGGCCCTGACGTGTTTTATTTCACTTACTTTGATACACACGCTCTGTATAACATTGTGGGATTCTCAGGCTGAATAGATTTCTGTAGGTGTAAGCATATTTATCTGCTGATGCATTACGTTTAATAGAACAGGGACAAAACCCTTGGCGTCTGCGGCACCGGAAATCAAACAGGTGATCATTGGTTGTGTCTTGGCAAATAGGGCGTCATTTTGTTATTTCCCCCCTCTAGTTGGTGCAATGGGAATAGCAGCCGTCTATAGTTCCGGTTAAGGTTGAAAATCTTCCATGTGTCTTCATTAAACCCCCAATGTTTCGATCTGGTTCTGCAATACTTTGATAATTTCATTTTGGATTTCTTGGCTTTGTGCACTGTTATTTTATTTGCAAATTTAATAACCAAGAAAAAGTAATGTTTTTTAACTTGTATATTTAGTGTAACAGATTGTTTAGAATAATCACCTTTTTCTATCTGTGCGTGAGTGTGTGACATTCGATTTTCAAGTCACTGCTTACTGGGTACTTTCCTAGGTAGTTGCGATCTCTGATATTGGGCCCAAATCGAATTGTCCTCGAAAAATGAACAAATATCCCCACTCAATGGCCTTTAATTGACCAGTCCCCGAAGGCGTGTTCCATGTTTTATAAAACTGATGGTTAATTAACATAGTACATCGCTATCATTACTTCAACAAAAGATTCTGTTTTCTGTTGAACCATGTACTTGAACAAAATGAAACGTTTTGACAATTTTTCTGGGGTACATACGTTGCGTAGTATTAGGCATGACGCAAAGCCCCCTGTGCACGTTTAAATATTTGTAAAAAAATCATTATGTAATGTATAAATGACCCGGAACATCCGTTACCATACGTTACCATGTAGGACTCTTTGCGTAATGTAAAGAAATAGTGAAAATAAAAATAAAAATTTAAATTGAGACTCGTGGATTTTTGTTCTATACACATATATGTTAAAGACTGAATATAACTATGAATCCATTCAATTTAAGTTTTGGACACTTCAGCATGTGGTTTGGGTGTGCAGTCGAGATTAGCGTAGCCAAAGACGGGTCTCTCCTCTCTTATAGAACCGGACGAAAGTAGTCCTCTGAGTCTCGCGTAAGTTGATCAGAATTTAAAATGATGGGTATATATTTTTTCTGTCGGAAGGCAGTAAGAAATGGAAGAAAGATCAACAGCGATTATTTGGAAGACTGTAAAAAAATATCCGTGAGTCTGTTCCTGTAGGTGTATATACATGTAGTTCCCGATTTACATGTAGGAGAGGTTACATTAACCGGGCAGTATACTTCCAAATTAGTTGAACGTCTTGGTTTAAACTGTATTCTCATGGTACAGGAGTATATGTAGCAGAACACTCGTCTTGTCTGGAGGGGCTGCAGCCATTCTGTCTCACGTGCTGGCTAGAACTTTAAAGCGTGTAGCTGTTAGACCTCGTGGAGCGACACCGACTCCAAAGAAGGTAAAAAGGCAAACAGCTGGCGGTGAGACATATTCCCAGGAACAGTACTCCCAACTGTGAAAATTAAATAAAAGATATATATTTACCACGCCGAGTTTTCATCATTATCACACATCAGTCAAAGTATCCAAACCGTTATAATTCCGTGATATTAGATTTTTCCCAAATAGTCGGAAGTCAACTGTAAGGTAGAAAAAGTAATGTAAACACACTGTTTGCTTTGCGGTTGTTCGTGATTTGCATTGTGTCGCCATCTGGAGATTTAATTGCAGCTATTCTGCAAAACCTCGAAAAGCCTAAGATGATTGAATAATATTTAGTGATAAATATTCGACCACACATCCAAGAGCCTAATTTATGTAACTCTATATTACCCGATCTATTACAATAACAGTTCCTAAACATACCCAGAATGGGTCACTTTCCAGGCTGTATTTATACCAGGCGAATATTGGATATTCAATAAAGGTGAACAAAAATCCGATACCAATTTGTATTCCATAGGTCTTCCCAAAATGTTCCTTTGGAAACCTACAATTTGAATGTTTTGATGTAATATATATTTGTAAACTAGTCTTATATGTTGATTGAGTCACTGTAATGCGTAATTATGCCTTTGTGTGATGTTCATTGCTAATTCAACCAGGGTCTTGTGCCATGAAAATGAAATGGTTCTGCAAATTGTTATTAGGGACAAAGAAGCTTATAGGAAAGGTGGAAATACATGTTAATAGACTGTGTTATAACATCTATACTTACGTGGAGGCTATATATGCCAAATGGGAGGCATAACTCCCGGTTTTCAACATAGAATGAAACAAAATGGCCACAAACTGCATCTCAATAATGGGGATGATGCACGCAATGGAGGCGATTAGTCCTGCCAAAACTGTGATGAAAAATGGAACCACGAAGCACCGCTCTTTGTCTGAAATATATAATGGTATCAGTACGTGAATCATGCATGTACTTCTCCAATACCATGTGTATACATTACAAGTATATCACATTTTTTAATAATATTAAGATAATCGGTATTATATATTACTCATAAATGGTTAACAATTGTCAGGGAATACAGATGTACTTTCTCTCTATATGAAGAGAGTCATTTCCGTTGCCGTCCAACGAAAATTATGAAATATTCAAAGTCATTTCTCCCATTATATTGTGTAGGCGGGTCGATTCTGTGTGATCTAAAATGCATAGAGACTACGATTCAAGAACAAAAGAAGTCACTGTTGTCTCAGAGGGTCTATGATATAGCATGGCATTTCAACTTTGATGCAGTTCATTTCTTTCAAAGTTAAATGACTACGATTCTATTCTGACATCGGTCTAAATTGCATTTGTTGGATATATTGATATTAAATATTGAAGTATTCTTTAGACAGCGACAGCTCACAAAGCCATGGCCACACATGTACAAAAGAGCCACAGAAGCTGCTATTATAAAATGGTAACGATACATGTTGAACACCCTTTGCAGCTAAAACCTATAATTAACTAAAATCCAATGAAACCAACTAATATTTATACGTATACGAGGAAACAGTTGCCGTTAATCGAAAGCACATATATGATCTTAATTACCATCCGCGGTTGCTCTGGAAACAAGTTTGTCCAACATCAAACCGTTCAGCAAGGCCCAGATCAGAGGACCCACTTGGAACCAGGAATACACGTCCGTATACGTACTTACTGAAATGTAATTAGAAATATGAATATATTTGTGTTGTGTTTTGTGTAAAGATGGTGGAAACCAAGCGACATGAAGGAGATAGGAAGGGATACGTGCGTTACACGTTAAAAAAGTTTATGCAGCAAATTGGTTACAGTGATAATAAATCAATTACCTTTATCTTTGACATTATTTCCATAGTAATTGATAATTGCATAAAAACTGCCTTGATATGTGACAATGAGGGTATTTTGGCACAGAAACCACAGCATTAGCATCCAAAAAGAGGGTCTTTTGATAATCAGTAACGTGTCATGTAGAAAACAGTTGTTAGCACTTTCGCCATTTTCCTTGCCTGGAGAGTTTTCTATTGTGCATGATATCTGCCCAATTCCATCAACGCGCATTTCTGTATGATTGGTATTATTCTCATGTTGACAAATAGTGCCTTGACAAATAATTTCATCAGCTTTTTCCCGAGTGACATCTCCATCTGCTTTCTCTTTACTTGCTAACTCTGGAGTGGCACTTCCGATGGAAGGAACACCACACTTTGGTTCTGTGCTTACATCATCAGGCATGTATGCTGCGTTTGACCAACCTTGCTCTAAAACCTGCTGACCACTTTGCCTCTCATTTGCTGTAGGTACATGATCAGCGTTTGTACAAGTGCTGGTGTTCGGTTTAGACGATTCTGTTTTGCCTCTTTGCCGCTTGCGTATCTTAAAACAACAGGCGATGTCAATGTTGTTCCCGTCGTCATCCTGTCTAGGTGGTAGGGTGAATGTGTTGACAGAAGACAGAAAAAGTATCACACCGGCAAAGGTGAACATGAACGTTTTGTACGACACCCCTGCCTGGTACGTCAGCTGAAATATATTTTAAAAATGTAGTGTACAGTATTCGAAGACACGAACGCTCAAAAATGTGGCATTCCAAACGAGTTGGTGTTTTACTTATCATGAGGACTGATTAGATGCCAACATATTCACTGGCATGAATGATAAAAATGTATTATTTTTACTACTTTCAACGGCATTATGGAGACTTTTATTTTGAAAAATCTTCCGTGAAGTGTAATTTTCTTTTCATAGAATAGTATCTGTAACTACTAGTTGGCACTAGATATATTAGTTTGTGCCATATCAAACGATCAATTAATNATCGTTATCCACGTTACGTGTAAGGCACTCACAATTACAAAAAAATGTGATTCGTGTAAAGAAAAAGTGAGGTACGTCTCAAAGAATAATAGTTCATATTTATAGACATTAATTGTAGTGCAAGAGAAGGAAACAAAATAAACACGGAGAGCGACTCTTTGGCGTGTAATTCAGTTGTACAAACATGAGTCTAGATGCTGACAACCTGTCATTAAGTGATTATTTATCATATTTGAAAAGAAAATGAGGTGTCGCATTTTTTAACTTACGCAATTTAAAAACAGAACTAGTTAGCATAAGAAAGGTTGAAGTGTTAAAATCTATTTATTCATTTTTTAAAGAATCCACTTGGGACATTCACGAATAAATGTGAGCGGGATATTTGGTTAGACACACAATGCAATGTCCAGAATTATTTCTCTTCAAATTGATAAGCTGTTCAGTTCTACAGGTAGTCAGCCACAGAGCAATTGTTTCAACAAGGGTTGGTTTCACGAAAAAACTTTAGCCCCTAAAGTGGTCTAAACTTCTTGATGAAAAATCTTGTCTATGAATTTAAAAAGAATGCATTGTAGTCCAGTGGTATATTTCTTTTGAGAAAAAAACTTCAACGTAATGAGAAGTGCCATGCATACGGACGCTAAAAAAACACTGTTACTCGAAAAGGTATAAATAGCGTGCATAGTCATGATCAGCACCCGCAAGAAAACGCAGTAGATACTCCAGCGCAGTAGACTACTGTAATCATACTGCAAACATGCTTCAAATCTGCTTCGATGTGGGAGCTAATTAGCATATTTGAAACATGCTTCTATCATGCTGCTAATCTACTGCATTAATGCTCCTCTCTGTACAAACCTATGTACTTTTTGGAGTAGAATTGCAGTAGGCTATGCTGCATTTCTACTGCAAATATGCTCCACACCACTACTGCGTTAATGCTTTTTTGCTACTTCGATACTACTGCATTTTCGTGCGGGCAACCACAACGAATTTCGAAGAAAAGGTGATTACAAAACTATCAATCAATATTTGAGTTAAAAGTATCTAATTATAGCAAAAAACGGCTAACCAGAGTTGGAAGTAAATATTACCTGTATGACATTGGAGCGCACCGCTAGTCTTCAACTGACTCTCTTATCTCTTAGGCTTACATAATTAACTGTGTCTTCTGCTGCAGAACGCCGCTCTGACTGGTATGCTTAGTAATGGGACGTCACTCCCCGTAGTAATGGTGGGGGAAATAAACTTAGATTGTTCAGATTGTTTAAAGAAGGTCTAGAAGCAAGTAGTCATGTCAAAAATCCATTTTTGTCAATTAAACATCGAAGTGCACGTGCTTAGGTGAAGTGTTGGGTGGCCCCACTTCGAATAGAAACGGGTCGATATGAAAAAAACTAGCTATTTTGAGAAAAGAACCGGTGCATTGTGTGATAAGGGGATTTTAGTTAACTATCCCTCTTTTATTTTTGAACGTGGTGAAATTAAAATAAACGTTCTAATAACACTTTTGATTTCTTGAATGATAACAAGTACACACAATGGACAATAGAAGTGTCACCCCCTGAATCAGAGTAATCAAATAATAATCAAGTAATCAATTGTCAAAGTAGGCAGATCTTGGATCTTGAGTAGTTATAATGCCTGGTCTACTTTTTTTTTTTGTGTGTGAAATTTGATGTTAATAAAATAATACCAGGAGCATATCATTCCACAGTCATTTATCTCCCCCAAAGTATTGGTTCAGTAGGGGTGACACTTCTATTATCCATGGTGTGTATTTATTTTTGATTAGTAGTGATATGATTAATTTAGTTGCCAAAACTTGCTGCCGATTTCTAGACGGAATTTTATTTATAAATGAAGTTTCCATGTATATACACGGTATTAAGCGATATTCAGTATCTCGTAGTTCTATATAGAAATGCCATGTTTTACTGTTCTTAATTTGTATTTCTCTTTTTATGGGTGACACTTCAATACAATATCTTGATTACTTGTGGTTTATATCATCAGTGTCAAAATAAAAGGAGTGACTGTTGAGAGAGGTACGTGGCAGTATATAATTTTGCGTTATAAACAGAAAAAAATGAGAAAAACGAACAAAAGGCTGAAAATACCAAGTACCTATTAAATAATTTTCAAATAAGATTCGACGAAAAGACGGACGACTGAATCCATATAAGGCAACAGACATTAAGATAATGATACATAATGATACTATGTTGCATGACACTTCCTGGCACGCAGTAGGTGATGGAATGCGTTTTATAAAGAATCTGAACACTGAGTAAAATAAACAATATTCCGAGGCGGACACGTGCGTGTTACAAGCTCACAAACACAAAAATAATCATTAACCTTGACCCGTCATCTAAATGCATGGCAAACAACAACAGGTTTCGAACGTGTCAGGAGTCACGTTTTAAAGCGAGGACGAACGTGAGGAGACTTCGGCAAACACAGGTCCAAACGATAAGACTTTGTTTGAGGGCAGCTAATATTGAAGGCCTACAATTTTAATTAAAATACAAACAGGTGCTTAAACCGTGAGTCATGTTGAAAAAATTGCCTTCCAAGAAAATTAGAAAATATCTATGTGGTTTTATTTAACGCGAAATCGTGAGTCAAGCCTACTCTTGCAAATGACAATTGTAGGCCTAAACATCACGTAGGCCTACTAAACAAATAAAACTACCGTGTGTCCCTCCCTTTCGTGGATAAAACTACAATCTTAATTAAAATAATTTTAATTGAAATAACCTATGTTAATTAAGGGATATCTTTAATGACTTAAGACTGTCACAACCAGGACGTTTTTTATTATCATGCAAACAGCCATGAATGCGAGCCAAAGGATGAAGAAATGCCTTTCAAGAACACGGGGGAATACTTTGTGGTTTTATTTGACGCGCAATTGGTATTATAATTTTTATCAGAAAAAAAAAAGAAAAGAACACCTGGTAAACGCGTTAGGCGAACACCTCTCTTTCGTGGGTGAAATACAATCAAAATAAAACAGATGAAGCCTTAACGAACTATATTCGAAACAACACAAAAATTTTCCTATACGATTAAACATAGTTTTCTCGATTCATTTACATCTCGTGCTGGTACTCGTACTTTCACCCATATTTCGTCCTTTTCGCTCGTGTAAATAGCCCGACTTCTTTCCATTCGAGATCAATAGGGCCTACAGTCACTTTACAAACACGTCCTTAACAGCCTATGTACAATGAAATGATGACTAATACAGAAATGAGGAAACCGCCTGAAAAGCCAGAGGACCTGTAAGATTTTTGATATCGCAGGTCCTGGCAAGGTTGNTGAAGTAGAATTGCAGTAGGCTATACTGCATTTCTATTGCAAATATGCTCCACACCACTATACTGCGTTAATGCTTCTTTGCTACTTCGATACTACTGCGTTTTCTTGCGGGTACACTAATGAAGTCACAGTATACTTACACGGATAGGATCCTCACGCAAACTGTGCCGCAGTGATCATAGATATACCCCAGCACGGGAAGAGACACTAAGCAGATTATAGCGACAGTGTAAACTAGATTTAGCATCTCTTCCTGCTCAGTACACTTTTGAACCTGATCTGCATCCTGATCTTCTGTGCAATTCCCCAGAACACTACAGGCATGTTCTACCGTGTTAATACTAGCATTGACTTTGGGATCAAAGTGACAACGGGAGTAGTAAAATTTCTCCTCAATGAATATATACACAAATGCTGGCCATCCGAATATCGTACATGAGTAAATGGCAGCTTCTAAGATTCCAAGGGCGGTGCAGAATAGTCTCCAACACGTTGTGCGTGCCATGTCGTCCATCCCTTATGGTTTAACCAGGAATAGGCCGGAGTTAAGTAAAGTAAATAGTGACTCAGGTATATCTACACGAGAAAATTACTGCAATTTGATATAATAGCCATTGGTAAACTAGTCATACCTTTGTTAAGATTATAAAAACCGAATGTGCTATAAGGGCTGACATAAAACGTGTTTATTTTCAGATTAATGATTGTTCTCAAACCTGTAGGTGTTGGTTTATAGTGAATAAAATGATGATTGCATACAGTCAACCAGTCACCAGTGAAACAGTGGATAACCCATTCATTCCAGCTGATGTTTACCTTTGTCAGTAATTTAACACTGCCTGTATTTCACAAAAGAAGCAGTCCATGTCAACCATACAAAACTGAGGATCCCATTCGGGATAAATAAATCTATGCATATAAGTAGGGCGAAGAATAAAAAGCCGTATTCATGATCACGCTAAATAACATGAACGTTTGTCAGAGAAAAAAGTGGCTTCAAAAATGAAATATAAAGATAAACGATGTTAATCTACAACCCATACTCTCTCTCTCTCTCTCTCTCTCTCTCTCATACACACATACACACATAATTAAAACAGAAATGTGTTTATGCTTATAAATTATAATAGTGCGTTTAAAGGTTTTAATCTAAAAACTCTCTGTGCATTATCCCAGAATTGTCCTAAATGCTCCTTTATTTCAGTAATGTAATTGGGTTATTGAATGTTACAGCACTCATTTACTGGGTGGGAGCCATACTACATGCAATACTTTTGTATAATATTATGTAATACCATAGTATAAACACCATATACAGATATGTGCGTATGTGAGGGTAATCACCTTGAACTCATCGACGCCTCATACATAGGGACCTGTTGTTTTTTATTTCACGTATTTTGAAACACACTTTAATTAATACTGTGGAATACTTAGCCTGTATCGATTCGTGTAGGTGTAAGCATATTTATCTGCTGGTGCATTACGTTTAATAGAACAGGGACAGAATCACTGACGTCTGCGGCACCGGATGTCAAACAGGTGAGCGTTGCTTTTGTCTTGGGAACTGGGGCAGCCACCTTGGCGTCAGTTTTGTTAACTGTACCCATCCCAGTTGGTGCAATAGAGCTCCTGGGAACAGCAGCCCTCTGTAATTCCTGTCAAGGTTGAACTTCTTCGATGTGTTTTCATTATTCACCCAATGTTTCGATCTGTTTCTGCAATGCTTTGATAATTTCATTTTGGATTTCTGGACTTTGTATGCAGTTATTTTATCTGCAAATTTACTAAAGGCCCCGTCACACTTATTCGGAATCAGCAGGAATCAAGCAGAATGAGCCTAAATGAAAAATTTTCAAAATTCGCACCACATTCGGGAAGAAAGTTCAAATTGACCTACCGTATATTCTTGTAAGAGTACCGTTGGAATTAGCATTAAATAAGTAACATCCCCCTCGAGATCCAAATATTATTTCAGAAATGTCAAAATATCATAGAATCGCATATTTTTTTTTCCAATTGCACCAAGTACTTGAACAAAAAGAAACTTTTTGACAATGTTTCTGGTGAAGATACGTTACGTAGTATTAGTCATGACGCAAAGCCCCTTGAGTCACAGTTTAAATATAAAAACACATCCTTACATCATGCATTATTTACCATGACTGAATCACTAAAAATAAATCGGAACGTGGTATAAAAATTATAATTAAATGACACGGAACATACGTTACCATTTAGAGCTCTTTACGTAATGTAAAGACACGGTAAAAGTTAAAATTTAAATTGAGACTGTCGTGGATTTTTGTATACAATATTTTTACTTATATAGATACAACTTTGATTAAGCATGTAAACTGCACCTCTATATTGGGTTTGCGTGTGCAATCGGGTCTCTCCTCTTTTATTTTATAGATCAAGGCCGGACGAAAGCACTCTTCTGAGCCTCGGAGATGATTAGAATTTTTCAAGTTTACACAGATGGGCATCTAATTTTTATGTCGGAAATTCAACATATAATTCAGATGACTAAAAAAATATCCGTTAATCTGCCCCTATATATGTATATACACACACTGGACAATAGAAGTGTCACCCCTACTGAGCCAAAACTTTGGGGGATATAAATGACTGCTCCTGGAATAATTTTATTTAAATCAAATTACACAAAAAGACCAACAATACAATTCCATGGTACAGCGATTTTATACTCATTAGATACATTATAAGTAGACCAGGCATTATAACTACTCAATATCTACCTACTTTGATTACCATCAAGTCCTACACAAAAAGCTGCAGCTGTACAAATGTAATGACCAAGCACTCTCATTGTTTACATCATATCTCACAAACAGGAAACAGCAGACAATATTTCAAAATGAAATATCTGAACCCGTACCAATCACTTGTGGAGTCTCCCAAGTCTCTCCAAATGGAAGGGAACAAACGCTTCGGGTTTTATATACTTTTATTACGGAAGTATGTCAAATGATGACTCTAAATTCAAAAGTGTGGCTCTTAAAACTCTTGTCGGTCCACGCCAAATTTTTTTACCGGTCCAGACAAATTTTCCCGGTCATGACCGATCGGATCGACAGATTCATTCAATGGTGACTGTATAATTACAGTCACTGCTAAATCTGTACCAGAACTAAATGTCAAATTAAATAAGAGCATGGAACATGTTTTATTGTGGTTCAGGTGACATATATGAAAAAAAAAAAATCAATGCTTATAACAACTAGACAAAAACGTGCAAAAATACCAAAAACTGAACAGCCATTAAAAGTTATGTTCAATGGGGACATTTTAGATAATGTACAAACAAAAAACTATAAGGTGTATACGTTAATGAAAATCTTAGCTGGAATGACTATGTGCAGAATTTGAAAAAAGAATTAACAGTAAACTTTCCCTTCTGTCCAAACTAAAACGGCACTTAACATTGGAAACAAGGGCACTGTTTTATAATACACATTTACTACCACATCTGGATCACTGCTGCATTATATGGAGCAGCTGTGCACAACTAGAAAATATAGACAAATTCCAAAAACGTGGAGCAAAAATCATTCTCGATATCCCAGATAAAGAAGCCAAGAAACAATATATCCAACAACTGAACTACTGAAGAAACTAAAATGGCAAACAATCTATGAAAGGATAGAATTTTAGAAAGCAACATTAGTTCTTAAAGCTTAAATGGACTTTCACCTAAATACATCAAAGACTTACTGGGAATTACAACTATAGACACTCTGCAAGCAGAATCACCCGATCAAATAATAAGGGAAATATCTATTTACCAGTTGGCAGACATAAAGTCATACTATATGTAACTAAAGGCCCAGTATGGACCTCGATTAAAATATGGAACTCCCTACACTCTGAAATAAAAAAAACCCCAAAGACTTGTATACTTTTAAAATACTGTTTTAAAAAAAACAAAAATTAATCTTAAGTATTTACTTTTAAGTCATGTAGCTCTAGGATTTTTACTAACATATAATGTCTTCTGTCTTATTATTTTTGTTCTTCAAACTTCATTTTTACCTCATTGTCATTTTAATTTCATAACTTATTCATTTTTTATTCATTAGCACAATATTTCATTTTAACCCCCTAGAGGGCCATGTGTAAGCTAATTGTGAGCACTTAACATGTTTTCGCCTCTTTAAATAAAGTTTATTATTATTATTATTACTATTATTATTATTATTATTATTATTATTATTACTCTGATTCAGGGGTGATACTCCTATTGTCCATTGTGTGCACATGTATTTCTCGATTTAAGAGAGGTTACATTAACCAGGCAAATATATGAACGTCTTGGTAAAACTGTATTCTCATGGGGCAGGAGTATATATAACACACCACTCGTCTTGTCTGGAGGAGCTGCAGCCATATTGACTCGTGTCCTGGCTGGGAATCTGAGGCGTGTAGCTGTTATTCCTCGTGGAACGACACCGACGCCAAAGAAGGTAAAAAGGCAAACAGCTGGCGGTGAGACACATTCCCAGGAACAATAGTCCCAACTGTGAAAATTAAATAAAAGACATATATTTATTTACCACGCCGAGTTTTCACCATTATCACACTATAAATCAAAGTATTGGAACTATTGTTGTTTCTTACAATAAGAGTTTTACAGTAGTCGGTAGTCAACACCAAGCTTTGAAAAGTAATTTAAACCCACTATTTGTTTTGCAGTTGTTCGTGATTTGCATCGTGTCGCCATGTGGAGATTTGATTACTTAATTTAACTCTATATTACCTGATATATAACAATGTCGGTTCCCATACTTACCCAGAATGGGTCACTTTCCAGGCTGTACTTATACCAGGCGAATATTGGATACTCAACAAAGGTGAACAAAAATCCGATACCAATTTGTATTCCATAGGTCTTCCCAAAATGTTCTTTTGGAAACCTATAATTTGAATGTTTTAATGGCATTATACCGTGTAAATATTGCTTTTTTTAAACCAAAGAAGCTTACTGGAAAGGTGGAAATACATGCTCGTAGACGGAGTCACCAAATCTATACTTACGCGGAAGCTATATAGGTCATATTTGTGGCGTAACTCCCGGTTTTCAACATAGAATGAAACAAAATGGCCACAAACTGCAACTCGATAATGGGGATGATGCACGCAATGGAGGCGATGAATCCTGCCAAAACTGTGAGGAAAAATGGAACCACGAAGCATCGCTCTTTTTCTGAAATATGCATGTATAATGGTATCAGTACATGAATAATATACGTGTTTCTCCAATACCATGTCTATACTGTATTAGTATATCGCATGTTTTAATAATGTGAAGATAATCGGTATATATATTACTCATAAATGGTCTTGAGTAAGCTCCAATTGTCAGGGAATACAGATGCACTTTCTCTCTATACGAAGAGTGTCATTTCCGTTGCTGTCAACAAAAATCATGAAATATCCAGTGTCATTTCTCCCATTATGTTGTGTAGGCGGGTCGATTCAGTTTGATCATAATGCATAGAGACTATAAGATGAGAGAACAAAAGTTGCCACTGTTGTCTCAGAGGGTTTATGATATAGCATGGCATTTCAACTTTGATGCAGATAATCTCTTTCAAAGTTAAATGATTTACGATTTTACTCTGACGTCCATCTAAATTCCGTTGTTGGCTTTATTGAAATTAATATATTGAAGTAATCGTTAGACAGCGACGGCTCACAAAACCATGGCAACACCATATGGAAAATAGCCACAGAAGCTACTATTTTTAAATTGTTACGATACACGATGAACATCCGCTGCAGCTATAACCTGAAATCGTGTATATGATCTTAAAAAAAGGAAACAAGCCACATCTCGACTAGGTAATATCACATTCATGTTATTTACCGTATGTGGTTGCCCTGGAAACAAGTTTATCCAACATCAAACCAGTCAGCAAGGCCCAGAACAGAGAACCCACTTGGAACCAGGAATACACGTCTGTATACGTACTTACTGAAATGCAATTAGAACTAGTATGGATAGATTCACGTTGTCTTTTGTGTAAAGATGGCGAAAATTAAAGGACACAAGAAAGATAGAAAGAGATGCATGCGTTGCACGTTAAACATGTTTATGCAGCAAACAGGTTACAGTGATAATATACGTGTAAACCAATTACCTTTATCTTTGACATTATTTCCATAGTAATTGATTATTGCGTAAAAACTGCCTTGATATGTGACAATGAGGGTATTTTGGCACAAAAACCACAGCATCAACACCCAAAATGCTGGGAGTTTGAGGATCAGTAGCGTGTCATGTAGAAAGCAGTTGTTAGCACTTTCGCCATTTTCCTTGCTTAGAGAGTTTTCTATTTCGCACGATATCTGCTCAATTACGTCGACTTGCATTTCTGTATGATTGATATTATTCTTATTTTGACAACTGGTGGCTTTATTAAAATCATGATGGCCAATAATTTCATCAGCTTCTTCCCGAGTGACATCTCCATCTGCTTTCACTTTACTTGTTAACTCTGGAGTGATATTTCCAATGAAACGAACACCACACTTTTGTTCTGTACTTTCATCATCAAGTTTGTATGCTGTCTTTGGCAAACTTTGCTCTAAAACTTGATTATTATCAATCGTTTCATTTGTTGCTGGTACATTCAAGTCAGGTTGGTCGGCGTTTCTACAAGTATTGGTGTTGGGTTTAGATGATTTTTCAGTAACACCTTGCCGCTTGCGTATCTTTAAGCAACAATCTTTGTCAATGTTGTTCCCGTCGTCATCTTGTCTAGGTGGAAGGGTGATTGTGTTGACAGAAGACAGAAAAAGTATGATAGCGGCAAAGGTGAACATGCACGTTTTATACGAAACTCCGGTCTGGTACGCCATCTGCAATTGGATAAATAACGTGCTATTTGAAAAATGTAGTTTATTCTAGATATATTAAAAATTGCAAAATTCCAAATACGTATGAGTTTATATAGTATGGGGACCGTTAAATACCAACAACAGCACTGATATGAATGATAAATTGTAACGTTTATGGTACTTTATATGGCGTTGCGGACATTTTTGTTTTGAAAAATCTTTCAGGAAGGTTACTTTTGTCTTCAAAGATAAGTGTCCGTAACTACTAGTTGTCACTAGATGAATTAGTTTATGCCACATCAAACAGGTAATTACCGATGCGTTCGACAGGTTTTAAGGGACAAAGCAAACACGTTTAACATTACCTTTAACAGAATAGGAGCAAAACCACTGACGTCCATGGCACCGGAAATCAGACAAATGAGTGTTGACCTTAGCTTAGGAAATAGTACAGCCACTTGGACGTCAGTTACTGCCAGCTGGATGCTTCCAAGCAAGTGAAATACAGCCCCAGGGAATAACAGCCATTCTGTTCCTATAAAGAATATTAAATGCCTCGATCTTGATTATAGCCTCAATTCTCCAGGAATTAATAATTTAATAACTTCATTTTGGTTTTCTGGTCATTATATACAGCAGTTTATTTACATGAACTGAAACAAAATTTGAAAAAACCTATAACCCTGAGGACATCAGACCAATACAGTGTATCACTGATCATAGATCGATGCTTATTGGAAGTTATTACTTATTA
>NW_019776052.1:0-11138 GCF_001039355.2 Lingula anatina | reverse complement strand
AAAGGTCAGTTGTCACAACCCGTCCTATAAGACCATTACCCTAGCCACTAACGTTCACCCTGCCGAGAAAAGCAACTCCAACAAGTCCCAGCCATCGTCAGTCCAGAGAGACCCGTGTGTGTTTTGCTCTGGAAATCATACTATCAAGCAATGTTTCAAATTTGCTAGAATGAATTACAGCGATAGGAAAATTTTTGTGTCGGAAAACAAACTGTGTTTCAATTGTCTTCAGTCCAACCCTCCACACACGGCGAGAACGTGTCAATGGAAACAATTGTGTCAAGTCCCTGGATGTGGCAAGCGACATCACGCGTTACTACACCCACCCTGTGTACCTGCCAACAGCCCCGCACTGCAACGTGAGCCTGGTGCCAACGCTACGTCTATTGTTACTGACCCCGTAGTTGCAGTCCAGAGTGCAGCGGTAGCGACAGGAAGAAGAATCAGTCTACAGATTGTCCCAGTGACAGTGAGCGGCGGCAATGGTGGACCGATTATTGAAACTTATGCATTTTTAGATAATGGATCTGATCACAGTTTATGTTTACACAGTTTAGCTGAAAAGTTAGGTGCCAGAGGGAAACCTATCCAGTACAGTGTCAGTACAGTTAACGATGAAAGTTGCGTGAACCAAGGACAAGAAGTACAGCTAGAAGTGAAAGCTATCAATAGCCAGCAAGGATTGATTCTAGATCAAGTTTGGATGACCGACAGACTACCCATCTGTGAAAAGAACATTCCAAATAACTCCGACATTTCAGAGTGGAGCCATTTGAAAGATGTACGACTACCGGAGCTAGATGACAAAACAGTTACCATTCTCATCGGTAATGATCACCCTGAAGCTCATTGGCGCATAGAAGAGAGACGAGGCGATAAGAAACAACCGTACGCGATCCGAACGATTTTAGGATGGACTATATTAGGTCCCATGAAAAGACCAAATGATGGTGACGTCACGGTTAATTTCATTCATGCAGACCAGGTACTCGGATGTGATAATTCTCTGAGAGGCTGCGATTCCATTTCTACCCAGCTAAGCAAGATTTACAACAGTGAATTCAGTGAGTCTTCAGTTAGCAGCAGCCAATGCATGTCATTAGAAGATAAGAAAGCGAAGAGGATCATGGATGAGTCCGTGGTATTTGTTGACGGACATTACCAAGTTTCCCTTCCTTGGAAGTCAGACGAGCTCTTACCCAATAACAAGCTAGCAGCTGAAAAGCGATTGAATCTACTCAAAAGACGTCTACAGCGTGACGAAAACCTACGTGAGAAGTATACTCAAGCTCTTCAGGAGTATATTGATAAAGGACACGCTCAGAAGATTGACCACAGAAATCTGCATAACAACAGCAATTCTGTTTGGTACTTACCTCATCACCCTGTGATCAATTCAAAGAAGTCCAAAATTAGAGTTGTCTTCGATTGTGCAGCGAAATATGCAGGCGTTTCGCTGAATGATTCCTTGTTACAGGGTCCGGATTTAACCAATTCACTCATTGGAGTTCTCCTTAGATTCCGCCAGGAGAAGATAGCCATTGTTGCTGATATTGAGCAAATGTATCATCAAGTGAGAGTGCACCCTGATGATCGTGATGCCTTACGATTCCTATGGTGGCCGGCAGGAGATCTCAGCAAACAACCAGAAGAATACCAAATGTTAGTCCACGTGTTTGGTGCTACTTCCTCTGCAAGTTGTACAGTCTACGCTCTTCTCAAAAATGCAGAAAATCATGGAAAGGACTTTGATTTCCAGACCGTTGAAACTGTCTACAGAAACTTCTATGTTGACGATTGCTTAAAGTCTGTAGAGACCGTTGATGAAGCTAAGATGATGGTTACTCAACTCACCTCATTACTGCAGAAAGGTGGATTTCATCTGACCAAGTGGATATCGAACCAGGAGGAAGTTCTATCCAGTGTGCCCACTGCAGAGCAAGCACCGTCGGTCAGAAATGTAAACTTTGACAAACAGCCGATAGAACATGCGTTAGGCGTACAGTGGAACATAGAAAAGGATACATTTGGATACTGCGTCCGTGTGAGAGATGTAAAGAATACCCGCAGAGGTATTTTGTCATTTATTGCATCGATATATGATCCACTGGGTTTTGCAGCGCCACTTATTCTCAAACCTAAACAGATACTCCAAGAATTGTGTCGGGAAGGCATTGCGTGGGACAGTGACTTACCTGCAGAGCATCTTAATGCATGGACACAGTGGAGAGAAGGATTGGACAATTTACAAACAATTGAAGTCCCAAGATGCTACAAATCAGCTCAATTAGCAGATATTCAGTCCATTGAACTTTACCATTTTTCAGATGCCTCGTTATCCGGCTACGGCATTGTTTCCTACTTGCGATTTGTTGATATTAACCAGCAAGTATCTTGCAACATTGTCATGGGGAAATCACGTGTAGCGCCTCTGAAAACAGTGACTGTTCCTCGAATGGAGCTAACAGCTGCTACATTGTCTGCGAAAGTTCACAAACAAATGATGGAGGAGCTACAACTGCCCATTCATCGTGTTGTTTTCTGGACAGATTCTACGATTGTGCTCCAGTACATTCGGAATTCCGCGACCAGATTCCATGTTTTTATTGCCAATCGTCTACAAATGATATATGATATTTCATCCCCATCGCAGTGGTATCATGTTGATTCAGATCAGAACCCGGCAGATTACGCTTCCAGAGGAATACAGCTCAGAAGTGATAACGGTGATGACATACAGCGTTGGTTACATGGCCCAGCTTTCTTGTACCAGCCCGAGATACACTGGCCGAAACAACCAGATAATCTACATGAAATTTCAGAAAATGACAGAGAAGTGAAACGTAAATCAGCTCAGGTACATGTCACTACGTCGTCGGAAGTATTTGACGGTGTAGAGCGATTGTTACATCATTTCTCATCGTGGTATACTTTACAGAAATCAGTTGCCTGGATTTTGCGTTTTAAACGCTACTTACTGTCCCGCGTGAGACAATTGACAGTAGATAGAAACAATGGACCATTAACAGTACAGGAAATCGCGCTTGCTACTGATGCCATTGTGATGTATGTACAAGCAAAATCATTTCCCAAAGAGTGTAACGTTGTATCATCTGCAATGAAAAAAAAAAACCCGATTCCAAAGGATATGTGAGCCCATTGCGCAAGCTATCTCCGATCAAAATTGAAGGGATTCTTTGTGTANCACAAACATACTTAGGTATACATATAGGAAAGTCAACGTCCACGTCTTGGGCAATGTATGTAGGTACACATTCATACTTACGCAAAGGCAATAAAAGCTATATGTGTGGCGTAGGTAAAAGTTCCAAGAATGCAGTGGAACGCCATGGCGGTAAACTGCATCTCCAGCACCGGTATCACGCAGGAGACCCATACAAGTAACCCTGCAGTGCTAGTTACTAGGAACGAGAACAGGAACGCTTTCGGCTCGGCTAGAAAAAAGGAAGGTATTTTACACATCAGGATAATGTTTAAAATTTAAAAATGATTTTTTTTTTTTTTGCTTATCTGAATATTTTCAGGTGAATCCATTGAAATTCCACATGTAGCAAAACAGAATGACTTACGAGTTTCTGACTATTTGCCCTGAGGTAAGTTATCTATGGAAAAAATATCCAGATTGTCATTTTAAATGGACTACTTTGTGTACAGCCTCTAGGTGTCCAACGGTGTTTCTACTGGGCGAAAACCTATTTGGCATAAGTCTAGACCGACCTGTTTCCAGTTCCACAATTGAAATTAAAAATGCGTATGCTTTTACCGTCTTAAGGTCGCCTTTTGCATCCGACTCAAGCATTCGTGCTCGAATTTCTCATAGTCAATTTTAATGTTATGTCGGTTAGCATGCCCGTATGGGTAAAAACTGTAATTAGGCAAATCTATATAAAATTTGCTGCCTTCTTTATTGGAATGATTGCATATCAGAAATGATCTAGAATTATAACGTTTACCCGTTACAAGTATGCACTTACCCTCTTTGGCGACACTACTTTGTTTTCGACTGGAACGCTCAATAAGAAACCCTGTTAATAACGCCAATGGTATGCCTCCTGCCAGTTGCAGATAGCCAAACACATCTGTGTACAGACTGACTGGAATACAACAGGACAATGGTAGCTATCCTTTTTCCGATATGATCAGTGTGCTGTCAAGCATGAAGCTTGATTTACATTTAAAAAAAAAACGATAGTAAGTAATTGGCTGTACTTCTCAAAGGAGGAAATGTGTAATTGCTCCAAACTAGCGGCTTTTTTGCGTAATCGAGATTCCCACTGAGTTCATCAAAAGATTTAGATCTAGTTCAGTTCATTCTACAAAAAGTTTTTCGTTTCTCAGTCTTCGAACCCTACCATTAAATACCCCCCCAAACTACTGTTGCCCCATTTTTTTTACCAACTTACTTGTCCGGTGGCTTTCCCCAGTGTTCCTGAACACGACCATCGCATTGAAACCGCCAAAATATGCCACTCCCAGCAGTACATTACACACGAACCAGATTTCAGTCATCCAAAATATGGGTGTAAGGTTTAGTTTACTTTTGTTGTGATTGAGGAGCCTGGTGTCCAGCTCATCTAATGCATTCATTTGCATAAATGACAACTTTTCATGCAGGGTGGTACCCCATGAGTTTTGCACTTTATTTCATTCATCACAGTGTCTCCGTAGGAGGAACACATAGTACTCTTACTTTTGAATCCGTTATTTCTACTTGAAATTTATAGTTTAAAGGAATGGCAGAAATGGTGAGTTTTAATACTATTTATTGATTATTATTGATTATTGATGATTGGTTATTTATTATTGGTAATTATTGAAATGTATAAGTTTTTTGAGTAAGTAAATTTGAACACGTAAATAATCCTTAGTAAGTACATTGTTGTAATTTTCTTTTTCTCTTCTTCTTTTTTAGTTTTTACGTGTCTTGTGAATCCAAGTGAATAAACCAAGATCCAGTGAAAAACACATGCCTTTTCTTTGACTTTTATTTAACCTGTATAACCCCTGCGTGTTATANAGTGTGCTGTCAAGCATGAAGCTTGATTTACATTTAAAAAAAAAACGATAGTAAGTAATTGGCTGTACTTCTCAAAGGAGGAAATGTGTAATTGCTCCAAACTAGCGGCTTTTTTGCGTAATCGAGATTCCCACTGAGTTCATCAAAAGATTTAGATCTAGTTCAGTTCATTCTACAAAAAGTTTTTCGTTTCTCAGTCTTCGAACCCTACCATTAAATACCCCCCCAAACTACTGTTGCCCCATTTTTTTTACCAACTTACTTGTCCGGTGGCTTTCCCCAGTGTTCCTGAACACGACCATCGCATTGAAACCGCCAAAATATGCCACTCCTAGCAGTACATTACACACGAACCAGATTTCAGTCATCCAAAATATGGGGCTGCGTAAGATGTCTCCGAACGTCTTTGTGTGTCCTGTCCTATCTGCAGGTGAAGACACGGCAACCGCTTCCAGGGACGCAAAGCTATCTTTTGACAGCAACTCCACAGTGCTGTTTTGTCTTGCTAACTCGCCAATGATTGTTGATCCTTCTCCTTTCTCAGTAATTTCGCCATTTGATTCGGTTTTTTTATTATCTGCAACACCGTCATGAATCCCGCTAGCTTTCGTCTCTTCGTGATTTTTACACGTAAGTGCAACGACGAAAACGGGACCATTCCTGTCGATGGTGTGTTTTTTATGGTCTGCTAATGAACTTGGTACATAATCCAATTCCTTCTGAAGTTTTTCCTTGTCATTGTCCCTTCCTTTCTTCTCTCTTGGAGGAAGGACAATCGTCGTGACCGTGCTAATAACAAACGAGACACCGGCAAGACAGAGTAAAGACGCCTTGTGAGATATGTGATTATCATAAGCGATCTGAAAAATTACAATGAAGGTACTTGTTATTTCCATCATTTTATTTGAATGAAGTTGTGTAAGCCAAATTATGCCATCTTGCCTATAGCCGTGTGATTCTCACATCCAAATGTAGCAAGTGTGTGTCCGTGGTGGACACTTCCTGGACTTTTTACCTTCACTGTTCAAACTGTGTATTCAGATATTATGCACGCTTTTCAAAAATCTCGAATATTGAAATTTACACATTCAAAACAATGCGTAAATTAGGCGAAATAATAGCAACATCTGTATCAAAAACCACTTTTCAAATGGCTCGAGTTGAGAGAAATCAGTGGACTCACCTTGACTAGTACAAAGGTAAACGTGCTCATGCCACATACCCCAGACATCAGGGTCCCCAGGGTATTCTTTCTGGAGGGAAACAACTGGGGCATCTGCATCCCAGTTACAGTGTACATGTTACCCCCCAGAAGGTGGAAGGCGGCCCCCGGAAATAACAGCCACTCAGTGCCTGGAAAATATTAATAAATAAATAAAAACTGGTAAGTATGACACAGAGTAAATGAATAATTGAATAATTGATAAATTTACTGAAGGGAACATGTACGAGCTGTCACAGTCTTAAATTGTTCTTATTTACTTCACAGATAACCTATTTTAATACTCGACACAATGGGTCCTTTGTAAGTAAAAGATTACGATTACTGTTCAAATATTTTTTTCAGCATAGAGAAGAGGTCAGAGTGTGTAAGATATCGTTCTCTCTGCTTATGCCAAGAGACGACCGCTTTTAAGACGTGTAGGCCTATACAAAAGGCTGATTCAGTTTGGAGTGATTGTGACGGGAGGTACCAGGAAAATAGAAGTCTACCAGTAAAGGTGGCCAGAGAAAGCGCTGAGTTACCATAAACAGATCCTTTGACTGAAAATGTTACGCATTTTTGTCGTGTAAGCTTTATTCGACACAAAAGCGACAATTTGCCGTGCTCTTTATTACCTCCGCCAAGGAGGTTATGTTTTCACCCCTGTTTGTCTGTCTATCTGTTTGTTTGTCATCAACATAACTCAAAAAATTATGGACTGATTTTGATGACATTTTCAGGGTAGGTGGGAAATGGGTTCACTTAGAAGTGATTAGTTGTTGGTGGTGATCCGGATCAATAATCAATCAATAATCAATAATAATAAAAAATCGCTGCCTTGGCGGAGGTCTGCGCTCTCGGAGTGCTTTTCTAGTTGGGAGTTTGTTTCAAATGCCACCAAATAGTTTCAAATAATATCATGTGTAGAAATACCATTAGGCATAGATTCATATTTCCCGAAAATGATATTTTTAAAAACGGATATTTCCTGATCTCTTTCTGTGCTATATATCCCTTAGCGGCATCATTTGAATATGTATATGTAGTATGGAACTGCGCACGCAGCTGCATCCATGCATGGGAGAGAGTGATCGTTATGCAATGCATGCGTAGTATTACGTCATTTATAGGATTTTTATGAACTGGAAGGGCTGTTAAATAGGTCAGTTTCCAACAAGAAATTTGAAGAAGGGGCACTTCTTAACCTATTTCTTGAAAGAACGAAGGATTAGTTTGGTTTATGACTTGGCATGTTGGCTTCAGATAAGTCGTGAAAGAAACTAGTAGAAGTGGTTCACTGGTATGTTCGTTACTGGAATCAACGCTCGCTTTATATGTAACTTTAAAGGAGTTAAACATGAATTACAGGGTAATTTTTAAGTTTTTTTCATATGAGGATCTGAACTGTTTTACGGGTCCAAGACTAATTGTTCCTATTTACCTCTCTGAGCGAATGCCATTAAAACTGCTCCACCAACGTTTAATATCCTGCAAATAAATTAATAATAAAGTTAATTTAGGTTGAATAATAATACTTGATTTAAGCCTGGAAATTTTATATTTCCATCCAGGGATTAACTGTTGTAATCTACTAAAATAAAATAACTAGCGGACTAAAAAATTGTAGTTGCTTCATCTTCTTTTCGTAATAGCTTGACGTAAATACACGAGTAGCTAACATTGTTAGTAGGGATCTGGTGACAGATTCGATAGGTTTTAATGTTAAATAATAAGGACTTCATTTCACTCATGTATTCGGTCTTGTTTCAAGAATAACGGTATGTTCAGAAAATGATCAAGCTCGCTCTTGTTACACATGCACAGTACGTAGGCCACTAATACATCTGCCTTACTTTATCATTTTATCGGGCTGTCAGATTTAAATGTATTCATTTACTTGCCACAATAACTTTTTTTGATTCAGTGAATAAAAAACATGATCACTTTTCCCCATTTAGCACGAGTATTACGAATGAGGTTTTGAGGAAAACCGGCCGATGTCCTTCGGCATTTTTGGCACAATGCGCACCTGCTACGCATACACTTGTAACAAATCGCCACTTCAAATTTCTTAAGATAAATTACGAGGAAAAATAGATACCACAGTACAGAATATTGCATGGCGTGTAGTATAAGATGCTCATGGATTGTGCAATACACTTGTTATCGTAAAGATATATACCATGTTAGGCAATATTAACCTAAAAATGCCATTGTATGAATCTGAACGTCATGATAGTATTATGTTATGTTCAAGGATTATATGTTTTTAAATAAAGTGTGGTCATTTTACTGATAGCATAATATCAGCATTTGGGATTTAATTGCCATTTTTAAATTCTTAATATTCTCTTTTACTTGCGCACTTGTAAGAAAAATCCCTACGTCAAGTGGGAGCTGTGCACGAATAAGTTTAATCATTAAACACAAATTGGAAAACATAAAGGGGAACTCTCTCAGTTACGTAACACACTTGTGCGCAAAATCACTGGCAATTGCTGATTGCTATTTTTGTTATTGGATTTTGCTCGAAAACCGCTTCCAGGTATTACATAAGTAAAAACAGCAGTCTGCACTTTCGACGGCCTTCACAGCAACCNATGTGTGTGTGTGTGTGAGAGAGAGAGAGAGAGTGAGAGAAAGAGAGAGAGGGGCTAGCTCTGAAATTATTCATACATATTGCATCAGAAAAAAGCTAACAGTAACAATATGTCACACACTTATTTACGACCAAACATTGATTTTCGTTCAATTAGCATTTGATCTGACTCCTTACATATAGTCGGAGGCGTAGCGCGTTGGGATTAAATGCGTTATTAAATACGTTGTAGTTAAATGCCACCTTCTGCGATGGGACCTTATCTTCGATAAAGCAAACAGATGACACGCTCCTACAGATAACCCATCCGTTACGCCACACAGTACACTGCAGAAAGGTCACTGGAAGACAGATTGTGGTTAAGGTAAGACTCAGAACCTCTCTTCTACAGAAAAGTAAAAAAAGAACGTCAATTTTGTATCACAATCATGGTTTGGTCATTTGGTATCCCTTTTAACTGTTGACGTGTCATGGCAATACCATGTAGGCGCCCAATGATAGAGATCTTGCAAAGCTATTAGGTTGCTGCTTACTTGAACGAGGAATTTTAATCTTACATAAATTATGTTTTGTAAGGAAACTCTATCAGAATTTGTCAACTGATTATTTTAGAATTTCTTTGCATGTGAGACATATTTTTTCAGTCGCTGAAGCAGACAACATTCTAATACGAATGACGAAAGCAAACATGCTTATAATTGCAAACACATTTGTTACAAATATTATGAACTTATACACTTAAAGTTTAACAAAATAGTGTTAAAATACATAGGTCGTGTACATTATTTATAAGTCGGTTGTCGTATGTCAGCAAGGATGTAAGAACTGGATTGTACCTTTTAAAACAAGGATTTAGCTATTTTTCAAAAATCTGTTTGTCGCTCTATTCTCCCTGTGTCAACGATGACAGGAAAATCACTTGGTTTGGGGCCAAACGTTACGCAAACAGTCTAGAAAGATATAAATCGATGTTGATAAAGTCGCTCTTGTCAGTTGGATGGTATATTGACGTTTAGGAGCCATCTATGAGTAAATATGGTTACTGATTAATATGTACATACGTGCAAATCGTTAACTCAGTTGAAATTTAGTTCGGTGTGCGTGAGAGATTGCACATAGGTAGTTTTTCCTTGGTGAACAAAATACAAAAGAGGATGATTTGTTGAAACGAGAGAAGATTAGGTACTGGAAGCTGTTCATTCACCAATTTTTCTAACTGTCACATGTAGATTATAATTTAGTTGTGAGAGTTAAAACAATAATGTTTAGATATACATACATTTCTGGACATGCTTTGTTTTAATACATTGATAGAGATACTAGTAAGAGATTTAAAAGGATACATTTAAATGGTTGCAATCATATCAAAAATGAAAAAAAAATACTGTTCATTTTGAAAAGGAAGACATTCTTAATTTTAAGTAAAATATAAAGTTATAAATTGTCTTTTGGCTTACACTTCGATCAGATATATCTCAACTGCTTACTTATGTTGTGTTTCCGGTGTGTTTAGAATTCTGGTCTGATCACGAGGAAATGAAAAATCTAACCAAGCCCATGCAAGCAGATCAGATTCCTGATCTAGTCTAGACCGGTTCAGAACAGGATTGGATTCTTATCTTTCCTGTTACATAGACGTTCATCTACGCAACCCTGTTCATTCTAATTGTGACAGCCAATACCCATCAGTGTGTAACGTCAAAAGTTTCATATGTGACTTTTCTTTTCTTACAGATGCAGACCATTCTTCTGGTGCTGTTGGTTGGTGTTGGCCTTGCCCTTGGTGCCAAGACCACCCAGGCGCCTAGGGTTATCACTGACCAGAGCCAGCAAAATGAAATAGACGACCTGAAGAGAATCGTAAGCACTTTGGGAAGGCAGCTTATGATGCAGCAGTTATTTGTAGAAGAGAGAGTGAGGTCCGACGGGGCGTCGGGACTTAAGCAAATACGGCTGCAAGAAATTGGTGAGTTAAAACGTCTACCGGTACACTGTTAATTAAGTCTCTCTCTCCAGGTGCAATCACCGATCAGGTGTTTCACTTACGTTGATATTTTGCCAAAAGTTTCTGAATCTTGCCATTAACTAGAGGCGTCTTGCGGGAATTTCAGAATTGTCATTGATCGCATTTCATTGTCAGTTCCTAGGCATTGCCCATGATGTTCTTCTTACCACAAACGTACAACGTTCTCTTAGACCCTTCTTTTACATAGAGAGGTATACCTAAGCGATATTGTCTGTATCGGTGCACTTTCAGAGAAATTAAATGTGTTTTTACGTAAGAGAGCCACCTTACA
>NW_019776051.1:106747-122119 GCF_001039355.2 Lingula anatina | reverse complement strand
TTTATTTTTCTTATTTTTTCATTTGAATTTTCACTGCAAACTACAAAAAATGTGCCAATGTATCCTCCATTTTACATACTACAAGATTACAGTCATATACCCAAAATAAAATAAGATTTATGAAGTTTTATGATGGGGGAGTCAAATTTTCACGGGGGAGTCAGATTTTCATTATGTGCACATTTTTATCTTTCTTATTTTTTCATTTGAATTTTCACTGCAAACTACAAAAAAATGTGCCAATCTATCCTCCTTTTTACATACTACAAGATCACAGTCATATACTCAAATAAAATAAGATGTATGAAGTTTTGTGGAGGGGGAGTCAAATTATCATGGGGGGAGTCAGATTTTCATCATGAAAATCTGACTGGGGAGTCACATTTTCATGGGAGTCAGATTTTCATGTTACACCGGTTCTGTTTCCAGACGCCAGAGGGCGCCCGCTGGTTCAGTGGCAATGTGCTTCCCGGTGCCCCAACTAAAGACGGACGTGTCCTAGTGGATAAGACAAAGGCCTCGGAAGACTGGTGCAAGTACAGGAAAGATAACTATGATGACCTGCCCGAACATGATCACGGGATGGCCTTTACAATGTAGGTTTTGTTCATAATGAAAATGAAATTATTTAATGAGCATTCTTTTGTGGTTTACAGTAGAAGAAACATGTACATATATTCAGGCTTACAAGCTCGATAACTGATATTATTGTTTTAGTTATTATCATACAGCATTTGTGCATTATATGTTGAGTTATACCCTTTGCAAAATGCACTTGTACCGAAATTAATCAATTTGGACGTTTAAATTGGTACATGCTGGAAACCTTAATAAATAAATAAATAAATTAAGAATGAATTTACCACCTGTTGGAAGCAACTTCCAATAATTTAGCCCAGTCTCATTTTCTGTTACCCATTAGGCGAGAACTAGCCTCCAACGCTTTTGACACTGCCGTTGCAGGCGTAGCCCCTGTTGCGGGCATATGCTCACGCTCTTCCTCGTGCTCCATCGTGGAGTCTCACGGGGGCTTTACTTCCTTCATCACGGCGGCCCATGAGCTTGGACACAAGTGAGTACATAGTAATTAATAGTTTTAGATCGTTATATATTTCGAATTGGGTGCAAATTTCCTAACTATCAAACAAAAAAATGCTTTTAACGCCATCTCAAGTTGCCAAATACATCTAGAATAATAAGAGTATTTATTGTTCAAATTCAACAGTTAAAGGCGTATAAGATTAAAGTGCTTTCCCGAGGGTCACTTTTAACTTCGTGATAAAAGAAAATTTTACCAAAAAAAAAAAAAACAAAACAAAACCAATAATCTTAATATGTTGTTATTGCAGCCTAGGAGCAAGCCACGATGGTTCTGGTACCAACACTGCATGTCCTGCCAGCAACGGCAACATCATGGCGCCGACCTCGGGGGGTTCTGATCCGAGCAGCGGCTATTATTTCTCCGACTGTTCTATTGCAGAATTTAAGAAAACCCTAAGGTGAATTATGATAACTTATCTTAAATAACAATCAGTTACATGTACCGTACCAAAATTGAACAGATGGTTTGTTAAAGAATAGTTTGTCTGTTGAAACTGCCTTTCGCAAACATTCACAATTCATGCGCACTTTTCCCATACAAAATACGAATGCATACACTCACATGTACAAACATATTGAGAAAAAGTTTTGAATGGGTGTGTTTTTTTTTAATTCCAGAGGTGCCTGCTGCCTTGTAGATGAAGGACGTTATGAGAATTCAGCGGAATATGCAGCCAACACTCAACGTCGTCCTGGTCAACTATTTGATGCTAACCAACAGTGCCAGATGCAACACGGAGGCGGTTCCTCTACGTGTAATGTACGTACGGTGACTTTCTTTTTTTATTCATCTTTTTCTGTTGCGACCCATTTAAGTGCCGCACGTGACAAAAGCTATCCTGATAAAGTGCTTTAATCACGTATCTGATATTTTCCCTGCAATGAATTATGACATTTTTTGCTTTTCCATCCATTGAAAAAAATTGCATCAAAAAGCGTTTCTTATATCAATATTTGGAATGTGCTCAATCCCATACACATTTGACTCCATCTCTTACCGTTATTGCTAAGTGTGCTTTTGAATGCAAACTTTCTACGGGAAATTTAGTAAAGATACTTAAGTCTATGTCCTATTTTCTAGGTTTTTGGAGCCGATAACTTTTGCCAGTATTTGCGCTGCAAGACGGGTGCTTTCACCTGTTCTCACAAGTTTAAACCGCCGGCAGATGGCACTGACTGCGCAGAAGAAAAATGGTGTATAGAGGGCAAGTGTGTCGACAAGAAAAGCACCCCAGCACAAAATTCAGGTCGCAGTACAGAGAAGGATACTACATGGTGTCCGTACGGTAACTCGGCATTTTTTGTTTGTTTGTTTGTTTGTATGTTTGTTAGTTTTCTTTTACATCTATGTCTTTAGACATGGTTTATCATATCTAGAGCTCCTTCAGCTGGGAGATGTGTAAATTTAAATAAATAAATAAATAAATAAAAAAGGGCAATTCAGATAGATGTAAATATCATTAGGCAAACTCTCTCGAAAACGAAAATAACGATAGAAGTTGAAATCTGTCTTTTAAATTTTCATCTTCAAAACTATTAACAACTGAAAAACATTTCTGATCTTGGGTTCATGTAGTCATTACCTCCGCCAAGGAGATTATTTTTCATCCCTGTTTGTTTGTTTGTTTGTTTGTTTGTTTGTTTGTCATCAACATAACTCAAAAAGTTATGAATGAATTTCGATGGAATTTTCAGGATAGGTCAGAAATGGTTAACTTAGAAGTGATTAGTTTTTGGTGGTGATCCGGATCAATAATCAATCAATAATCAATAGTCAATAATCAAAAATTAAGTTATGGACCGATTTTGATGAAATTTTCAGGAACTGTCAGGAGTGGGCCAAGGAACAGATGATTAGTTTTTGGTGGTGATCCGGATCAATAATCAATAATAAAAAATATCGAAAATTTAGGGGTGAAACGGCATTGGATGGAGACTTTGCTGCCTTGGCGGAGGCCTGCGCTCTCTGAGTGCTTTTTTTACATAATAGTTTATTATTTTAATCTAATATAAAAAGTTCTAATTGATGACTTATCGCTATCACAAATGTGTTTAGGCTGGCCTGGCGACCAGTGTAAGGACTCTGACGCAGCTAAGATAAACGTTGGTCTCGGTATGGAAACGTGCGAGTCGGCTATCAACAGGGATGGGAAAACGTTATGCAAAAACGACCAAATTAGGTCGTCCGGTTGGTGCTGTATACAATGCTACTATTATGAAGAGTCACAAAAGGCGGGTAAGTTACTGGGGCAGTGCAACCAATAACACAGTCCCTATCAAAACGAATGCTACTCCTTCAAAACTCATGAAAACTTCTGGAAAATGCACCTCCTCTATATCTTACACTTGCAGAACGCACTTTATCTTCTTTTATCCTACGGTAACATTCGACCTCCCTTTCAAGTCGCATTACGTTTATTACTAGGGTAGGTTTAACTATATTTCTCATTTTATTTCATGCTATGTATGTGCGTATACTGTCCTACCAAAATAACATTACTTCATGGTCTTTTAGGCATTTGGAGTGATTGGGGTGCATGGAGCGGTTGCAGCGCCTCTTGTGGAAGTGGTACACGCAAGCGTTCACGAATATGCCCTGTAGCTTTGTCGTGTGCTGGTGATGGCACGCAAACGGAAGGATGCAGCGCAAAAGCATGTTAGTGTTTAAAAAGTGCACATAAAGGAGATGTGATAAAAGCAATTTGTTACCTGAACTATACGTAGGTTCAGATGGCAAGCTTCCAGTTATTGTAAATTGGAACCGACCAGTAAAACTGCTATAAAATATCTACAGCATCACAAGCTTAAATCATATGCAAAACGTAGCCATTATTAGCAGACAAAAGGAAGCCACTGAATCCTTTACGTTACATAAATTAATGCAAAACGTCAGCAATTAAAGTCGATATTCTTGTAGTGCTCGTGCTGTACTAAACTTAACAATTAAATGAAAAAACTTTTATGGCACAATTTTGATCCTTGATAGGTGGAACCTGGACAGAATGGAAACCATGGACCACGTGCACTGTCACGTGTGGTGGCGGAAGTCAGACAAGATCAAGAACATGTGATGGCGGAAGTGACTGTCCTGGGAGCGACAGTGAATCTCGAGCCTGTAATAGCGACAGTTGCCCCGGGATCAGTAAGTTTTCGTGTAATAAGTGCAACTTTATCCGCTCAGTTTACATTTTTGTTCTTGGTTAATAAAAGTACATGTGTCATGCATATGTTTTACGTTGTCATTTACAATTTCTTTAAAATGGTTAATATGGGCGTTAGTGCCTAAAGAACTGCGGGTAGTGTTAGTAAACGCCAAATCCGTTTATAAGGCCTGTAAATGGATTTTAGATATTGAACCTCACCTTGCGCATTTTCAGATTTCTAATAGAGCATAGAAGTGAGAAGTCTACTTCATGGACCCATTTTAGTGCAAGGTCTCAATTTATACCATCAAAGTAAGTTTTTTGAAACTGACAAGTCGTGTTTTCAATAACAATTAAACTTATATAGTAATTCTCTCCTTCTCAGGCACGTGGTCAGAGTGGGGTCCATGGACAACCTGTAGCGCTACCTGTGGCGGTGGGACGAAATTAAGAACCCGTACCTGCAAGAACGGCGTTTGTGACGAGGGGGTTGCTGATGAATCTGAGCCGTGCAATACGGCCTCCTGCCCGGGTACGTGTGCGAGATTTCTTTTAAATATTACAGACCTCTGTTTTGGGATCGTGATTTTAGGAGTAGTCAAGCTTTTGTTTTGTATAATTTTGCAGATATTTGCGTTGATATATATTTTTGCTGCAAATTAAGTTTAGGATATTCTAAACTTACTTTTTTTAGCTGGATCTGTTGACGGTAACTGGAGTGATTGGAGCACGTGGTCTGCTTGCAGCGTCCAATGCGGTAAAGGAGAAAAATCACGTGATAAATTGTGCAACAACCCAGCGCCATCTAATGGCGGGTCGTGGTGTTGCTACAACGGCATGTGTCAGTTCAACAAACTTACAAACAAGGAATCGTGTGATGCAGGGCCGTGTGAGAAATTAGGTACATTTTCCCTTTTCTGTTATCTCAATAAAGAGAGAGAATTTTGGAAACTTCAGCTCGTCCTGTTTCACTTACTGCGAGGATTCAATAGCTGAGACCCATTTGTTTCAATTTGAGCAAAGGGAGAAAGACTTTTGTAAATCTTCGTTCAGATATGTAAGTTTCACATTTTATGTACTGCAGGCACGTGGGGTCAGTGGGGAGAATGGACCGAGTGCAGCGCCACCTGCGGGGGAGGGAGTAAATCAAGGACTCGCACGTGCGTTGGAGGCGATTGCGACGAAGGTGTTGCTAGTGAATCCGAACCGTGCAACACAGAAAATTGCCCGGGTTAGTACTGCTTGCGTCGTGCCCCCTTTTTCCCAGTATTTTGTTTGTCACTAACAATGGTTTAACGCTCTTTTACCGATAACTTTAACAAGGAAACTTGCAGAGAGACTTGTCCTCCAATTGTCTTAGTTTCTGACTAATTGATTGTAACCACTTTTCTATTTAGCTGCAAAAGTCGACGGTAACTGGGGAGACTGGAGCGCGTGGTCTGATTGCAGCGTCCAATGCGGTAAAGGAGAAAGATCACGTGTGAAGTCATGTGATAGCCCAGCGCCATCTAACGGTGGCTCGTGGTGCTGTTACAATGGCATTTGTCAGTATAATAAGCTCACCAGCAAAGCTTCGTGTGATGCAGGGCCTTGTATTGACGAAAAAGGTATGCATCTGGCTAACTCTTCTTTTATATAAGATAAAGATGGGCTTAAATGATGTTTTTCACTTCAGAACTGTATCTAAAATGCGATCGTACAATGAAGCAAGAAATATTTTTTCTCATTACTTCTCATTCCTTATTAAAAACATTTAGCAAATAAGAAGGCGAATTTTTCTTTTGAATCTTTCATATGAATTTGCATTCCTCCTACCCTTTGTTAGCTACGTTATATAGTCTTAACAAGGACAGGAGCAATCAAATATGTTCACACAAATTTTAGTAACCATCTTTTTTCACTAAGGTGTTCCCTAAAACGTTGACAGAAAAAGCTATATCCCGTTTTGAATCCTCCTTTTTTGATATTACTAAAATTTCAGTGGACGGTAACTGGGGTTCTTGGACCCCCTGGAGTACATGCAGTTTTTTCTGCCAAAAGAAGCGTGCCAAGTACTGCAATTCTCCTGTCCCCAGTGGCGGCGGGAAGTACTGCATATATAACGGGTCTTGTTGCTACAATAAGGTCGACCAACAATCGAGTTGTTCTGATGGGGCGTGTAGTAAGTTCAGAGACCAATTGTCTCACATTTACTTAAATAAAATATCAACTTTCAAACTGCTTCAGATTATTTTGCGTGATTATATAATATAACTGTTATTAACATATTATTTTCAAATAATATCTTAAAAACTTATATTTTAAAATCTGTCATTTTTTGAAGGGGTACATTTATGAAAAGTTGCACACTTATAGATAACAATTTATGTTTCTTTGTTACCTCTTGCATCAGGAGCATTGGATTTACCTCTGCTAACGTACGTTTACATTTTCATGAATTTTTCTACTTGCAGTATTTGGAAGATAAGACACCCTCCCACACTCAGAGATTTAGAGGGACTGCACCCAAAGCGAAAGACTAAAACTGTAATCTTGTACCCATCTCACGTACAATCATCAAACAGAAAACACTCAGGATTGAATTTTTTGGTAAACTGCCCTTAGTACCATTTGGGAATAAGAGCGAAATAAAAGGCAGGAGAATATGCAAATGTACACATGAATAAAACTTATTAAGTACAGTGTTGCTCTTGTTTAGTCACTACACACTTATAAGTATAATTTTGGGGGGTTCATAAATAAAATACCCATTGTCATTGCAAAAAAAAAAATGAACACGAAAGGAGAAGCAAAGCAAGGCAAATTCTATCAGCTAGAAATAAATCCATGAATATTTTATTACTGTCATACTAATACGATGGCCTAAGTATAACAATGGTTTTGCAGTGTAGCTTGTTTGAATTGCCAGTGAAATGCTGTATAAAAAGAGAGCATATTTACTTTTACATTTGAACTCAATTACAACGCCTTCTAGTTTCCATAATTTACAAAGTATCCATAGCTGTTTTAAAAACCACAATAGTATGATGAATAAGGACACACAGTTTTACTCTTAAATTAAAAGAGACTACAACTGAGCTTTTTTTACAAATTAATTAATTAAAGGAAAAGAAGTGGTTATTGCACAATATACATGTAGTTTCAATTACAATTTAATAATTATGGTTTAAAAATTACTATATAATTTGTTACAATAATTATCATTACACAGCACTGGCGACAAGCAACATATGATATGGAATATTTCAATGCACATAGTTCCAGAGGAAATGTAAACCTTAAACTGGCATTATGACATATTTTACAAGCATGAAGTTATAAAGAAAACATAAACTACATGAAATCGATGTAAACAAACTCACAGAAGCACTTGCATATTTTTCACTTATAAAGATAATCTCAGTCTATATTTTTGTAATTAGTTTGAATAATTGCCCTTTTAATATTAATGGTAAAAAGATAGTGAATTTACCCTAGAAAAGCACATCATGCACAGCATATCTTATTTTTGATCAATACTGGAAGTGACACCGTGATATAGATTACTAGCACATACATGTACATACAAAACCATTTAAAAAGAATTTTTATTCTATTTACAAGTGCCATAATAAAAGCAAAACACATTATTAAAATCAGATAATAATACTAGGAGAACAATTACGAGTTAAAGAGACCAGCTCCAAAATCCAAACTTATACAAATATGTAAGAGAGATATGATATATTATTAGTTAAAGCCGCTTCAAAAGATATCCAATGCTGATACATGCTTAATTTCCCACTGTGCTAAAATCTCACACCAAAAGTAGGAAATTTAAATTTTTAGCAATATCTCAGCAGTTTAAATTCAGAGGCTTCGGATACACAGAGTTAACTCCATTAACAAAATGCCAGATTATGCATTTTAAATGAAAAATGTTATTAACCATTCAGCTATCTGCTTAAAAATTGAATTAACATTCAAACTCTAAGAGGCAAGTTATCATCACAATAATATCATTAAAAATTAAGAAAGTGATTCTAATCCCTAATTCCTTTTGCAGAGGGTGTAAATGTCATGTTTTCAAGTTTGTAGCAGCCAAACAACAGGGACAAGTAGTGTATACACTTGTAAGCAATTTAAAAAATCCCAACAAAATTAAACAATCTTACAACCATCTAACACATTTTTTCACACAATGAATAACTCAAAAGAGTCATAAACTACATATCAGACACTACTGTTAATTCCAGTATTTTAAGCAAGTCAAAAAAAAGCATAACTTAACAAGATCTAGGGCAAAGCACAAATGCAGGCATGTTGCTGAAATGAATGTCTATACTTGCAAATATTTGACATCATCTTACTATGACCTTGACCCTAACCTGGCCTTGACCTATACCTGGTAATCTAGTTCTAAACATTACCACATTTGTATACAAACAATTCACAACCATCTATTAATGTACATCTATCTCTGTGAAATATTTCTGGACTAGAAATAACTTCAGATCTATCTGACAGGTCATTCGCATCCAACTTTACCCTTTGCCAACAATGACATTACAAAAACAAGTAACTTGTAATGTTGTGTAAGAATTATCTACATAGCTAGATCTCAGTACGATTTGGCCTGTAGTAAAATTCCTATCAAGTATCTTAATTTGACTTGTATTTGTTCAAAATACATCAATATGTAATCTTTAAGCATGATTAACTGACAATTACTCTCACTTTTTAATTGACAACATTAAATATTATGCAGCTGCCCATGATTGAAATTGAGTTCTACATTATTCTATACAAATGAAGACTCAAAAATTATGAGAATAAAATAGTGCTTTATGTATTATTGCAGTATTACATTTAACAGTGGCAAATACTATACATGATATGATAGACCACACACTTGAAAAATGCATTTAAAAATTCACTGCCTTTTGTTTGAATTGAATGATTTCAAGAACACTTCTATATATAATGCTGTCTAGGAAACTTTCAACATAAAAATCCTAGTAATCAAGCCATATTACAGTTGAATTTACTGTCATGTTATTTTAATTATATGGTGTAACTCATAGGATTGCTGCAACATTTCGCTTAGTACAAACACATTATTTCAAATCTGTAAAAAGCACCATGAGATATTAAGTTTTCTAAAGTTCATTTACTTGGCCAGTATCATCAAATATGTCCACATCTTATCAAATGAATGTCACATAACCACAAAGCAATATAAATATTTTAAAGTAGTGTATAAATCATTGTATTCATAATGATATGACTCTGAATAATTGATGGCAGTATAAATACAGTATCATTGAATCAACCATTGATGCCTTGAGTCTCCCTTGGCTGTGATAAATTTCCACTTAATTCTCTTAATTTTCAATATAGAAGGTTGTTTGACTTGCCATAACAAATCATGCGAGTCACAACTTAAGGACACTCCAAGAGCATAGGAATCTGCCGAAAGGGTAATCAAAAGTTCCTTTTCAAATACAAGGCAAAACGTCAATCCTGAAAACATATTTCTGAAGATTTAGATATCTTGCCCACTGACAGTCAAACCAATGCTGATAAAAATATAATGATTACCACTGATGGAGGAAATATAAATGACAGCACCTAGTATAACTGTTACTTGAACATATTTAGTTGAAATTTATTTTTTAATTTTTTGTTCTTTATGGAAGTTTTGTTGCATTTAAGTACAATCATATTACAATGTGCAGAATTTTAATTAAAATCTCACTTCACTATGAGTAAAAACAAATCTGCATTTCTCTCTGGAATTCAAGGCTGCAAATCAAAATTTCGATCAATTTCCAGTTGAAACTGCTTGAAGAAGCAATAAGTATCCATGGTTATAAGGAGTTTTTCATCTTCTTCATTCTTACGGGAAGCCATTTCCTTCATTCTGAGCTGCACATTACTTTGGAAGCCAGTTTTCTGTTCAAAATTTATAACATTCCTCAGTAAAAAATTACAACTGTGCTGGGAGAAACAATAAGAACTCTCAGCTATAAGGAGTTTTTCTTCTTCATTTTGTTCTTATTGGAAGTCCGTTTACCTCTGTAAGGCATGGTCATATGAGCAGGAACTAGGCTTTTTCTGCAAACCATAAATCTCAGTTCCTTGACATTGTTATTTATGGCATAGAACACATTGGCTTTATCGGGGATGTGTAGATCTAAAAAATAAATAAATAAATAAAAATAAATAAATACATTTTAAAATACTTTTTATTTTAAATCAATAAGAGATTGCATTTCAGTGGGACAAATATCTCTGATGAATACATTGTTTCAAGCAAGACAAAGCCAAGCTAATTTTCCATCCCCATACCCTACAGACATTGTGCTACATTAAAATTGTCAGCCATCCAGTATCTAATACTTGTCAAGCAAAACAAGGCAAATATATGTTATCCCCGTGCCTCCCCCTCCCCTTGGATAAAACCTGGATTCACCATCATCTGTTATTTTCACTCACCCCCATCTGGCAGGACTTGGTATATGCTGTAGTCAGTTGGATTGTCAGCTTCAAGATTGTATTTCTCCAACACTTTCTTGATAACAACACCCGTATGGTCTCCATTGCCAAGCTGGAAATAGGAAAAGAGACAATATCACCATAAAATTTGAAAATATCTTATTTTGTACTGTACTGCCAAGTTGAAAAAAAAATAAATAAACCTGGCAAATACACAAATGTTAACAATTGCCAAGCTGGAAATATATCCAGCCAAAGCTGACAAATATGCCAACAACCAATCTCAGTTTGAATACTGAGAAATAAAAATAGAATAATTATGCATTTATTGTGAATAACTGTGCTGTAATTAAGCCTTGCATATACCAATAGATACAGAAAAAGGAAACAATACAACCTGTGCCAAGTTTGGCTTATACAACACAGGCATTGTAGTCCTATTGGGAGATTTTAACTCTGCAAAACTTACCACGATGGACTTACAGAGACTGGTATCCTCCTAAGCCCCTGTGTCAAGTTTGACTTTAATAACACAGGCATCAGGAGATTTGAAATCAGTCACACTTACCATGATGGACTTGTAGAGACTAGTATCCTCCTCGGTCCCTGTGTCAAGTTTGACTTTAATAACACAGGCATCAGGAGATTTGAAATCAGTAACACTTACCATGATGGACTTGTAGAGACTAGTATCCTCCTCGGTCCCTGTGTCAAGTTTGACTTTAATAACACAGGCATCAGGAGATTTAAACTCTGTGATATCACCGGGAGACAAGAGAGGAGATTTCAGTTGAGAATCCGTGGAGATCTGGAAATATGATATTCATGGTTACAACTTTTAATTTTCAAATAACTCATTCATTCCAATTTTTAACTTTTTAAAGATGTATCATTTTTTCTTACTCACATTTATGTACATTCTAATGTACAGCAAGTTACTGTCAGTGTTACTGAAACAGCAATTTCATGTTATTCTATTCTTAACTTTTTACTATAGAAACAACTTCTTTATCAATTTACTGAATAATGACTATAATCACAAGTAACAAATTTCAAAACTTAATTGTTTAAGTTATTTTATAATCATCTATCCAAGAAAGTTTGATTTTTAATTTTTTAATCAAGTTATCTGGTAGACATTTGTTATCAGCATAATTATCAATTCAGTGATGATGATGATAATGATTTATTCTTTGTAGTTTATGGCCTCTGGCCAACAATACATTACAATCTGTATAGACACAGAAGACATATACAATCAAGGCTTTACATACAGAACAGTAACAATTTGTGTGACTAAAATCCAGTGCATACTATCAAAAATGCTCAAATCTGACTAAAAAGTGGAAAGAAAAGACCCAGAGAACAGTTTAGGGACATGACCTTGAGGCTTGATCTGAGGCAGCAACTTTCTTTTGCAAACTTCCATATATACATGCTTTTTTTGCCCCTTTACAGCAAGTCTGACCGAAGTTTGCTGCATCATTCAAAGATGTTCTTCCAGTCATTTAGATTTCATGGTTACACAGAAGGGCATGTGGGGCAATTAACAGATCTTAACATTTTTGACTGGAGTGGTAAAATTCAATCAAATGCAACTGAATTTTAGATGTGAAAAAGCAGGCAGGAATGGCAGTTAAAAAATATGGAAGCTGGCTCAACTATGAAATGCAGGCTCTTTTAAAATACCAGTAGAAAATGAATACACCTTGAAATAAAGTTATCAAAATAAATTCATACCTGAGACGTAGATAAGAGAGACAGAGAATCAGCCAGACTGCTGCTGTCAGAGGATCTGGAGTCCTGATTTAGTGAAGAGTTAGAGCCCATGCTTGGTGTCCTCATTAGCCCACTCACACATGATAGGGCACTAAAAGATACAATATATAAAATGTGAAACAAAATTTTTTTATGCCTGTTTCAGTTTCAGCTTTGTACTTTTTCTATATGCTTAATTTGTTTAAAAGTGTCTGTCATCTTAAATAAGATTTTAATTTAAAATTACATACCTTCACTGTACTTTGAAAAAAATCAAATGTGAAAGTTCAACTGTTTATTTATTTCAAACATTTACTTTTTTCCTATTTTTTTCCATTTTTGCATTATCAAGTAATTTTCAGATCATTATGAAAACAAATAAATACACAGTTGACCATTCTTATGTCACATGACATGAAAAAAATACATTCAGATACCAACCTTGCTTTTTTCTTCAGTTTCCCATGAGCTGGAGAGTCTGCAGGTTCTATGGCACAAGATAATTCATAACTGAAACAACAAGGAGAGGTCTACATTTCCAAGTAAATAAATGTAATAATGTTAAAACCCATTAACTAGAAAATGAACAAATTTAAATTACAAATTTTACTGGCAAGGTTTCAAGTCAACAGACATTTGGTGTGGGGCCAATGCTGACAGCACAGACTTCACGGAATATTATACAAAACTGTCCACAATACCTAGTTTTATCAAACTTTCCCTTCATGGTCTTAATCTATCTGTCATCGTGATGACATATGTCAAAGATATCAAGTCTATGTGTAAATACCAAAATCTTTCAAAAAAATTTGAATTCACGATCTCTTGAAGTGAGCATCATTTTAAATACTTTGAAATATTACCTTTCGTTGTCATTATAAACTCGAACTCCACTAAACCAGACCATAAACCTCTCGTTTGGCTGCAGGTTATATATATGTGCCGCTGATTGGTAGAGTCGGATCTGTGCCAGCACTTCGAACTCTTTTCGTCTTTTCTCAAAGTTGATGAGTCCGTCCTCAGACAGGTCAGGCGTGGCTGTATCGATCATGGTGAGGTCAGTGAGGAAGGTTCCCAAGTATGGCACTGTCCCCTGGACTGTGATCTGAAATATGCACAATGGACATGAAGTGGACATGGAGTGGACATCTACAGGGTGTTGCAACATGTAGAAGAGCATATAGAGGATGTGGCAATATGTAAAGGTGCATATAAAGGGTGTGGCAATAGGTAGATTGACATATAGAGGGAGTGGCAATATGTAGATTGACATATGGAGGGTGTGGCAATACATAGATGGACATATAGAGGGTGTGGCAATAGGTAGATTGACATAAAGAGGGTGTGACATTATGTAGATTGACATATAGAGTGTGTGGCAATATGTAGACTGATATATAGAGAGTGTGACAATATGCAGAAGGGTTAGGGGAAAAAGACTGAATACATCTGTGAAGCAGATATATCCCAAAACATGGTACCAACTCATATTAATAACAATATTTGTGTATCACATAAAATCACATAAGCTGCACCACAAACTTACCCCATCCACAGACTTTGCCTTCCTTTTGTGAGAATGCCCTGTCCGCCGCTTCCAGTTCCTCCCCCAAGTGTCGGTAGCTGCATATTTGGCTGTTCCTTCCTGTTAGAAGACACAGAAATGGAGTAAGTCAAGTTCTGTGCAATTTACTTGCATATTTTCAAAATTCTAAAACAGTTAGCTTAAAGTTAGGTATAGTGTATATCAATTATGTCATTTTTGGTAGATTACCAGAGTAGTCATCTTCATGAAAACTTTGCACTATTATTATGATTATTTCAAAGGACAGGCTCTACTGAATACTCGCAAGTCAGGAATAATATACCAAAACAACCAATCTTATTATCATCATGTTATTGAAGATGAAAATTTAAGTTTCTTCATGTCAAAGTCAAATTAAAAGTTTCTTCAAATAACAGCTTTAAGTAAGAGTTATTACCACTGATGCCAATATTTTATTGTAAGCTTGATTTTTATCTCTTGATTGAGAAACAATTACAATTATAATTGTAACTTTGCAATTCTTTGCTGTTTTAAGCTTCTTGAATATGATGATTTTTTAAGAAAGAAAATTATCCAAATGATAACTTAACACTCTCACAGCTATGCTTTAACAAAGGACTACTATCTTGTCCTATCTTGTCCTTTAGTACATTCAATAATTTGATTTTTAGCCCTGTACTCTGAACATCCTACCTTGTTGAGCAGCTCACGGTGGGCCATTTGATTGTTTTCTTCTGAAAATATACTGGATAATTCCTCAAACAATGCAAAGACTTCCCTGTAAAGAACAAAAGCATTTAACAAGGCAGCAAAGCTGTCAAATGTACAGACAAAAAGCAGGAAATAACAAAAAAAGGCTACTGTCAATTCTGATGCAAAAGTACATTATGTTAAACTGCAAATTCAACATCAAATTTTAATTATGCTCAACAGGTAAAATACATCTGTGTCTGTACATAAAAACGGCATTTCTTTAAAATAATGGCCCGATTATGCTGATTTTTGAACTCAACCTGTGATTTAGCAGGAATGACCACTCCTGTGAGTTTAATGACAATTGGCCTATCGGTTTTTCTTATATTGTGTTTACAGTGTTGCATATATGCTGAAAAGTGAAAAATAAAGCATAACTTCTACAATAATGGCCCGATCATGCTGATTTTCGAACTTGACCTGCGTTTTATGAATATTCATCAGCTGTGTAAATATAAAGCCAAAAAGTAAAACTGCCTTCCACTTATCGTGTTTACAATGAAAGTGCACGGCGCCAGCAACGGCAATGACGGGGACAACAGACGCAGGTGATGGCAATACTGTATGTACAGACACATCTATATATATTTACTG
>NW_019776051.1:77830-106518 GCF_001039355.2 Lingula anatina | reverse complement strand
AGAATCTTTAAAATTAAGACTGTTTTCACATTTTGTTTAAAAGGAAAGGGTTTGTTGTCATGTAGATGGCAGGTTGACATGTGTGAGAGAGATGGATATGCTTACAATGTTGGGTTATGTTATGTACGGTTGCTCTTAAATTTTGATGCATAATGTTTATATACATACGGTAATGGTTATTGAGTTTAAAAATTGTTTATTTAAGAACGTAAAGTTAAGTTGACACAATTGTTTTGATATATATGCATGTATGTAGTATGGTAATGGATGTTAAGTTTAAGATTTGTGTTAGAGTTTTAATATTAAATGATAGTTTAAGTAAATTGTGGGATTCACAATTTAAGGGAGCCATGTAACTGACAAGTAGCTATTTTTAGTAGTGTCTTGACCTTAATTGTAGTATCGGTGTTGATAGTATTTTAGTTTTTGCCGGCACGTGTTTGTTCCACAAGTCAGATTCTCGCAACGAGTTTCACGTTGATTCAGATGAAAGTTGTTACCAGTTGTTTCCAGATGAAAGTTGATGTAAGTTGACATAAGTTGATGTTAGACAATAAACAGTACCATTTGTTACCAGTTGATGTTATATATCGTTGACAATTGAATAAAATTGACTGACACCCGCAACACTGCCTAACAGAGCTTTTTTTCCTCTTTAATTAAAACAAAAATACTGACAATAACGTACCATGATGTTCCCCCTCTTCTTCCTTCATAAATTTGTCCTTTTTGTGCTGACTGCGTATGGCGAGATCGCTGGTCGGCATATTTTCTGCTGCAAACTTCTCCAGTAAAGTGAGGCAAGGATAATTTGGCGGCTCTCGAAAGTCCTCTGGATATGTGTCCAACCACATGGACGTTACTGATCTGTAAGTTCTGAAAAAAATCATATCAAAATGTTATGTATTATTTATTCATATAATTTGTTACTCTTTAAAAACAGTTCTATTTCTTCACTGACCAATGAATTTCTGGCACAGGTATATAAAAAACGTTATAAGAGTCAAGTTCAATTTTGATGAAATCCAATCAACAAATTCCATTAGATTTCTGGCACAGGTATATAAAATATGCTGAAAAGTGAAAAAACAGCATAACTTCTACAATAATGGCCCGATCATGCTGATTTTTTAACTTGACCTGCATTTCATGAATATTCATCAGCTCTGTAAATATAAAGCCAAAAAGTAAAACTGCCCTCCACTTATCGTGTTTACAAGGAAAGTGCACAGCGCCGGCATCGGCATCAGCATCGGCACCGGCATCGGCGACGACAGACGCAGGTGATGGCAATATGTACAGACACATCTGTGTCTGTACATAAAAATGTTATAAGAGTCAAGTTCAATTTTGATGAAAACCAATCAACAAATTCCTGTGCACGTGTACATATTCCATAAATATTATATACTGTGTAATAAAGACACAAGAAACCCTACTAATCTACTATCACAATATCTACTTGACCTTTCATTTATTCCAAAATCTAACAAATCTTTCTTCCACTTCATATGTGTTGCTGTTAAAAAGACTTCACTTAGAGTCTTAAATCTGATCAATGTCCAACAAATCAAAGTGCCAAGTAGCGTAAAAAATATCCCAATTTGGCCTGCAATCCATTCCATGTAAGTTGTTATGGGATTTCTCTGCCCCACATCACAAAATGTAAATCAATAGTTGTGGAGACGTGGAGAGTGGTGCCAGATATTGTTTCTAATAATATTTTCCGTTTCTAAATAATGTCAACAGATTTTTTTCAGTTAAATTTACTGGATAATCAATTACTTGCATAAAGCATATGGAAGACAACCATGTGTCCTCATCATGAGGTTTTCCGTATAATAAACTAATCATGTATGACTTCATAATGCATCATTACCTAATATATAGTATACTTGTACTTAAATGTTCAAAATAATTAGCCTCATAAGGATCCTACAGTTGGGAAGCAGCTTTCTTTTTGGGAAGTGATCTAATAGGATTCAAATGAATCAGTGCTTTAATGCTCTGCTGGTCTTGAAAATTTAGGCATCAAGTAAACAATTTATACACAAATGAAAACCCCTCATTTCCTTATCTAGACATGCCTGGTCACTCAATATATCAGACAAGTACATTAGAATTGATCTCTTGCTTGTGAAAACTACAGAGAAGAGAGAAACTACACACCATCAATGTATTCAGTCAAGCCACATAAGTCGAAGAGAACATTCACAAGAGGGTTGATCTGCAGACTACCAGATCCACGGATCAAATATGACCAACCCACTTGTAAGCTTGCCACATCATCCTGGGGGGAGAGGGGACTATTCAATGTCTATTAGGGGATTATGTGACAAGCTTTCAAGTGGGTCGGCCATATTTGATCTGTTAGTATGCGGATCAACTCTGTTGTGAATACAGCCAAAATTTTGCACAAAATAAGACCGAATTCTGTTCTGGTCTGTTCCATAACCTATCTCAGCCCCATAAATTGGACCCCATTCCCAGAGTTAGATCGATCCAACTAGATCGACCTAACTCCCTGGGGGTTCACGCTAAATAGCTGTCAGCCAAGCGGGCACGAAAGTTAATTACCCCCTTACTGCTTGTAGTAGGCAGGACTGACATTTAAGCCGGATTTTCTGACAGTAATCTAGTGAGACTCCCCACGGGGATAGATCGATCTAAAATCTATGGGAATGTGCCCTTAGAGACAAGTTCCTAGGAAGAAATGCAGAGCGAGTAGTCTGTGTGTATAATAATAATATACCAACAAACTGCTTTTATCCTGTTCTCAAATTGTGTGATCAATCTTATACATAATTTCATAATCTCAATCATAAATTTAAATGGATCTGATCATAAAAAGAGTAGTCGGTAAATATGTGCATAACGAGGTGTAACATCTTTAAAGTTGTGATCCAATTATCGAAACATCTTGGAGTCTATGAACAAGATGTTACATGTCTGCAATAGAATGTGCAATTAGACAACCAAATGTCGTTTGCACCATGGTAAAATAGAGGTGACTAATGGAATGTGAAATTAGTATTGATATATGTCATGGGAACAGAGTTGATTTTGAAGAAATTTCCAATGAATCTCTGGTATTCTGTGGCAGTGACTTCACCAAATACTGATAAATAAATAGATAAGTAAAAAATAAAATAAAATGAACTACTTGACATTCATAAGGCATAAATACAATGTCTATTTAAATAGTTTTCATAATCAAAGTTGTAACAAATTCAAAAGGAATACGCCAATTGAATTGCATCACAAGAGGAACAACATCTGTTAGTCGGTACTCTAGGTATTTGTGTAGCCCAGAACTCTCCAAATACTATAATCATGAGACTCTGTATCATGTAAATGAACTTCCTAATTGTTCCATTAAGGAAGGCTACACAGGCCTTCCATTCATACCCTTTTCCTGGGTACCATACCTCTTTTAATACGTAAGTTAAAATGCTCTTACTTGTTCATCAAGGGAAATTAATAGCTTCTGCTTAGCACATGTAGTACTGCCTTTTAGTTGTTTAAAACATATCTGTTACAGCAAGATTTTATAGCTCAAATTTGCCTTTGGATTTACAGTTGGAGTTAAGCTCAATTTCTGGCCAACTGTTGGATAAATTCATACCATATTGTATGCAAATGGATTCAGATATTTCATTATCCTCTCACATTTACTGGTACATTAATATTTGTTGTTGGTATGTTGGTGGGGGAGGGGGAAATTAGAGGTTCAAGGAGGGTGCAAGCTGAGCCTTTAAACTGCACTCATTGGACCAATGACCTCTATCAAGGTCACTGAAACTTAAGATTCCCCTAGTGAGAGTTCACCATCACACAGCCATTGTGGGAATCATTTAAGGGCTTGTTTACATAGAATCCCTGTACTTAAACAATGATGATGACAAAGACAGACAAGGATACCATTTACTTTAAATGAACCATATAAAATAGACAGAGTCAATACTTTTGAAGTGTGTTGACCTGCAGCATTTAATATGATGATTAACCATGACATTGTTTTCATAAGGTGTGTCTTCTTATGAGAAAAAAAGTTCAAACTGATATGAAAAATCTGCCTTCACCTTCAGTCTTCATTTTCAGATGACATGAAACTGTGTATTAAGAAGAAACATGATTCTTAAGGAAGGGCATAAGAACAACAAGTTAAAATTTTTAAGGGTAAATATATGAAATTATTATCAAAAATATTCCCATAAAACAGACTTTGGCGAAGTCTTTCTTCTTTGCCTATAAGAAACTAGGGCCTCATGACCTAAGCTTACTCCCCTTTTCTTTCCCTAAAACAATACTTCAAATAGACTAATTATGATGCACAGGCCTTACTTTTTATTCTGATAAATCACTTACTTTTTTATCTTCTCATGCATTTGGTCATTTTGCTGTGTATTCTGGTCTATGGCTAGATACCTGAGAAACAAATTATAATCACAATAATAATATTGATCATATATTATTTCTGTTGGGATATATATCTAGGAGCGTTTCCATTCTCAATGCAATTTTTGTTGTACAGTAGCTGTTTTTTTTTTATTCTCATCTTAATAAGAGATGAAAAATATACACAAATATAAAAAGATGTTACCAAATGGATGAATACAGCAACTTTAACTGCTGTTCTTCTACAAATCACTTTCTACAAATTTTCTCATTGGGAAATCTAATGAACTAAACCTCTTAAAATTTTATGAATTTTACATTCTTTGACTTATGGCATATAGCCAGGAATGTCTTTGCCCCAACATTTCAAGTTACATCTCATATGAACTCAATATCAAACCTACAGTTAATTGATAATTTCAAGTCTTATGACAAATTGCTGCAATAACAATCCTTGTTAGATACCCTACCTGTCTAATATTAACTGCAGCACCTGTTTAGCACTGGCAAATGTTCGATAAGTTGCAAGGAAGACATTGACGTAAGAAGAGTCCAACTCCCCAGTCTCTGATGACAAACTTTCGACTAAGCGTTCTAAAGTTCCAGCCTTTACAACTCTTATTCTCTGTGTCTGCCACTGGAGATGAGATACTTGGTCACTGTCTGCAGGCTCAAGCTGAAAGTAATATTAATTACAGATGAAATTCAATGAAAATTATGGTCAAATTAGAAAAGAAAAACTGATGAGATATGTAGAGCTGGTCATTTCGATATTAAAAAAATATGATACGATGAAATGCATGTGTGTGTGTGTGTGTGTGTGTGTGTGTGTGTGTGTGTGTGTGTGCGTGCGCGCGCGCACGCGCGCATGTGGGTGGGTGGACATGTTGTGTTCTTTTAACATACATGATAGGCAAGTTCAGATACATTCATGATGGTAAGCTAGCATTTTCCTTTTTTTTTTTTTTTTTTTTTTTTTTTTTTTTTTTTTTTTTTTTTTTTTTTTTTTTTTTTTTTTTTTAGTGAGAGAGAGAGAGAGAGAGAGAAAGAGAGATCTATTTCCTCTTATCCATCTCGGGTTTATTCACAATAATTACAGGACATTATATATACTAGTGTGAAATTGGTCTTTATATCCAGCACTGGTACCCTAAATGGGCAAAACCAGGAGAGGTGTTCAATATATATCCGTCCACCTTCTGGCTCTCTCACACATAATACAAGTCACTTTAGCCGGTAGCCAAAGCAGATCAATTGAATCCTGTATTGATTTCAACACTCTCTGTCATCAACAGGGAATCAAGTAGGAGAGATGATCCACTTTGCTGAAAATTACTATCCCTGAGCGCTAAATTTCTGAGAAATTTTAGTATCACTGTAAAAACCTTGGAGTGAGGTTCTATGTTTTACCCTAGACTTACACTAAGCATTTGAAATGTTTAATTATATTAGTTTATGTATATATACTAAATTATGTCATTTGTAGAAATAAATATTTATATTTATTTCATATCTTCAAATTCTGGTTAGACTCTACAGCTTGAAATTGCAGACATGAGATTTATTTATTCATTTTAAATTATTTATTTACCTCTGGTGTTTTTTTTTTTCAATATCATTCCCTAGCTAAATTAACAGCACTGCCCCATACAATACAAAAGCCCTATCTCTCCATACAACCCATTCTATTAAGTGAAGTAGACATTAATACCGAGAGATAAAAGATAACCCAGAGGGTGTTTCCTGCATAGTAAACACTTACTCATACCTGTGTGAGAGGTACTGGAGTAGTATATTGATACCTGTCGGCTAGGCAACACTAGTATTACATGTACCCTACACATCAGTCTTCATACTCATACCCGATACCTGGGTCTGTTTCACACATAAAATTAAGTCCAAACTGGTCAGAATTTTTAGATCAAACTTTTAGACTACTTTTATACAAAATAAAACAGTTTAAGTTCAAATTAAATAAAACATTATACTCGATTTATAACAAGAAATAGATAGTTTCAGAGCAATACTTTATACAAGTGGGTAAATATGGATTTATTTTTAAATGAAGACGAATAATGTGTTGTCTTAAAGCTTTGACCAAATTTCAGTTTAAATTTCCTTTGTTAAACTAACCCTAGAAAAAACACACAAGGGAATTATACTTTATTCGATCTAATTCAACGTACTCATATACCTGGTAATCCAGAGCTACATGTTTATCCTACCTTTCACTAACAGGGGTTTGTTCACCTCATAGCTCACCCTGTACATTGCTCACTGTAGAGAACAAACTTTCATTTTATTTACTGCTATCTTCTACACTTAATAGATATAACTCACAACAGGCAGTTATTTATTTATTTATTTATTTATTTTTCATTTTCCCTTGTTGGACATGGACCTGTTGTCCTAAATTTGTGTCAAAAGAAAAAATACACCACATTTAGTAAGGAGGGTCTGTCAATGTCACAGATGAAAGCATGAAAGCACTCACCTGAGCAAAAATGCATGAGAAACTTTCGATGCATATTACTCTCTCTAGGCCCAAATTTTTGTTATATAAATCTAAACTTCAAAAAGAAAAGCAGTTTAAACTGGTAAACTGCAATGATTAACTGGTGAATAAAAACTACAGGTGATCACAAACTAATGTACAAATATAAGAGAGAACTGAAGTATAACAAAGAGCACAAAAGGAGGAAGTCATTACCTATCTAGTACAATCAGTGGTACTTATCTATATCAATTGCCTTGGTCATATCACCACAGGTAAGGGCATATAAATATATAAAGCAACACTGGTAATTAAACCAAGGCTGTCTTCACAAAAGAATCAACTCAAACCTAAAGCAGTCTGCTTTGTCTCAGGCAGACAATGTGTGTTACACCTATATACTGTAGACTACTAAGAATAATAATCAACTCAAGGTACTTTGAACACCCTATCTAAAACTATTAAGAAAATTAGAATCTTAAAAGCCTTTATGAGATTGAATATCTGATTATCATTATTAGCTTACCAAGTGAAACTCATTAGTCTATTTTCATTCAAAGCTGTGGACAGATTTTGAAGAAATTTTCAGGATAAGCCCGAAAAAAAAATGCAAAACAAAAAGATGTTGTGAATGATCCACTGGTTAATCAATGATTAATTACTAATTAATTACTTTTCTTGCCAGAGGTCTGTGCTCTTTGAGCTCTTTATAGGTTAAAGCTCTACTTCCAGTTTTATTTGGTCTAGGTATGAACACACACCAGTAGAGAATTCCTTAATGGTGAAGATGGTATGATACCACCCTGGCTGCTCTTCCTAAAGACTGACACTAGCTAATAATTGACTTCTAACTCACTGATAAGGAAAGTTTGTATCTGTTGTAAGCTGTAAATGATGGCTTTCAGAACATTTTTGTCTTGATAAAGGCACGGCAACACCAATAACAATACAAACACTGCAAATTAATACATTATTCATGAAGGGGTGCATGCATCAACATCTATTCAGTCATGGTTCTATGCTGTGTACTTGTTTTACACCCAAATGAACTTTAACTTCACAAAAATGTGGATAAAGATCAATGTGTAATAAAATATGTTATAGTGATGGGAAGAGCTAATTCGAAAAGAATCCTTGCCCTCTTGATTGCCGCTGCAATATATCCTTTTTTCTCAAACTTTACAGAAAAAGAACTTTAACTTAACATACATCTTTTCTACAACCATGTACTGTGGGAAACCAGCTCATCATGTGTGGGTTTTATGCAGAGAATAGTTTTAATGAGAATGAGAACAAATTGCCAATTAATGGTTATGCCGAATCTACTTCTCAACACACATACCTACACACACACACACACACACACACAACACACACACACACGCACATACATACATACACACCTGTGTACCTGTTTGCAATTAAGCACTGACCAGGTGTGCAGATTTTTTCACCTGTATTTATAATCTAACATTTGTTTGTGTAGGAGGTGTCTATCTAGGCTAGCAAGTCTCATTATAAACCAGGCAATTAACAAGGATCTGGCTCTAGAGTGTACACATACAGTCTACAAACATATATTTATGGCAAACTCCCAGTACATGAGAACTTTCTGATACATGATGTAAATTTGGCACTGATGACCTATTCAATTAGGTTAATTAATTGTTATATAATGACACCTTGAGTTTAAAATTTATGAAACTTCATTCCCTGTTATAATTTTTGGCAAAGTCTAAGGCTTCGTTCACATGCAATGTCTATTTTCTAATTTCTATTTTCTATTTGCGCTATCTTATGATCACGGTCTGTGCCCTGAATATCCCGCCGCGTAATTACTGGCAGCGCGAGCCAGTTACTTNCTGTACATAAAAACCTTGAAATTCAAAAGCACGAGTCAATCACATTTTGTGAGCAAGTGGTATGTCAACCAAAATTGAATATAATATTTACCTGTGCTATATCTATCCACTTTGCAATGATCTTAGCTCTCTGTGATGCCTTCATGTCTGGCTGTTTAAGCACTGTTGCTATGACGCGGTAGGAGACTCTGTTAAACTGGTCCACAGTGGCCACCACTGAGGGGGCGTCCAGTTTCTTCTTGTCCTTCCGATTTGACCACACTGACCCCAAGCAGTGGTGGGGCAGGACCTTCTTGAATAATTGCTGGAAAAAGAAACAATTTAATTTTTTGTTGTTGGTGGTGTTCTTTAGTTATTTAACAAAAACTGCACTTAACTGAAAAAGCAGAAAAAATATCATCAAAATATAATTTTATACAACCCTAAAACATATTTCATATATTAAGTTTAACAATTTTCAAAAAAATAAATAAAATAATCAGATAAAAAGACTTCATATTGTATATTTAAATAAAGATAAACATGGCATGATGAAGAATTTGCAATGAACATGATGAAAATTAGCATTCCACCATCCATTTTTAATATTTAGTGAGTATGCATGTGCTTACCGCGTCCATATAAGTAAGCTGCTGGGCAAACATGGCGTTTGGAATTGACATGAAGTCTAGAGGTTTCTGGTACTCTGTGTCTATCATGAAGTCAACTTCATCACAAAGATTGAGGTGGAAGTCAATATTGCCATCTTAAAAAAATAAAAAATGAAAATATGAAACATCCAGATTGAAATTATTAATAAGTATGTAAATGGAGAATATTATCAGAATGAAGTAATTTTTCTTCTTTAATCTGTCAACAGCTTAATATTGAAATATTTTTACCTCCAGTATTTTGATGTTTAGCAAAACATCATCATCAGTGATGAATATTATTAGGTAATACAATCAGCATTAGACCTTCATACAGAAATAAAATTTATTTTCCTGGAAATTTCAAAGCTTTGTATAAATCACCAATACAAACAATATCCAACACTCAGCCTAACTGTCTATAGGTCAGTCAATGAGACCATTCCCAGAGACTATGGTACTAACTTTGGATCGATCTATCATCAAGGGGGTTCTCACTAAATTGCTATTAACTTCAGCGGCTTAGATGACTTGCACGCCCACTGAAGCTGTTAAAGGGTAATTAAGTGTTGTTTAGCGGCTTCAGTAGGCGTGCCGTTAAAGCTAAAAGCAATTTAGTACGAAACCCCTTGGAGATGGGTCAATCCAGTTAGATCGATCTAGGCATGGGAACCCAGTTTATAACATCATTTTGACCACAACTCCACCTAGTGGTCAACCAATAGCACTGAGGAAGACTGCAGCAAAGAGCAGTTGAAAATTTCTGCACATACAAGTATTTTAACGTCTTTTGCCTTGTTTTCTTCTGGATGGAAAAAAATTTATCTCTTAAGACTACATTCTGCCTAACAGAGCTTTTTTTCCTCTTTAATTAAAATAGAGGCACTGACAATAACGTACCATGATGTTCCCCCTCTTCCTCCTTCATAAATTTGTCCTTTTTGTGCTGACTGCGTATGGCGAGATCGCTGGTCGGCATATTTTCTGCTGCAAACTTCTCCAGTAAAGTGAGGCAGGGATAATTTGGTGGCTCTCGAAAGTCCTCTGGATATGTGTCCAACCACATGGACGTTACTGATCTGTAAGTTCTGAAAAAAATAATTTCAAAATGTAATCTATTATTTATTCAAAATAATTTGTTACTCCTTAAAAACAATTCATTTTCTTCACTGACCAATGGATTTCTGGCACAGGTATATAAAAATGTTATAAGAGTCAAGTTCAATTTTGATGAAATCCAATCAACAAATTCCTGTGCACGTGTACATATTACATAAATATTATATATATTGTGTAATAAAGACATAAGAAACCCTACTAATCTATGATCACAATATCTACTTGACCTTTCATTTATTCCAAAATCTAACAAATGTTCCTTCCACTTCATATGTGTTGCTGTTAAAAAGACGTCAGTAAGAGTCTTAAATCTGATCAATGTCCAACAAATCAAAGCACCAAGTAGCGTAAAAAATATCCCAATTTGATCTGCAATCCATTCCATGTAAGTTGTTATGGGATTTCTCTGCCCCACATCACAAAATGTAAATCAATAGTAGTGGAGAAGTGGATAGTGGTGCCAGACATTGTTTCTAATAATACTCTCCGTTTCTAAATAATGTCAACAGATTTTTTTCAGTTAAATTTACTGGATAAATCAATTACTTGCATGAAGCATATGAAAGACAACCATGTGTCCTCATCATGAGGTTTTTTGTATAATAAACTAATTATACATGACTTCATAATTCATCGTCACCTAATATATGGTATACGTCTTGTACTTAAATGTTCAAAATAATTAGCCTCATAAGGATCCTCCAGTTGGGAAGCAGCTTTCTTTTTGGGAAGTGATCTGATAGGATTCAAAAGAATCAGTGCTTTAATGCTCTGCTGGTCTTGAAAATTTAGGCATCAAGTAAACAATTTATACACAAATGAAAACCCCTCATTTCCTTATCTAGACATGCCTGGTCACTCAATATATCAGACAAGTACATTAGAATTGATTTCTTGCTTGTGAAAACTACACCGAAGAGAGAAACTACACACCATCAATGTATTCAGTCAAGCCACATAAGTCTAAGAGAACATTCACAAGAGGGTTGATCTGCAGACTAACAGATCCACAGATCAAGTATGACCAACCCACTTGTAAGCTTGCCACATCATCCTGGGGGGGTCTATTCAATGTCTATTAGGGGATTATGTGACAAGCTTTCAAGTGGGCCAGCTATATTTGAACTGTTACACCCCATTTCCATAGATTAGATCGACCTACTTTAGATCGACCTAACTCCCTGGGGGTTCACGCTAAATAGCTGTCAGCCGGGCGGACACGAAAGTTAATTACCCCCTTACTGCTTGTAGTAGGCGGGACGGACATTTAAGCCGGATTATCTGACAGTAATCTAGTGAGACTCCCCACGGGGATAGATCGATCTAAAATCTATGGGAATTTGCCCTTAGAGACAAGTTCCTAGGAAGAAATGCAGAGCGAGTAGTCAATGTGTATAATAATATACCAACAAACTGCTTTGATCCTGTTCTCAAATTGTGTGATCAATCTTGTACATAATTTCATAATCTCAATCATAAATTTTAATGAATCTGATCATAAAAATATTAGTCGGTAAATATGTGCATAACGAGGTGTAACATCTTTAAAGTTGTGATCCAATTATCGAAACATCTTGGAGTCTATGAACAAGATGTTACATGTCTGCAATAGAATGTGCAATAAGACAACCAAATGTCGTTTGTACCATGGTAAAATAGAGGTGACTGATGGAATGTGAAATTAGTATTGATATATGTCGTGGGAACAGAGTTGATTTTGAAGAAATTTGCAATGAATCTCTGGTATTCTGTGGCAGTGACTTCACCAAATACTGATAAATAAATAGATAAGTAAAAAATAAAATAAAATGAACTACTTGACATTCATAAGGCATAAATACAATGTCTATTTAAATAGTTTTCATAATCAAAGTTGTAACAAATTCAAAAGGAATACGCCAATTGAATTGCATCACAAGAGGAACAACATCTGTTAGTCGGTACTCTAGGTATTTGTGTAGCCCAGAACTCTCCAAATACTATAATCATGAGACTCTGTATCATGTAAATGGACTTCCTAATTGTTCCATTAAAGAAGGCTACACAGGCTTTCCATTCATACCCTTTTCCTGGGTACCATACCTCTTTTAATACGTAAGTTAAAATGCTCTTACTTGTTCATCAAGGGAAATTAATAGCTTCTGCTCAGCACATGTAGCACTGCCTTTTAGTTGTTTAAGACATATCTGTTACAGCAAGATTTTATAGCTCAAATTTGTCTTTGGATTTACAGTTGGAGTTAAGCTCAATTTCTGGCCGACTGACAGATAAATTCATACCATATTGTATACAAATGGATTCAGATATTTCATTATCCTGTCACATTTACTAGTACATTAATATTTGTTGTTGGTATGTTGGTGGGGGAGGGGGAAATTAGGGGTTCAAGGAAGGCGCAAACTGAGCCTTTAAACTGCACTCATTGGACCAATGACCTCTATCAAGGTCACTGATTGAACTTAAGATTCCCCTAGTGAGAGTTCACCATCACACAGCCATTGTGGGAATCATTAAAGGGATTGTTTACATAGAAATCCTGCACTTAAACAATGATGATGACAAAGACAGACAAGGATACCATTTACCTTAAATGATCCATATAAAATAGACAGAGTCAATACTTTTGAAGTGTGTTGACCTGTGGCATTTAATATGATGATTAACCGTGACATTGTTTTCATAAGGTGTGTCTTCTTATGAGGAAAAAGTTCAAACTGATATAAAAAATCTGCCTTCACCTTCAGTCTTCATTTTGAGATGACATGAAACTGTGTATTAAGAAGAAATACGAGTCTTAAGGAAGGGCCTAAGAATTACAAGTCAAAAACTTTAAGGGTAAATATATGAAATTATTATCCATAATATTCCAATAAAACAGACGTAGGCGAAGTCTTTCTTCTTTGCCTATAAGAAAATAGGGTCCCATCACCTAAGCTTACTCCCCTGTCTTTTACCTAAAACAATACTTCAAATAGACTAATTATGATGCACAGACCTTACTTTTTATTCTGATAAATCACTTACTTTTTTATCTTCTCATGCATTTGGTCATTTTGCTGTGTATTCTGGTCTATGGCTAGATACCTGAGAAACAAATTATAATCACAATAATAATATTGATCATATATTATTTCTGTTGGGATATATATCTAGGAGCGTTTCCATTCTCAATGCAATTTTGTTGTACAGTAGCTTTTTTTTTCTCATCTTAATAAGAGATGAAAAATATACACAAATATAAAAAGATGTTACCATGGATGAATGCAGCAACTTTAACTGCTGTTCTTCTACAAATCACTTTCTACAAATTTTCTCATTGGGAAATCTAATGAACTAAACTCTTAAAATTTTATGAATTTAACATTCTTTGACCTATGGCATATAGCCAGGAATGTCTTTGCCCCAACATTTCAAGTTACATCTTATACAAACTCAATATCAAACCTACAGTTAATTGATAATTTCAAGTCTTATGACAAATTGCTGCAATAACAATCCTTGTTAGATACCCTACCTGTCTAATATTAACTGCAGCACCTGTTTAGCACTGGCAAAAGTTCTATAAGTTGCAAGGAAGACATTGACGTAAGATGAGTCCAACTCCCCGGTCTCTGATGACAAACTTTCGACTAAGCGTTCTAAAGTTCCAGCCTTTACAACTCTTATTCTCTGTGTCTGCCACTGGAGATGAGAAACTTGGTCACTGTCTGCAGGCTCAAGCTGAAAGTAATATTAATTACAGATGAAATTCAATGAAAATTATGGTCAAATTAGAAAAGAAAAACTGATAAGATATGTACAGCTGGTCATTTCCATTTTAAATAAAATTGATACGTGTGTTGATGCATGTGTGTGTGTGTGTGTGTGTGTGCATGTGTGGACATGTTGTGTTATTTTAACATACATGATAGGCAAGTTAAGATACATTCATGATGGTAAGCTAGCATTTTACTTTTTTTTTTTTGAGAGAGAGAGAAAGAGAGAGAGTGAGAGAGAGAGATTTATTTCCTTTTATCCATCTCAAGTTTAATCACAATTATTATAGGACATTAAATATACTAGTGTGAACTTGGTCTTTATATCCAGCACTGGTACCCTAAATGGGCAAGACCAGGAGAGGTGTTCAATATATATCCCTCCACCTTCTGGCTCTCTCACACATAATACAAGTCACTTTAGCCAGTAGCCAAAGCAGATCAATTGAATCCTGTATTGATTTCAACACTTTCTGTCATCAACAGGGAATCAAGTAGGAGAGATGATCCACTTTGCTGAAAATTACTATCCCTGAGCGCTAAATTTCTGAGAAATTTTAGTATCACTGTAAAAACCTTGGAGTGAGGTTCTATGTTTTACCCTAGACTTACACTAAGCATTTGAAATGTTTAATTATATTAGTTTAAATGTATATATACTAATTTATGTCATTTGTAGAAATAAATATTTATATTTATTTCATATCTTCAAATTCTGGTTAGACTCTACAGCTTGAAATTGCAGACATGAGATTTATTTATTCATTTTAAATTATTTATTTTAAATTATTTATTTACCTCTGGTGTTTTTTTTTTTTTTTTTTCAATATCATTCCCTAGCTAAATTAACAGCACTGCCCCATGCAATACAAAAGCCCTATCTCTCCATACAACCCATTCTATTAAGTGAAGTAGACATTAATACCGAGAGATAAAAGATAACCCAGAGGGTGTTTCCTGCATAGTAAACACTTACTCATACCTGTGTGAGAGGTACTGGAGTAGTATATTGATACCTGTCGGCTAGGCAACACTAGTATTACATGTACCCTATACATCAGTCTTCATACTCATACCCGATACCTGGGTCTGTTTCACACATAAAATTAAGTCCAAAATTGGTCAGAATTTTTAGGCCAAACTTTTAGACTACTAGTACTTTGATACAAAATAAAACAGTTTAAGTTCAAGTTAAATAAAACATTATACTCGATTTATAATAAGAAATAGATAGTTTCAGACCAATACTTTATACAAGTGGGTAAATATGGATTTATTTTTAAATGAAGACGACAACTGTGTTGTCTTAAAGCTTTGACCCAATTTCAAATTAAATTTCCTTTGTTTAACTAGCAGCTAGAAAAAACACACAAGGGAATTATACTTTATTCAATCTTATTCAATGTACCCATATACCTGGTAATCCAGAGCTACATATTTATTCTACCTTTCACTAACAGGGGTTTGTTCAGCTATGATCATAGCTCACCCTGTACGTTGCTCACTGTAGAGAACATAACTTTCATTTTATTTTCTGCTATCTTCTACACTTAATAGATATATAACTCACAGCAGGCAGTTGTTATTATTGTTTATTTATTTATTTTTTTTTCATTTTCCCTTGTTGAGCATGGACCTGTTGTCCTAAAATTGTGTCAAAAGAAAAAATACGCCACATGTGGTAAGAAGGGCCTGTCAATGTCACAGATAAAAGCATGAAAGCACTCACCTGAGCAAAAATGCATGAGAAACTTTCAATGCATACCAGTACTACACTAAGCCCAGAGCTAATATTAAAGTAACCTTTTTTGCTGACTTTTTGTTATATAAATCTAAACTTAAAAAAGAAAAGCAGTTTAAATTTGGTAAACTGCAATGATTAGCTGGTGAATAAAAACTACAGGTGATCACAAACTAATGTACAAATATAAGAGAGAACTGAAGTATAACAAAGAGCACAAAAGGAGGAAGTCATTACCTATCTAGTACAATCAGTGGTACTTATCTATATCAATTGCCTTGGTCATATCACCACAGGTAAGGGCATATAAATATATAAAGCAACACTGGTAATTAAACCAAGGCTGTCTTCACAAAAGAATCAACTCAAACCTAAAGCAGTCTGCTTTGTCTCAGGCAGACAATGTGCGTTACACCTATATACTGTAGACTACTAAGAATAATAATCAACTCAAGGTACTTTGAACACCCTATCTAAAACTATTAAGAAAATTAGAATCTTAAAAGCCTTTATGAGATTGAATATCTGATTATCATTATTAGCTTACCAAGTGAAACTCATTAGTCTATTTTCATTCAAAGCTGTGGACAGATTTTGAAGAAATTTTCAGGATAAGCCCGAAAAAAAAAATGCAAAACAAAAAGATGTTGTGAATGATCCACTGGTTAATCAATGATTAATTACTAATTAATTACTTTTCTTGCCAGAGGTCTGTGCTCTTTGAGCTCTTTATAGGTTAAAGCTCTACTTCCAGTTTTATTTGGTCTAGGTATGAACACACACCAGTAGAGAATTCCTTAATAGTGAAGATGGTATGATACCACCCTGGCTGCTCTTCCTAAAGACTGACTTCTAACTCAGTGATAAGGAAAGTTTGTATCTGTTGTAAGCTGTAAATGATGGCTTTCAGAAAATTTTTGTTTTGATAAAGGCACAGTAACACCAATAACAATACAAACACTACGAATTAATGCATTATTCATACTGGGGTGCATCAACATCTATCCAGTCATGGTTCTATGCTGTGTACTTGTTTTACACCCAAATGACCTTTAACTTCACAAAAATGTAGATAAAGATCAATGCGTGATAAAATATGTTATAGTGATGGGAATAGCTAATACGGAAAGAATCCTTGCCCTCTTGATTGCCATTGCAATATATCCTTTTTTCACAAACTTTACAGAAAAAGAACTTTTACTTAACATATATCTTTTCTACAACCATGTACTATAGGAAACTTTCTTAATGTCTGACCAGCTCAACATGTGTGGGTTTTATGCAGAGAATAGTGTTAATGAGAATGAGAACAAATTGCCAATCAATGCCAAATCTACTTCTCAACACACATACCTACACACACACACACAAACAACACACACATACGCACATACACACACATACATACACATCTGTGTACCTGTTTGCAATTAAGCACTGACCAGGTGTGCAGATTTTTTCACCTGTATTTATAATCTAACATTTGTTTGTGTAGGAGGTCTCTTCCTGTATAGTAGGCTAGTGAGTCTTATTATAAACCAGGCTATTAACAAGGATCTGGCTAGTGTATACATACAACAGACACATACTAGTATATTTATGGCAAACTCCCAGTACATGAGAACTTTCTGATACATGATGTAAATTTGGCACTGATGACCTATTCAATTAGGTTAATTAATTGATATATAATGACCCCTTGAGTTTAAAATTTATGAAACTTCATTCCCTTTTATAATTTTTGGCAAAGTGTAAGCTGGCATGCATGTAGTGCCAAAGGATGTGTTATGGGGTAGCAGAGGGTGTATGTACATGGTGGGGGGGGGGGGGGGGGGGGGCCACATGTGGGTGACTGTATGTCTCCATCAGTCNAATAGAATTTAGAAAATGGACATTGCATGTGACCGAAGCCTTAGCTGGCATGCATGCAGTGCCAAAGGATGTGTTATGGGGTAGCAGAGGGTGTATGTACATGGTGGGGGCGGGGGGCACATGTGTACTGTATGTCTCCATCAGTCTTTCTTATTCTCTCTCTCTCTCTCTCTCTCTCTCTCTCTCTCTCTCTCTGTGTGTGTGTGTGTGTGTGTGAGTGAGTGTGAGTGGACACTGTGGAAAGAGGTAAGTGTATCACAAGCACACCATTGGTGAAAGTGGTAAAAACTGAAAATCCTGAAAACAGCTTGCAATTTTTCATCACATTTGGACCACATGAAAAAAAATGATCAGAATTGAGACTGAAGATCCTGAAATCAGGCATAATCCCGAAAACTTTCACCCATGTATCATGTTTTATGGGATTCAGGGAATGTCTGTATGTTGTAGAGAGAGTAAAAACAAGCACAAAAACATTCCAAAACAAGGCAATAAACCCAACCATGCTCTGACTCATCATCCCCACAGGGTTTTACTCCCTCCATGATTGATCTCAAATCTAAAATACTTCATCACCTTTTTTATCCTGTCTAATAATTCATTAATCAATGCAGAGGGTCTTATATCTAAAATGAAAAAAAAATTGCACACATCTGCCAGTTCCTGCTCCCTGCATGAAACGGCATTAGCCTGAGGGACTTTTTTACTCGATGGCTGCTTAACTAACCGGATGTAACATACTCTGACTATAAACTATGAGTTATCAAGTAATGAAGTATACACTAATGTTGCCTTTTTTATTTTCCCTAGTTTATACTGGAGTTATTGGTGCTGAAATCTGGCTTAAGTATTTTTTATGTTTTGTGTCAATATTCTTTTTTATTTTTTTATTGATTTTTTTTTTTTATTTAGACAGACTTAACAGTAGTTCAAAGCCAAATGTTTTCAACATATGTGTATAGTCTCATTTCAAATTTCTTTTTCCTCACATATTTTTCACTTGAGTCAACATGACCGGAGTTCTATAATGACAGCCAATGGTGGCAATCAGAGGTTATGTCAGAAAAAAAAAAAAACTTTCAATAACATACATCTAACAGACATGAGCCTAGGTTTAAAAAAATAACTCTGAACATTTGTCATGGGACCCTACACCTAACCTTGATGAATCTCAGGAACCATCAGAATTGAATTTAATAAAGCGGAATTCTGCTTTTCCACAGAAAAAGCTCATGTCTGATCAAAGAACCTGGACAGCTTGACCCAAAAAAAAGGTATATATACATCTACAGCTGTGTGCATACAGTACCCATTCAAAATATACCTGTGTATACATTCAAAATATACCCACCTCAGATAATACAGTGTACTTGACTTTTTTCAGGTATATTCCATAAACCGCACCGTCAACTTTTTCTTCCTTCCAGAAGCGAATGCCATCATCCTGGAACAACAAGGATAGACCTAAGTTTATCAATTATTTAACATTATACTAAAAGTAACTTCATTTATATTTTTGCACCTTACTATACAGTGTACACCCACCTTAAACATATATTTGAGAAGGATAATAATGGATGATTCAACAATTTAACATACAACATGCACCAATGTATCTAAAAAACTAGTTTTACTAGTTTTAGGCTGGCTAGAATGGTCAAATTTGTTTTGGTCAAATGCATGCTATTATCATGATAATTCATTTTTACTAAAAAATACAAAAATATTCTCTAAAATATAAAATTCCATTCATCTTTTTTTTTCAATTTTTTAACATCATGCTAGAATAACATCTTTCAGAATAAAATGCATTAGGAGTAATTCATAATTGATCCCAAGTAGAAACAGTATCAAAGCCAATCTCTTTTCTCCATGTAAACAAGGCCTGGACTTGGCACCCAGCAGTTTACATGTAAATGAAATGGCTAAATATAGCTAGGGATCTTTATTAGATTATTGCTAAGATTAGCCTCATGGTTTATACATAAGGAAGAAAGCCCATCATCTAGTAAACAGAGAACATACATTAAAGCAAGAATTCTTGACTAAATAGATGCAGTGATGGATGCAGTAAATATACACTGCCCATGCCTCCTCTTTTGCAAAGCAACATAATTATGCCATAGATCTTTTCATAAATATTTTAATATGAGGCATTTTGGAAAGAAAAAGATTGACAATACATTTGTTACATATTACCTTTTTTAAAAAAAACCTGCCGTATTTGTCACTGTCAAAATGTGACTAATGATTCTGTATGGATGGGTTACTTAAAAGTGAACTGAGATGAACATAACCTTTAATGTGTCATCAAAAATCCATCACCACGGCATGTATTTTAAATGAATTTATGGGTTTGTTGTGGTGTTAAGTGTAACTGTCAGTCAAAGTACGTGTTAGATATACAACCTTCTTTATGTTGATAAAAGAAGGAAGTACTTATATTAAATAGGACATCAGGTTCAAGTTATGGTAGTTTTTTTGAGCAATGACCAATATGCTAGCTCCTGCTTTACCTTGCAAAAAAAATTGTTTCAACATTCAAACTGCCAACTCTATTTCAATTTTTTTCTATTTCACAAAAACCTGTTTATAAACATTTCCTGTTATATAAAATAACTGAAAGTATATTCAAAACAAGCCTGATGTAAACAAAAAAAAATGACCCAGATCCTGGATTAAATTTTGCATCACAGAGAACCAAATAGGTTTAAGTTACACTACTGATTATAAGAAGAACCCACCCCACCCCCATATATATTTACCCAATAGACAACAAAACATGTGGACAATAAAATATATATATATACACAAGAAAAAGTTCATTTTATAAAAAAGGTACTGGTGTCATAGTTCAATAGTACAACCATCCTTCCTTGCCTTGAAGCTAACATCATATAATATTTAGGACTGTGATTATCATGTTTAAAAACCACAAGCCCTATTTTTCAATATAACCTAAAGGAGCACTTACTAGTAAACAAAAAACTTGGCATTTTATCAAACACTCACAGACACCCTAAATACACACAAAAAAAACTGTAACAACATCAGCTATTCAAAACAATAATACTGGATGACAAAGGGTGTGAGTATTTCTGTAACAGTCTGGACACAGATGTGAACACAGACAATGTTGAATCATAAGCACAGTAATAGTTTTGAAAGCAGACCATACTTAATCACTATCAAGCAGTATCTTAAAATAAAGAATATTTTTAACCAACTGGTAACATTATAAGCATTATATGAAGAAGGATTTCAAATTCAGGTATACAGAACAAATAGTGTCAACTCAGCACTGCTCTCTACTCTGTTCAAGGAAAGTTACCACGAGCCATAAATCAAATTAACTTTACTCAATTTCCCTATCATACTTCACCTTTATTAGTCCTAATTAAATTATCCCCTCATCAATCATGTGTCTTAATACAATCATGTCTTCTCACATTTCTTGTCTAGTTTTCTTTATTACCCCGGGTAGCAGCTTTATACGATAACACAAAAGAGACATCTCTGAGAATCTTCTGATTAACTTTTTTTTCTGCTTCAAATCATATTGGGCATTTTGAAGTTAGCATTATAAGAAACTATGAAATAATTGTGATTCTTTTTTTTTTTTTACTGTTTAATGTCAAAATTTCTATGGGTAGTCTGTTCATTATATGCTTGGAGGATGTGTCTATATAATACTAACAAGTATACTTAGCATTACTATAATAAATGTTCTGCATGTGTACAAATTACTATCTTAAGACTATTCCAATATAGTTTTACATAACGACACTAGTTCTTATAAACTGCATGAGACACTAAACCTCTTGACCAGCTGTCAAGGCTACATGACAATACTGTTAATACATACCCACATAGTACAGACTAATTCATAATATTTAATCAAATGGCAAATTACTTCAGTGATTACAGCCAGGGGATGCACAATACTGAAACACTGAATTTATAACTTTCTAAGTAAGTCCGAAAGACAGACATTTTATTATGACTATCTATTATCTAACATCCGCCATCACAGGTCAAGACTTCTTTATCAGACTAAATAATTTTTGATCCAAATTTTCACATGGGGAAAAGCCATTTTATATGTACATGTGCAATTTAAAGGATTTACTACTCCTCAATTTTTTTTAATTTTTGAATGGTAGAGACCGTGTCTCACAAATAACAGAGAGACAGTGAAGGTATTTATTCTTAACAATACTTAAGTGATTGTGTACAACTAACCAAAGAAACAATGAAGATAATATAAGACAAAATAAGAAAATACATGAGTGCATTGAAAAACTTTCCCCCAATATTCTAACCGATTAATAAACAAACAAATTGCTACTGCATCAGCATAGTTTATCATCGATGCGGTCATAGTCCAACAAGAGAATAACTCAGTTAACCACATTGAGCGATCACGAGCAACATTATCGTTGGCAGGGTAAGCGTGCTCCACCACATTCATCGGAATGGATACAGCATTAGAGGCTAGCATCGGAAGCAAAGTTAATTAACGATCAGATAACTTACCGGAATTGTAATACTGGCAGTAGATTTCTCAGTTTTTTCTGCATGATCTGAGCTCATATCTATCGAGCGAGAATCTGTTACCGACTGTGCACGAAAGCCCTTTCTAGATTCGCCATAGCGCTTAATATTTTTTCCACAGAACTTCTCATGCCCCCTTTTCCTCACCCGGAAACAGCCTCCTACTAATATCGCCAGTGGGTAGTTTGTACTTTTACGACAATCACAACAACGCGCGACGTCTGGCGAATAAGGTAGGTACTACTGTTAAATGCATTCACGTTCAAGTTTGTTATACAGGAAAGAGGCACGGGCACAGAACTTCAGAAAGGGAAATGTTGAAATTATAGGATCATCACTTTCACAATTACTTGATATTCTTTTTAATTTCTTTAATTATTTTTTCATTTAGTACAGAGTTTGAAAAGTGATACAATGCCAATAAAAATGTTAAGAAATTCGATGTTAGAACTGCAAAAATATGGTTCTACTGATGAAAAGCTCTGATTCCGGTAAAAAATTAATTTTAGTTATTAGTGCGAGACAGATAAGACTTTCTTAAATATTGTCTTCAGTGAACATCCAACAGAAGCGAGCATAAAAGTTTTCTGGATGTGTTAGGTGTGCTAGTTAGGAGCACTTGGGCGCAATTGAAATTTGTGCATCTGTGACATTTCAAGCAAGAGTATCATACATGTTTTTTTTTTTTTTTTTGCACCAAATCCAATGTTCCTCGAGAAAAAAAGAAATCAAACAATTTATCCACAAATCGTTCCTCAACCCGTATCTGCACTTGGATTCATATCTAATTACTCAATTTAAACGAATGTAATCTAAACGGATTAGCCGCCTCGTCTGCCTGATATTTCAGAAGGAAATACATGTAACCCCACATATTTTATTTGAGGGCATTTAACTACTTAAAAGTTGTTAACTTGGGAAGTATAAGTTGAATTACAGGATATATAGGGCCTATATACATAAAAAATATGACTTCGTGACATTTACAGACTTGTACAGTAGGCCTATATACATGTATGTCATTTAGTTCCCAGCCACATGTAATTCTTCATTCATTTAGACGTACAGAAACGAATGCCCTTCGCTTCTTGGTGTTATTTTACCATCTATGTTTTATTTTGGAGTTTGTTGTAATACTTGGAAATTTCGTGGCTATATTTTGTCACCGGAAATGGTTACATTTTGTGTCAAAGAAGCACGGGAGGGCCACAATGACCATCCATCATGTTTCCAGCGCAAGGAGATGGCAGACTGGGGGTGGGGGTGGGGGGGGGGGTTAGGGGGGGGGAGGTTTCAATATTTCTAGTTATAATGATTAAAGGACAGTGTACGAAAGTGCTCAGTAAAGTTGCGGTGAGACCTCCCACTGAAATATTGAAAATAATCTAAAATATAATTGATTGCGTATTAAATGTTACAAATTGAGAACATATGTATTGTAATACATGAACCCAATAAATGAATACATGAACCAGGTGAAATGCTATAGTTGTGGCACTATAGCATCCTGCTGGTCTATTCGATTGTTCATAATGAAATTGCATTTCACCCTCCACTGTTTTGAAGGTCTTTACAAACAGAAGCCATTTTCCTAGATGTTCTTCTTAATAGGTTTACTTACCTGTCCCAATATTTCTGTGATTCCTTTTCAACTTCTTCTTGAAAAGCAACAACAATATATTTAGGCTACAACCTGTGGTGTTGCCCAGCATTGTAAACTAAAACATAATTCATCAACTACTTAGTATTTTTCTTTATCTGATCTTGTCCGCTTGTTGTACATGCATTCCCTGCACCTTATACTATATAAAAAAACAACCCCAAGGACATGTTACGACCTCAGAACGCGTGCAGGTATGCGTTCGTGACAGACTCTAAGACCCCATTCCCATACCTAGATCGATCTAATGGGGTCGGTCCATCTTCGTGGCTTAAAAGTCTGGCACGCCAACTGAAGCAGCTAAACGATAGTTAATTACCCCCAACAGCTTCAGTAAGCGTGCCAGTCATCTAAGCCGCTTAAGCTGAAAGCAACTTAGGGAGAAACCCCTGGGAGATGAATCGATTCTGCTAGATCATTCTAGGTATGGGAATGGGGTCTAAGTCACTATGTGCAGTTTGAAATGCCCAACCCCAGCTGACTTGTACATTGCTTGACAGCATGCATGTAGAGATATATACGTTCGTGACAGCCTCAAGATGGCTAAGACGGGGTTGCACGTGATTTCACGAGCAGCAACCAGACCCGAATGGCAGGTAAAATGAGCGAGTGTCGAGAAAAATATGCAAGCCATTATGTTTTGGCACAACCAATGGCAATTCATTCAACAATGAAAGAAAGGAACCTTTATAATTTTTTTTTTGTTTATACCTCAACATATCTGTGCAAATAAATTTCATGACATATAAAAGGGTGACATAACCAATCATAAACTCTCGATTTTTTTCTATACCCAACTCCATTTTAAATGTATTTTTGCACAATGGGGGTAGTGTGTATAAATGTACATTGACTAGTATTAGCTAAAAGACAGCCTCAGACCTTTACATATAGAATGAACTAATTAATATTAATAAGAAAGATAATCCAAAACTGTTGAGAAAATTGCGGTCTTTAGAAGATAAGGATTCTTTCCTGAAGCTGTACAAAAATAATGTAAGAAAAAAAAGACAAATGTCTGTAAAATTAGATCTTTTTTATTGTTATTATGCAAGCAATTTCACACTTATATCTTTACCTATGTAAACAAGCAAACAAACAAGGACAGTGTAGCATTCCAACTTGACGATGTCTGCGTGTATATACTGTATACAATATGTTAGTGAACACGAATACAAGGCGTTGACAAAGAGCAACTTAAATTGACCATTTAAGTAGTTCGTTCCCCTAATAAAAAGGCGGGTAACTGGTAACTGTTTGACAGATAAAATGGGCCTAATTATATTTCTTATACTCTGTGCGGTAAGCCAATGGTAGACATAGAGAGATGTGTATATATCCATAATTAGTCTTCATGAAAAGTTAACTCCACTCAAGCCTCAGAGAAGATAGAGAGATGTTTAAAATTAGGTCTATATAAGCAGCATTGAAATAAATTGACTAAGCACCACGTTACTTAACACTATAATCAAAATCAAATGCAATTGTTTCCCGGAAACGCCCGAGCGCGTTGCTGTATCCCAAAAAGCGGCTATCCTCGTCGGACCGCCAGAACCCCCCTTAATCTTGACAGGCAATGCCGTGATGCGCGCCCCTACCGCCGGGACTCGGTCTAGATAGGCCACCTGTTCAAATATATAAATTTGATGACCCAGAAGTCTACGATGAGTGAGGTATTCGACGCTAGGTTCCTTTTCTATAGAATTGGTGTCCACGCCAAAAGCGTATGTTTTGGGTCTATTGTCTAGAATCCATTGAGCGGCGTCGGGACTGACGCTCGGGAATTTTAGTTGGTCTGTTGTGTTTCCTGAAAGAAATACCGACTATGATTTTTCTCCAGTTAATTCTCCAAAAAGCAATACATATGAAAATTTGAAAATCAATCAACTGATTGATTTTAAAAAGTAGCAAGGATAGTGGGCTTTCCATATGTGTAGGAAAGTGCAAAAACCAAGGTTCACTCAGCAAGCAAACAATCTTAGAATAAAGTAAACTCATTAGTTTAATCATTTGAACCAATAAATTCAACTCGGGATTTACAATGTACACATACGTGTCGCTGTACTAAGACGTGTTATTCCCATACTGGTTAAGTTATCAATAATGATTTACCGATTTTAATATAATATAATTAAAATTATAAAGCCAAGACACCTGCCTCCTAAAAACGCCGTCACATTTCCCCAGTACTTCGTCCATCCCGAATTCATCATAATGGCGGCCCTATCCGGTATCTCCCCGTGCGCCGCCTCCCAGGCCAGGAGATCATTCACCTCAAGCTGTGCTGACGGGTTGACGGAGGCTTTCTGTTTGATATCAATCACTACCACTGGAAGAAGAAAAAGATCAACGTCTACATATACATACATACATACATACATACATACATGTATAGTTTCTAGCACTGCCTGCTCATTTGCTAATTGGGGGGGGGGGCAATTTTAATGCAATAAGCTCAGTGGTTATAGGGACTGTTTGTGTGGTTTTTGGAACTGAATTGACTACGCGGAAATTGCTTTTAAATTCATCTATGTCCCAAATTGTCTAGCCCTAACCAGTTATCTCCTATTTTTTCTGTATTTATAAGTACCATGAACTATTGGAGCACACTGAATATTTTTGTATTTCTCAAAGTAATAAGATCTGCTGAAGTCTACCTGGACATCTGAAGTAAGCAACTCTAACACAAGTGAACAGTAACTAACTACTGCACTACCTGTGCAGTTCTTTATTATAGTACCAGTTATGCAAATGACCCAATGCTACAAGTCCAATAAATATGATTGGCTAGTTCACTACTGCATAACCACTGCAATGCAACACTTTACCATAATTGTTTGAGATGTTATCACATAGTCATTATATAAGTTCTACACTATGTTTGGAAAAATGCATTTTTCAATTTGACAGTAATAGCATAACCTGAAAATCATATAAAACACTTCTGAAACATTGGCACATGCCAAATAAAACAACGACATTGAAAATCGAAGACAACAAAAGCACCATGGACGGCCAATTTTCTTTTTTATTATCATAATATGTAAAACGTGACTATAGAGACAACAAATGTCCCAATTGTACTCAGTATACACAATTATAAATATTGTCATTATACTTTGAATGACTACGATTTCAGCCGAGATATAATTGGTTTGAAAACCAAACTGGAAAGATCCTAAATGTTACAACAACTTTCAGGCCTGAAGCATTTTGCTTGACTCATGAACTTAAGATGCGGGTGGTAGAACCAAACTGGAATTGTCAGCCTCAGTCAATTGTTCTTTCCTCTTTCATTGAATTTTTTATCTGTTTTCATTATTATTATTATTATTATTATTATTATTATTCATTGGATATATTATCCTTTTGGAGGAGCACTTGCTTAATTTCGAGCAGTTATCACGTCTACTTTTGTATTGACATAGAAAGCATTACGTTATACTCACATGGTAAGTTTATCAGACGTTCCAGAGGTATTTGGTCGATCGTCCACCCGTTCTTGATAAAATGCCTGGGAGCGTCGATGTGTGTTCCGCCGTGCTCTGATGAACAGAAGTGGTTGTATTCCAGCCTGGAAATATAAGAATACTGCAGCAGTTTCTGCCACTACCCTGTCATTGTTTTCATACCATTTCCATTAATTATGTATAGAATGTAAAGTGACGTTCGAATAACAAAAAAAAAAAAAAATGAAGCATTCTTCCATGGGTTTTCTTTGCAAAAAATGCAGCACATTTTGAAAGCTTTGAGAATGACCGAAAATTAGCATTTCTTTCTACTAGCTCCCTTGAATTCCCTATTGAGTTTGACTTTTAGAGCTGCAGTTTCCATAAAAATCATTTTCTTCATGTACCCTTCACCTTGCAGCCGTTGGTCATTTACGCTTCAGGTACGTTGCTAGCCTCAGCAAATAATCGAATCGTTTATTATGAAAAATGTTGTTTACACATTTAAATGTAAGTCGATGATCTCATGCATGTAAAATTATTAACTTTTTATTTGTCTGGTCACGTGGTTATCTTACAATTATATTCACTGACATTTATGATGTAAGAAATAAGAGATGCGAAATGTCCATGTTTTACATATCACTGACCTATTGGCATTGATATCAAAGTCTTTGATATACAGTTTACATTCACCTTTGAAGGCAACCATTTGATGTCAAGCTAATTTGCACATTTCGGGTAGATATAAACTCCCCTCAGCAATGAATATGTTTTTCTTAGTACAGACAGCATACGCAATAAGTACAAAAAAGCAGCAGGCAACAGCATTAATAAAGAATATTTGAATTGGAAATAAGATGATCGGGACGACACAGTGCAAAGAAACACACAATATCTCTGTACGACTGGTTATAGAATCACTGCCATCACATCAGATTCCGAAATTGTAAACAAACATACGCATACGTTTACTACCATTGGCCACCTACATGTACTATATTGGTCAATAGATGTTGCATCAGCTTGAGATTCACCATAATGCTAACCGTCTAGTCAAAATAAGCGAAAATACAAATAAATGGTAAAATTAGATACAACTTGAGGTTGTTGAAAGGTCACCTACATAGTGTTAACTGAACCCCCCCCCACCCC